>VZTN01016972.1:440920-466654 GCA_013400515.1 Erpornis zantholeuca | reverse complement strand
TTTTTTTTTTTTTTTTTGATATTCACCTTCTCATTCCATAAACCCCTGAGAAGGTTATTTACATGGAAACAGCCTCAAATAGGGGCTCAAATGTGCTTGTTGAAAGCATTTTTGTGTGATAAGAAAAAAAACATGGAAGCATATGCTACAGGAAATAAAAATAAAGAAACAAGAGCAGATGAAGAAGAGTGGAATGAGATGTCAGTGATCCCTGTGTGACCCAAAGGCAGCAGCCCGAGGATCTGAGTGACTGCAGGCAGGCACGGGGGTGGTGAGAGCAGAAAGGCTGTCAGCCACAGAGAGAATGTTCCCAGGACCCACACCTCGGAGCTGCAAAGCTGAGCAGGGAAGTAAATCCCACAGTTCCAAAGGAATTAGGAGAGTTTGCATTGTCTCGAGTGAAAGTTGCACATAAAGCACAGAGTGGCTTGGAGTGTTCACAGCAGCAAGGAGAGGTGGCAGGTGCTGAAGGCAATTTGGGAGCAAATACACAAATTAAGGTGAATTTTTCTTTACTATTCCCGTTCAAACCAACCATGTGAACTCAGAATTGAGTGGCTGAGTCCACCCCCTTTAATCTGCTTTAACAGAAACGAAAACCCCCCAAACCCTGGGAGATGCCTGACTCTCCCAGCTCTTGCCTACCTTCAGCTCTGTTCTTACTACACTGGCATTTAAAAAACCCACTCAGGGATGTGGCTGATAGCAAACATGGCCAAGTGGAGTTCATCTGCTTCTAATTTCACCCCAAAGTGTCCCATATTGTGAGTGCTGAACAGGTGATTTACCTGTGACTGTGTTTGTCCCTGCATCGGCTCTGGGGCTCCTCTTCTAAAACACCTTCAGGGTCCTTTCTGCGCTGTCTCCCCTCTGGGAAAGGCAGAGCATTCACAGCTTCTCCCTCCTCCTCCTCCTCTTGCCTCCAGAAGATCCATTTCTGTACAAACTTCCCACTGTTGGAAAGCCAGGCCTTGGGTCAGTTGGAGAGCTCTGATTTTAATTTAGAGAATTCAAGGAAAACCAGCAGAAATCTCTAACACCATTAATGGCTTTGCTAAATGCACATATTTCACCACTTTCCCAAACTTTTGTGGCTGAATTGTCTTGGACTGAAGCCTAAGGTTTGATTAGAGCCTTGTAAGATAAATATTCAATAATAACAACTGTAATAAAAATGGGGAATGTGGCTCCACCCCTCCCTTCAGGAAAATTTTATCCCACTAAGTGATTGCAAAGTAGCCCCAATTCTAAGTGCCTCTGCTCCCATCTCCAGCACATTTTGGAGGAAGATTAGAATATTCTCCCCTGTTCTGTGATGAATTAGCTGTGTTTGGTCATATTTTTGAGGGGGGCAGGGGGAATTACCATATCACTATATGCACAAGAGATCAAATGTATGATTAAAAATATTTATAATACTGATGTGGAAAAGAATGATATGTTAAACAGATAAGCATATAATAATGCATGTCTTACCCATAAAATTTAATTTATCCCTTGGGCAGGGCATAAACTTTGCTCAAGAACAACATGTTTTCCATCTATAGATTGCACAGCTAAACTGCTTAATTTTACAGCAAATTGATCACTGCTGTAATATTTCAGGAGCAAAATGATCCTCAACAGTCAGTTCAGTTTCAAAAGCTCAAATTTATAGTTCTGCTTCTGATTTAGTGATAAGGTTTTTTAACATATTGGGCATTTCATCACTTTCTATCGGGAGTCAGCGTTGCACCAACAAAGAAATATTTTTTGAAATCAACCACAACAACAATAAAAAAAGAGCCATCAATAATATACACCCAACTGACAGAAGAGTTTAATATTCCCTTCAGACTGGGAGGAGATTACTCAGGTTCCTGTCCTTGTAAACACTTGTCCTGTACAGGGGATGTGCTGCTCTGCTCCGTGGGTGGAATCATTCCCAAATCACTTCCCAACTCCTAAGGAAACTGTGCCACTTATTTTCCCAAGTGGCCAAACTTCATTTCACCCAGTGCAAATAAAATTTAGTGGAATTAAAGTTACTTGACACTTTTGATATGTTTAAAATAAATGTAGAGAGATTTAATGATGTGAAAGTTCATGACTCAGTAAAGATTGCTCCCTAGCTGGGGTGTTAGGATAGACACCTATAAAATCAAATTATTATAGTCACGGGAGCCATGAGAAAAAAGTGGGCCCTGCTGAGCTCTATTCACAGAGTTTTTGCATTCATTATGCTCCTTCTAGTTATGAAACAAAGGGACGAGGTAGGCTGAAATCTCAGAAGGTTTTCTCGAGTAATTCTTTGCAGCAGCTCTTTGTGATTACTACAGCGAATTTTTAGAAATCCGATTCACGTGCCAGGAGAAGAGGAACAAGGCTCATCTGCCTCACCTGTGTGTGGCTGTGAGAGCTCCTTCTCGAGCAATAACCACCTCAGTGAGGGACACTGGCAGAGCCAGAGTGAAGGCATGGGTTGGATTTGCTCTCTTCAACAGAGGGTGTTGCTCATGTACCTCTGGCACGAGTTACTGGGAGAAAACCCGACCTGGAGGCTTTGTGTGTGCTGCACAGGCTGGGGTTTGAAAGGCTCAGTCCCCTTGAAATGCTGGTGGGGAGTGGGGAGAGGAACAGCTCTGCCCCCCTGGCCAGCCCCATGTCCCTGCTGTCCCTGCTCGTGTGGGCTCTGCACACAGAGCATCTCCCTGGCACTTCCACACTCCAGGATGTGATTTCCCACTGCTGCTGCTGCCTTTCTGCAGGGTCTGCACACTGACCTGGACACAGTAATTAGGGCACTTGCTTGGGCCTGATGTTTCTTTGGGTTCATAAAGGGTGAAATGTCTCTGTGCAGGTCCATTCCTCACGGTCCTGCTTTATAATAAAAACAAGAGAAAGGGAAGGATCAAATGCCAGCTTTTTCTTTTTTTTTTTTTGGTGTGTGAGCAAAACAATAATTAAGGGTGCATATTTCACCTGCAATTATTTACAACTGGAGTTTAGATCAGGGAGATGTCTAAATCCCTGATGGAAGCTCGCAGTCAGTGCTGCAGACGCTTTGTCTGGCCACAGTCTGCTTGGCTCGATGGGATTATGCTGGGGAGGAAGATGCCAAGCACTCTGGCTCCCTTTGCAATCTGAGCAGAAGATTTCAGCTGCAGGCTCTACTGATTTAAATGTGCTTCTTCACTCAGATATAGGCATTAATTGTCCAAGCATGGGATCCCTCCCACATCTCTGCTAACAAGCACTTACACAAATAATTTAGAAACTGGATCCATATCTTCAACTTGTGCACTTTGACTGAGAATAGGGGATAAAAGGTGATTTATGTTAGCCAGTATTTCAAATATATTTTCTGAGGCTCAAAATGCAGCTTTGAAAATACATGCAAGATTTCTAATGGAAGAATGCACTTGAGGTTGTGAATCTTCTTTTAATCACAGGGTTAAGTGTAGGAAATCCTTCACCAATCAGTTGCTATTAAAGAAGAACTGTCTGTGCACAATTTCATGCATTTGTTTTACGTCACATCATCTTTCTCAGGTGGTTTTCACATTAAATCTCTTCTTCAGGCTTTAAGTTTTACAATTGTGCTCAAAGACCTACTCAGTTCTCCTGCACCTGGGTGCTATAGAAACCAGAGAGAGACAGCAGAGCGAGTGTGAAATCTGGGCTGAGCTCAGAAGAATCCTGTGCCCCACCCTTGGAGTTGTCCTTCTGCAGGGAACCTCCCAAAAAAGCCACGAACACCTTGGTGGGCACAAATCACATCCTGTACTGATGTTTGTCACTGAATGTCCAGTGCAATATTTTCAGGAGTGTTTGCATTTGTGATGGCTGTGTCAGCACCCAGAGGCTGAGGAGACAATCAGGTGAAATTGCTGCATGCCCAGCCCACAGTTTGAAATACAAAATACAGGCCCAGGCTCTGAGGAAAACGGGCTCACATTTGCTTAGTAGGGTGAGGAACTCTGCTCAGGCATTCACAGTTTGGACAGTGCCCTCACACACAGAATCAATCACAGAACCTTTGGAATTGGGAGGGACCTCTGGAGATCCCCAGCCCAGCCCCTGACCAGGCAGGGTCACCTGGAGCAGGTGACACAGGTGGGTTTGGGAGCTCTCCCAGACAGATGAACTATTCCTGATCCCTGTGGGATGGAGCTTGTTCTCCCCAGGGATAAAGCCCTTGGTGAGGAGCAGACACAATTAGGAACAAAAGGAATTGGAATAATTCAAGGAGAAGCTGTTTCAAACCCAGCTTTTAAAAGAGGCTGTTGTGAACCTGGACCTCCTATAAGTGCAAAGGGAGAGAGCCTGATGTGGATATTTCCAGGAAGGAGAATTAAGGCTGTAATCTGATATTGCATCCCTGCGAGTGAGTAATGCAAATTAAGCTGCCCCTGCACTTGTTACAGGGGAGATAATAAGACTTTACTCTAAAACCCCCATTGCATCCTTTGGTGGATATATAGAAGTATACATTATTCAAAATTCAAATATTAATGATCACATAAATATTCCATTATCTTGGCTATTACTTTCAGAACAAACATTTTAATTTTCAGATGTCATATTTGTAAAAGCTGCATTTTGAGTGAGAAAGAGACAGACAGAGCCTTTTAAAGGTGTCTCAGTGTCTTGCCAGGGTATCTTTGCTTAGCAAATACATGGCACATTTAAATTTTTTCTAGATCTAAAATGTTCACCTGCTGAAACATTTACAATGCTCCTATTGAAAAAAAAAGCTATGGGAGGAAATAAAAAGCAAATGTGTGTGTTTGGATGAACTGGGGGTGCCTGAAGTGTGTGCCAGTGGGTAGAAGGAGATTTATGAGGCTGGGTTTATGTGTGTGAGCTTTAGAGCAAACTTCAAGGGTCTGCCTGACCAGAGCAGGGGATTATGTGAGTGGCCTGTAAAATCACATCCTCCCTGCACTCCAGCTTCCCTAGGAGCCCTTTCCAAATTAACCCGAATGGAAGGCGCAATAATAAATTATAAAATATTAAGCACAAATGAGCCTTTTGACTTGTCTAGACAGTCTGGATCAGATTTTCAAGGGAAAGTTATAAGAAAACGTTATTGATGCCAAAAGTCAGCTTTTGTGTATGCAAATGGGTCGTTATTACAAATGCTGCGAGTGGATTTCCAGATATTGTTTCAGGACCAGCTGCCAGCTCGGGGTGAGCTGGATTTTCCAGGCTCTCAGCTCATGCCCCTGCACAGCCAGATCCCAGATGAGCCCAGCAGTGGTGTCCCAGTGGGGTGGGATCTGTGGGGCACCTGGAAAAAGCTGGGTCTTCCCCGGTTAATTAAATAGAAGCAAAGTGCTTGTGGAAATCACGGGTTTGTTGTGAGTCATAAATACAGAAATTTGCCCTCAGGTGCTTTGGAAATTTGCTTGTGAGTCTTACCTCTGTTAATTTTTGTTGATCCTGATCAGTTCCCAGGGGATGAGAATCCCTTCCAAATTCTGGTGGAAACTTGACCAAAGTCCTGGGGTGGGAGGGCACCAAGCCTTGTCCTGTGCCCAGCTTTGTATTGTAAAAATACAACCTCAGCCTCACTTTACACTTGATTTGGAAATCATTCCACTTCAAAAGCTTCTTTTGTTGTGTCTCTCTTGGTCAGCATTCATTTGCTTGCACCTTTGGCATCCCCAAATCCTCGTGGTGGGATGAGGAGTGCTTGGAAGGTTCTCCAGGAACTCAAATCTGACTCACGCAAAAATTCAAAGGTATTTGAGGTTAAATCTCAGGGTTTGACCCTTGCAGGGCTCGTGTGGCTCTGGCAGTGTTGGTTTTCCCTGCAGCAGGCACACACAGCCCTGCCTTACACATTACCTTTGCATTTTCATCTCCTGTAATTCCTTCTGATACATTTCACCGCATGATCTTCAGACAGGATTTGTGTTTGCTCTTGGGCTGCTCCTCCTGTCCTACATATGTCAGTAACTTTCTGCAGAGTCAGACTATCTTCCCTGAAGAATTTTCTATTGTCATCACTTCTGAGCCCCACTGCAGTTGCTGCCCCTGTTAATTCCCTGAAAAAGATGCTGGGTTTTGTGTCACCAGCAGGGCTGTGCTGGCTCTCCTCCCTCAGCCTTTGGCACACAACATAAAACCCATTTTATGGACATAAAAATCACACAATTTGTTGGCTGATGGATCACACACATAAATACAAATATTAAAATCTTAATTTGCTATTGTCTGGTGTGGTGTGTGCTTTTGTGCAGATACTCTTTGTTGAATATTGCAAATATTATAATACTCCCCTGAATAAGAACATTCATTGCATTCTTTATATATTTTTGTGCACCTGCTTTTTCAGCTTTTTCAGAACTGTAACCCAGGACATTACAGGGGAGAGATTTTCATAGACACAAATGGGAATTAAGTGTCTAATTTAATTGACTTTTAATTGGAGTTGAACAACTAGAAAGCCTTTGAAGAACTCTGCTACACTGAACCTCTTAATTTACCCTGAACCTGTTTGTTGATGAAATCCCAACTCCTCTGCAGCTGTAGGGAGAGATTTCTTTTGCTCCAGTAGACACATGGTCATCCACAAATATCCAAGGAGCTGGGCCTTAGTACAGTTCATATTTTAAAGGGTAATAAACTTGCCCTGATTTTTTACCTTGTGGTCAAATAATAGAGAAATGTAACTACAACAAACAGGAAAATCAATCATTTTTGAATCATCCTTATTTTAGCAAATAAGTCTTTCTATGTTTCATTCAAACATGATTTCCTGTTACTAAAAATCTCCCTGTTTTCTAGAAATGGACAAGTGGGAATGTTTTGATTAAAAAAGAATATTTTTGAAGTTAATTCTTTAAATTATAGTTGTGCTCATTAAGACAGATCTTAACAAAATCCAGTTGCTGATTAAAAGAATTACAGAATTTTTCATGACTTTTCCCAGTTATTTTTGAGCTTTTTTGATACTTATAAAAAGAAATAAACCAAATCTTAAATAGATTAGAAAGGCAAACATCCAACTCAAACCTGTTACTAGTGAGGAGTCAAAAAGAGAAGTCTATTTTGCATCCATGAGAAGATGACCAGGATTTTAGAGATTCTGGCTTAAGTCACAGGAGACTTCCTAAAATGAGGATAGAAACTTTTTTTTCCACATTCTCGCTCATTTTTCTCTCCATCCCTTCCCATTTGCTTTGTTTCTTTGCTGTGGTTCCTGAGGGGGTGGTGCAGGGGCTGAGCTCAGTGCCTGGCACGGGGCAGGTCCTCCTGGTGGGTGACGTCTCTGCCACCTGCACTTGTACTTCAAATGCAGATTTCACTTTCTTCCTTTGTATTCCACATATCCTGCAGCAGATAAGGGGAGACAAATGCACTTTCATTGACAAAGCCTCACAGAAAGCTTTGGGGTGGAAAGGATATTTGGTGATGATATCTGGAGTAGTTTGTCCCCTCTGCACCGTGGCAGGATTGATTGCTTTATCAGTAAATGATCCCTGATGGATGAGTACTGGGCCTGGGCATCAGTTAAAAGTGAGGATGATAATTCAGTTTTACTGATGCCACTGAAAGGGGAAGTTAATCTATTAAATTGTTTAGAAGTTTTACAATTCCCCATGAAGTGTTTAAAGCAGAGCTTCTCAACCTTTGCCACAGCCTGACCTACTCCTTCCTCTTATCCTCCCTTTTATCCATGCATGGAGCATGGAATTAACCTGCTGGCCTCCAGCAGAGCAAGGAGGGAGGCAAGGTGATCCTTCCCCCTGTTAAGGACAGAAAGGATCTCATATACACATCAAAAGTAATGGGGACATTTGTTATAGGATTACAAATTACAGGGGCTGGAAATGGGAGGTGGTTTGGGTCACATTTAATGTCTGGGCTTGGCAGACATTGATCTCTGTGGGATCTCTGTGGGATCAGGGCTTGGGTCCCTGCCTGGGTTGGGGATGCACCCTTGGGGCTCTGAGTGCATCCCCGAGGAGTCTGCCTCCAGTCTTCCTCCCCTGCTGCTGGAAATGGGTTGGAAAGGACCTTAAAAATCATCTCATTCACCCCTGCCATGGGCAGGGACACCTCCCCCTGTCCCAGGCTGCTCCCAGCCCCAATGTCCAGCCTGGCCTTGGGCACTGCCAGGGATCCAGGGGCAGCCACAGCTGCTCTGGGCACCCTGTGCCAGGGCCTCACACCCTCACAGGTTCCTCCCAGGGAACAATTCCCTCCTAATCTCTAATCTAAGTCTCCTCTCTGTCCATTTGAAGCCATTGCACCTTGTCCTGCCACTCCATCCCTTGTAAATCCTCTCTTTCTTTCTCCATCTTTCCTCTTGGCTCCTCCAGGCCTCACCAAGGTAACCCCAGAGCTTCTGCTCTCCATGTGAACAATCCCAGCTCTCCCAGCCTTTTCTCCCAGCAGAGCTGCTCCTTCCCTCTGCTCATCTTGGTGCTTCCTCTGGGATCTCTCCAGCAGCTCCAGGTCCTTCCTGTGCTGGCCCCAGAGCTTCTACCCCAGTGCTCCCAGCACTGACTGGTTGGCACGGGGGTGTCAGAGCCACAGCAGTGCACCCACAGCCCTGTGATGGGGGGACAGAGGAGAAGTGGCCTTTTGGGAACAGTTTCTTCCCTGGAATGATGCTCTGTGCCACCTCAAAGGCAAAGCTTGTGCAGAGCCAGCCCAGCCCCAGGCTGATGAGGCACAGGGACAGATGGAAATGAGAGGAAATTAGAATAAAAGAAATTAATATTTGACGTGTACAAGCATATGCACATAAATATAAATACATTTATATCTAAAATCAAATAGTTTTTCCCCAGAGTGAGTGAGCTGTATCTGCTGCTTGGGTTGTGCTGTCACTCCTGGAGATGATTGTAGAGCCCCTCAAATTACAGCACAGCCTTTTACCCACCCTGGTGCCACCCATCTTCCTTCTGTGTCAAATGTTGATTAGGAAGGTCTCTGAAAGCTCAGCAGAGGAAAAAGCTGGAAGACAGAATTATGATAATGGAGAGAGACAAAGGTACAGAAGAAAGGGAATGGATATTATCAGCATGTTACATTTGTGTGCAAGGAGCCAGACAGAATTAAGCTGTTTTGAATAATGCAGCTGACAACTGCAATGAAGAAAATTTGCCAGTGTTGGATTCCACCCCAAAGTACCCAGTTTAGTCCATATCTGACATCGTGGGCCAGGGGTGGGGTGCAGCAGAAATTCAGTTATAGAACCACAAAATCCCAGAGTGGTTTGGGTTGGGAGGGACCTTGAACCTCATCTCATTCCACCCCTGCCACGGGCAGGGACCAGGGACACCTTCCATTATCCCAGGGTGCTCCAGGCTTGTCCAGCCTGGCCTCAGACACCCCAATGGAGGGCAGCCACCCCAACCAGAGCTCCCTGATTGCAGGCAGGGAGAACTGCCCCCAGCATCACCTCCCCTGCCAGCAAGGTCCCACATTGCCGTGTCCCCTCCTGACTGGCCAGAAAGGTTTCAAAGAAGATGGACATTGAATAATGGCAGGGGAGGAAGTATTTAAAAGTTAACATATAAGCCCAGGTTGGCTGTTGAGGGGATGGTGCAGTAGGGGATGGATCACTCAGAGGGACAATGGTCACAACCAAAGCTGCTCTGGGGACAGTTTGTCCTCTCCATGAGCTGAGCAGGCACTGCCTAACTTGTGCTCAGGTATCACTTGTGCTCAGGTACCACAGGATTAGGTCAGTTAATGGAGATATCTGGGTATTTTCTTGCCTGAATGAGTTTTCACTGGAAATTATTCACTATTTAAACCAATTTCTTGTGTGGAAATGTATCAGTTTTGAGTAAGCGTTTGCCAGGAAGATTTTTTAAGTTTCAAGGAGATTTTCTAGACCAAAGCAATATAAACCACAGAACCAATGGAAGATAAGTCACTCACCAGCACTGGGGGTGTGGGTTCTGATGCCTCCATGAGGTTGGTTGTTGTTAACTTTGAAAAGATTTCTTTAGGCACTTTTGTGCCTCACTGGTTTTTGTAGCATTGAATTTGTCAGATTGTTTTTAGTTTGAGAAAAATGTAAATATCGTATCTTATCTCTTTGGCCAAAGAGAAGAACTTCTATTTTAAGATTTGTTTTCATACTTTGTATTGTACACTGACACTGGTTCTGGTGTGGTCACACAGAGACAGACAGAGAGAGACAGAGGATTCCAGCAGCCGATGAGGCTGAGGATCTCTCCTTCTTTCTATCTTCTTTTTATATTAATATCTAATCTAATTATCTATTCATAATAAAACCTTCTGATTTCTGATCATCAATCAATGGACTCTGAGTTTTTGTTGGTGAGGCCCTGAGAACCAGGGCAGCTCTCAACAACAGTTGGTTTCTTGTTAAAATTCATCCTTTGTAGGTCCTCCTGACACAGAGCAAATAGAGACAGAAATGATGTAGAAATCAGAATTTTTGGAGTGTTTCTTCTGTGCATCCTCTGTACCTGCTCTGGCCAGCCTGAGGTGAGAGGCACCACTGTCCATCCCTCATGCCAGCTCTGCTGCCCAGAGCTCGCTGCCCTCCCAGGCTCAGCACTGCCAAGCAGCCACTTCAGAAAATAAAGAGATTTGTTGCTGGTTTTGGTGCCAGGTCAAGCAGAAACGTGGTGCTGCTATTCCCCTCTCAGCAGGGTCAGAGGGGTGCTAATGGATCCAGGGGACCACAGTGCTGACTGAGCTGCAAATCCCTCTGCCCACAGCGCTCCTTCCTCACTTCTATTTCAACACCAGCTGCTACAATTCCCCTCCCCATCCTCGCACTGGCCAGCGCAAAGGGAAATAATTGGGAATAACAGGAAAAAAAATCAATGTTTGGGGACACATGTCTGACCTTTGCAGTGATGAAGACCCCAGACATGAAGTTCCACTGATAATCCTGATCCCTTCCCATGGGCATCACTGAAACTCCTGCCCAGGCAGGGGAGTGCTGCCCTGGGGAAGATCCTTCTAAATCTGAGCTTTCCAAGTGGATAAAGCAGGACAGTCTGTTGGAACAACAAGGTTCCTTTCTGAGCTGCACTGAGGAAAAAGCAGGGCATCTTCAGGAAACATTTTTAAGCAGCGATAACAAATTCAGAGTGATGCTTCTTGTTCAGGGGGAAAACCAACATTTGCCTCAGAGCAAACATAGTGGGAAAATACATAAAAAAAAAAAGTAAAAAGACACATAAAAAAGTGTCTCAAATAAACCACTCAAATTGAGCTCAAACCCTCAATTCAGCCTTTGTGGATTTCCATATTACTCAGTGGAGAAGAGGAGAAAGATCCAATGGAAATGAAAATTAGTAAATCTATGGAATAAGAGAAGGTTCATATCTAGTAAAACCCTGAGTACAGTTCTACCTCAAAAGGAGCAGAATCTTTTTTAAGTTTCAGAAAAGTTTGAAGCATTTTATTCACAAAAGAAAAAAAAAATCTGGTGTTTTCCTTCTCCCTGATTCAAGAGAATTTGAACACCTGATGAGCGAAATATTATAAGTAACCTGCGGGTGTACAAACACAGACATTTCCAGTTCCCCTGAACACGAGCATTTCTCCTGCACGGAATGCAGGACTCCTGAGGGCATCCCGGCAGGATCCCGGGAGTGAGGAGTGCTCCTGGCACATCCCGGCAGGATCCCGGGAGTGAGGAGTGCTCCTGGCACATCCCGGTTGGATCCCGGGAGTGAGGAGTGCTCCTGGCACATCCCGGCAGGATCCCGGGAGTGAGGAGTGCTCCTGGCACATCCCGGCAGGATCCCGGGAGTGAGGAGTGCTCCTGGCACATCCCGGCAGGATCCCGGAGCCGGAGCGCTCCTGGCACAGATGCCATTAGAGGGCAGCCCAGGCTGCTCCGGAGCGCTCCTGCCCCGGCTCCTCTGCCACCTTTCCTGGGCTTTGTGAGACTCAGATCCGGGCAGGAACTTGCACCGACAGCCTGGTGAATGAATAAGATCCTGCAGGATAGCGGGACTCGGCTGTTTTGGGAAAAAAAAAAAAATACACAGAGGGACATGCATTTTACATTTTTTCTCTTTGGTCGGATCCAACTAGAACCTCAGTTTGCTGAGCTGCTCGACACCGTTTCTCGTGGCCAAAATGCCATTTTCCCCGTGTTGACCTGAGTACGTGGGACAACATCCCCCAGCACTGCAAAACACGTGCTTTCTTCTGATACTGTGATTTTACAGAAGGACACAAATAAATCCCGCCCAAAGCTGCTCTTGGGGCAGCAGCAGGGAGTCACTCCGGGGCTCAGGGGTACCTGTAGGAGCTCACCTGCCCCGCAGGAGCTCAGAGTCCTGAGCAGCCTCACAGCTCTTGGCACCCACTCTCCGAATCCCAGAGGATTTGGGATCCCTGGAGATGCTCCAGTGCAAGGCAGGGTCACCCGGGAGCACGTCCAGGAGGGGTTGGGATGAATCCAGAGAGGGAATCACAGCCAGATCCATCCACCATCCTCAGGCACATTCGGTGTGAGCTGCAAGAGTGAGAACAAGGTAAGAACACAGAGTTTTAGGTGTGCAGCTTCAATAATTTAAGCATCACATGCCAGCGAGGTGAATATGAGGCAGCTTTTAATTTCTTTGCGAAAAATTCTTTTATTTCTTTCCCACTTCAATTCATGGAAAATAGAAGCAGAGTTTTTGCTGAGCTTTCCCAGGCACTGAGTGGATTGGGGTGTTTGTGTTTGGCCACAGCTCCCAACAACAGTGAGAGGCTGGAGAAAAAGCGTCCTTTAAGTGCATTTCTGCTCCTCCAGATCTTGTCACCCACCCCGTGTGCAGCTGCTGTAGTTAAGATTAGGGCTGCAATTATTTTTTGCTGACTCTGTGGGTCTGAGCTTTTGCAGCAGAATTTCTCTAGAGGGCAGTCAGGACTCGGAGCTGCCTTGGAATAAATAAATAAATAAATAAATAAATAAATATATATATATTCTGTAGGAATGACAGATCATCTTTGCACAGCAGTAAAGGTTACAAGAGTGGGTGCACATGTTGCAGTGTAGGGTAGAACAGCTAAAAGCACATAAAGCAAACTGCACACTCTTCCTTCTCGTAGCATCACCCAGGCTCAGATTTCATTGCACATTTGTATTTGAAATTACTTAAAGCTTTCTGCTTTCAGTCGGGAAGAGAAAGGGGCATTTTCTTAGGGAAGATTCAGTTTGGGTTAGTGGAGGGTTTGGAAACAGGGAAACAAATTGGGAAATAAGTCAGGAGTCCAATTGGCAATGTCTGGGCTGGACTGGGCTTGCTCCTATGGCTTCGACTTGGTCCTTCCAGAACCAAGAGGTACCAAAGCCAGAGCTTGGTCCAAACACAGCATTTGTGGTCATCCTCTGGCTCCAATGTTGCATTAAACAATGGCAAATGTAAGGATACCTCTGAAACACCTGCTGCGAAGGATGTAACCTGCTGGATGTTCACAGACCAGGAAGGATATGAGGTAACACTGAGGGTACAAAAATTTTGGAGATCTCTTGCACTTTCCCCTTCTTGAACATGGTGCAGTGAGGGCACCTCAGGAGATGATTTTTTCCACCAGGACATTCCAAAAACCACACAGGAAGACAGGTGGCTGGAGAAGGGTATCAACAATTACATCATGGCCAACAGTTCATAATGAGGTACCCCTACTTATTTCCAAAACTGGAGTCATTCATTTGGCTTGGTGACACCAAGAATAACTAAAGGTGTTTGTGATTACAGGACATCATAGAGGCTGTCTCTGTTTCAGTGTAATAAGCATTTGCCATTGGTTTTAGACAGGGCAGATGTGGCTGAGTCTGAGCTCTTACATTCCAAAAACCACAGCTCACGTTCCTGCAGGTGCCTGCTTGTCCCTGCAGTCACACAGAGACCTCAGAGGCCTGAGGGGTGCAATCACGACAGACCTTGGGGATCCAGCCTAGACACAATGGCCGAGCCCTAAAACTGGGGTTCACCTTGGTGTGCAGCTGTGGAGGGCCCAACTGAAGATGGGATTTACAAATAAATCAGGGGAGTGATGGATTTCTCACCTCTGGTACAACAATGGGGCTCCCCAAAAGCTCAGGATGTGCTCAGGAGTTCACAACAGGAGCTGCCACTCTTTCCCAGGGTTTATTGACTTCCAAGGCATGTGTCCATCCCTTCTTTCATCACCTTCAGTGCTGTAACACAACCTCCCTCCTTCAGCAGCACCTCCAGAGCTCTCAGCTCCTTAAATCTGAACTCCTGGCTACTCGAGTTGCTGTCATCTCTCTCATGTCAGGGCTCTCCAGGGAGTGTTTTCCTCCTGGTGCCTGATTGCTCCAAGCCCAGAGTGCTCCTGCCTGGAGCTGCCAAAGGATCCTGCAGGCTCTGTGTTGCTTCGTGTGCCCCAGGCAGGCACCCACCCCCAGCTCGGCCAGGGGATCTCTGCGGGGAGGTCAGGAGAAGAGGGGAACAGGAGAGCAGGAAAACAGGAGAACAGGAGAGCAGGAGAACAGAAGAGCAGAACAGGAGAGCAGAAGAGCAGGAGGTCAGGAGAACAGGGGAACAGGAGAGCAGGGNGAAGAGGGGAACAGGAGAGCAGGAAAACAGGAGAACAGGAGAGCAGGAGAGCAGGAGAACAGAAGAGCAGAACAGGAGAGCAGAAGAGCAGGAGCTCAGGAGAACAGGAGAACAAGAGAACAGGAGCTGCCTCTCCCATCGGAGCATTCCCAGCCCTGCTGTGCCATTGTGATTTACATATGTGCAAGTGCTACGGCAAAAATTAAAGTCTGGGGCAAAAATATCAGTGGGACACTTCAAACAAGCAACCAAGACACAATCTTTAAAAACCAGCTGGTTCAAACAGAGAATTGGGATGTTAGGAACAATGTGAGAGCAGGCTAGGTTTTATTGTAATATTATGTTTTTAAGGAATACTAAATTTAGGATCTAAAGATGTTCATACTTGAATATATTTAAATAATTACTCTGTGAAATATTCATCCTACAATCTGTATTCTTGCTTTTCAGGTGTCTTAGCATCTCACAAATCTGTATTCCTGGCCTTAAAAAGTGTGTTTCTTGCCTGAAACAAATTTAAACAATAATGTAAGATGCCATAAAACTTGAAACCTCCTATGTCACGTCAAGAGGAGGCTCATCCAAGATAGTTCCTTTCATATTTGGAAGAGAGTTTGGAAGTTTTTAGCTCAGCTCCATCCCTTCACCCGAGAGCTCTTCAATTTCCTCTCCATGGCCAAGTGTCCTCTCAGGTTGTGGAAGGGCAAAGAATGTTTTAGGTGTGGGTTGACAACTGGATTTTGAGCAGCCCCCAGCTCATTTCAGCCTCTGGCAGCTCTGCTGGTGCAGATGTTTGCACAGCACTGAAGGAGCCACCGAAGATGTGATCTCATGCAGAACCCGCCCAGGTTAATTCACCAATCCCTCACTGGAAGGAACGGCGGTGATGGAAAAGGTGCTCGATGTAGAAAGGACATCAGGAGGGGAAGGCAGAACTCTCCCCTGGCTGGCACTGAGATAGAACAGAGAATCTCCCAGGGTTCTCACGAGAAATGGGTCAAAGCCCTGTGCCTTGGCTCTCACTGGGGCACCCAAAGTGACAGCTGCACAAAGAACCTGACAAAACTCTGGCCCCTTTTCACTGACCCCGTGCTGCTGCTGAAGATCTTTGTGCACATATACACCCAAAGCACTCCAGGAACTTTCCCACCCCTCTGAGGTTATTGAGTATGAGCGGCAAGGCCCATAAATAGGATTAGAACTTCCCCTTCCAGAGAGGAATATCCACCTCAAATAGATCTATTTCAAAGGCAGTGGTCCAGGAGTAATTGCTGTTTGGGGTCCTCAGTATAATTCAAGCCACACTGTCTCCCAGAAAAAGCTTTAAGTTAAGGGGCTGTGATTTTAGGAAGGCTTTATACCCCATGTGTGCACCATGGATCATGGCCCTGGAAGCAGTAAAAGCTGAGCACAGTGGCTACAGCAGGGCCTGACAGCATTATGACCTTTATCAGTTGGGGGAGAAATAAGCCCAGCCTTAGTAAGACAGTTCAGCTGACATGACCATACTCTACAGCACACAGCCCACCCTATACAGCAGCTCTTTAGAAACCAGGGCCTTAAACCCCGCTTTGGACAGAACAAGTCCCTGTTCTTGAGTTCCACTGGGCTTCCCTTCAGCCAGAGCAGTCCCCAAAAGAATCAGGAGTTTGGGAGAGACGCAGGCCAACGCAGAGCTCGTTCCCCAGCCGGGGCTGGCCCAGCCTGCCTGCAGGAGCAGCCAGCCAGGCTGCAGCACTTCAGCTCCTGGGGATGAGGCACCAGCAGAGCAGACCTGGGCTGGCTCATTCCTGGCTCTGCTGATGCCATCTCCTGTTGCTCCTGCCTCAGTTTCCCCTCTGCAGAGCTGCAGGGTTTGCACAAAGCGCATTTACATCTCTGGATGAAAAACAGAAATGCCAAATGTTGCTGCAATGAAAAGCACTTTCCTGGGCTGCTCGAAAGGAGTAGAAATCCATACTGGATGCTGCTCCTGGAATGTTGCTGCAGTGGCACTTTCACAGCAAGGAGAGCTTTCCTCCAGGAGCCCGGAGGCTGGAGAGGCTGGAGCAGATCAGGGTCAGTGGTGGGGGGAGTTGGTTCCTCAGTGTTACTGCAGCGAGGGGAAGGGAGGGGGTGATTTCAGAGGTACCTACAGGGAGCTGTGTGCCAGCATCCCAGCCTGGTGATTCATAAGCTGCTCGTCAGGAGCTGTTAAATATCTGCTTTTTGCCAACGCTCACTGTTTCAGTCTGCCAAAGATACTGGAGAAACAGTCACTGTAAAAAATTTATAGTTTCTCTGGGGAAAACAAAAGCTTTTTGTGGCATAATAGGACATCATAAATTAAAACTTTTTTTTTTTTTTAAGTTAAGAAGTTACATCATGTTTTGATGTAATGTGATATGGCAGGTCATGCTTTTAATTTTAATAAGTTTAAGAAAGAGAAAGTGACTGAGATTTGGGAGTATAAATATTGTTTCTGAACCTGCATCTTCTCTTGGTGGAGCCTGGCAAGGCAAGTTCACCTCTGCCATCTGGGTTCAGGTCTTATTTCAGGAAAACAATCTGAGCTGACTTCTGGAGGCATCAGCAGCAGTTAATGAACTGAACTTCCACTGCACAGACCTTCCAGGAAATTGCCAAACAGCATTAGCCCCTCTGTGCTATTTGTCATACTCAGGTATTGCTGTGATTTAAAAAGCTCATCATCCCCAGCTTACTTCTTTGGAAATCTCCTGCACTTCCAATTGTTAAAAACTCTAGTGAGAGAGACCCAGGAGTGTATTCCAGCAGCATTCCAGTGCTGTGCATTCCACACAGCGAGTGCCCACAGATTGCAGGAGCAACTGCAGGGCTCCCATCTGAAGAGTTGGTCCTTAAACAGAGGCGTCTCTGGCATTCAGAACTGAAGCCCATCCTCCTGCAGTCACAGGAAGACTCAGGATTTTTGTCAGTGTGAGGTTGTGACAGAGAGCAGAATTCACAGATCTTTAAACTGATCTAAGCTCCCAGTCCATGTGAGACTGTAAATAGGTACAGAAAAGTCTTCTACCTGATGATCAGTGGACCTGGGCCCTCTTTTTTTTTCTAGGAAAAAAAATGTCTTTTGTTTTATTCATGATAAAGAGCACGCAAGGGATATCAGCCTTCATTTTAATCTTTGGTCACTGCCACGAGAAATGCAAAGGGTTGGGCCCATTGCAGGACCAAACAGAGGAGAAATAATCACCTACTCAGCATTTCACATCTCAAATTTGCCTCGTTTTCCCTTCAGCTGAGTCCCTGAGTGATGTTTATCCAGCCCTTTCTGACACAGCTTCCCCGGACGGCCCCGGCTCTGCTCTCACTCGCCGGCTCTGATGTCCCCAGAGCCCAGAGGGAGATTGCCCCCATTCCTCACTGGCTCTGGCTGCAGACGGATCCTGGAGCTCTCACTGCCTCCCTTGGCAGAAACTTGGCACTTTCTGGAGGAGTCTGGCATAAGCCTTGGGAGAATGGAGAAAGGCGTGAGTGCTGTGACCCGGCTGAGTGATGGGGATCACCGCCGGCCGCTCACCCTCTGCCCAGCCCGAGGAAATTGCTGTGGGGCTCTTCAGGGCACTTGCCTTTCATTCTCCTTTCTGATTTCTCTTTCCAGTCCACTTATTTATTTTCCTAATAGTTCATTTCCCCCCGTTCTAACTCTCATTTTGATATTTTTAATCGCATTCAGAAGGGAGGGAAGAGGGTGACCCGTTGTCCTCATAAGTGACACCCAGTCTGTGGCTTGACTGACAGGAGGTACCATTAGAATCAGCATCCCTCCTCTGACAGACCCTATCCCTGTTAACATCTCTGTACTCTGGGCTATGGGTTTGATCTCCCAGAGCTGTAAATTATGAGTGGCTCCATCAAAGTCAGAGGCATTCCTGCAGTGCTGACATGGGGGAGGTCAGCTGGGATTCGTGCTTTCAGGCTTTCACATGTCTGGCTGGGGTGGTGCTGGCCATTTGTGCCGTTCCCTGTGTGTGTGCTGGCAGTCAGCTGGCAACAGAACCTGCTGTGAGCGAGGTTCTCACTGCCCTGGATTTCCTTCTTGAAGATCAGGCTCACGCTGGCATTTGAGCTTGGCTGTGGAGACAGAACCATGCAGCACTCTATTGGAAATCGTATCAATATCAAAATAAAAGTGAACCAAACCAGCTGAAATGGTTTTCTCTGTGTACACAGAGTATGTCTCCTTGGGGTAAAACTGATCTTTCTGAGTTCACGTGGAAAGTAAACTACTGCAGGGAGAGAAAGTTCAGCTGAAAACAACAGGCCAAGATTAAACATCTCCAAAGTCAAACTGTGAGGAGGAAAATTATTTTGCCTTCAGTTCCACAATTTTACACCCCTGTTGTATGACTGGTTTCTGTGCTGGTAATTTCTTCGCATTAGAGAAAGCCATGAATGTTCTGGAGGAGGCTGAACTCTTAGAGGAGGCTCCGTGGGAAGGGGGGAAGAATGCAGAGTTTTGATTCATGCCAGAAGGAATGTGCTCACTGGGAACAAAGTTTACAAAACTCGTTTCAGGAGGCACGAAACCACAATGAGATCAAAACCTGCGTGATCACACTAACTTGGAACACAGAGTAAGTAGCTGCAGAAACTGGTATGTAGGGAAAGTGGGGAGGGTCAAAGGTGGAGGAGCCCTTAAATCTCATTGCAACTGAGAGAAAACAGAAAAAAGATTTTCAAGAACTCCATACTTTGTATTCTCTTAGATAATGAGAACATAAAAGGTCTGCTTTTCATCTTTTTTACACTTATGTAAAATTAGGATCAACTCACCAAGTTAATGGAGTTACATAGGTTTAAATCTGGCATAAGTGAGATAAGAAGCAGGCCTGTCAGTTCATTAAGGACTTCATTAGCTGTGACTGCAATGCCTTGAAGAGCCTGTGTTGCTGCAAATAACAACATGGGTTTGAGGGCACAGGAAGAGATCCTGCCTCTCCTGGAGTGTGCTCTACAGGCAGCTGCCCATTCCCAAGGCTAAAGCCAGAGGGCCCTGGATCGTTGCTCTGGGAATGGGGAATCTGTGTTTGTCCAGCCCCAGGAATTGTGCCTGGAACAGGGTGGATGCACCCACGGGAGAGTCTGCCCTGTCATCAGGGACAAACACAGAAAACACACACAGGGCTGCACACACACACAGGATCTTCCATTTAATTAAACTTTGTCCTGACTTCTTGGCTGGCAAAACTCTCCTGTTTATGTTTATCTCAGATGTAAGTTAAATATAAAATTTCATTCCACCATTCTGTGCTTTCTGCTGAGGGATTGCTGATGGTCTCATGATGCTACTCAACCCACTCTATGCCAATTTGACAAACATCAAGATAAATGTGTATTAAAAGCCATCCACGAGAAGGATCTGAATAACAAAGCAATGAGCAGCTCCCTCACAAACTTTATTTCCCTTCAGGATTGATGGGCTCCATCTCTTCAGCTTTGCTGTTTGATCAGCTGGGAAATGGTGCAAATATCCCATGTCCCACTTGTTGTGAACAACTGCAAAGTTTTTTGTTTAACTTATAGGTCAAGCAGCAATTTCCCAGCAGAGCCCCTAATGAAAGCAAAGATTTTCTTCCTTTTAAGCACACATCAGACCAATCTAATTTACTGGGGAGAAAATTCACTTTAGTGCAGAAGGACAATCCAGATGTATACACTACTTAGGCTCTTGTTAAGTGAAAATTGGGATAAGTGGTACTAAGTGGATGCATAGATCTTAAGCTTGTCCTCTTCAATAGGGTGAATTTCAGCCTTAATAAGAAGTGTAAGTAGAGCATCAGTGTTGTCTGGATCCTTCTGAGGATCATTAACAGAAAACTGAGTTTCCCCATAAAGATGCAGCACGAAATGGGAATTAATTGAGCTGTTTTAGTAGTTATGTACTTCTTGCTTTTGGCTTCTTACTTGTAAACTGTGAACTCTATTATGTCTGGTCCAAATTATGCTGGAAAAAAAGGGTTTTGAATTAATTTCTATCAATCCTTCCTGGGATTTCCTTATGCATTTTTACTCAATTTCTGCTATTTGCTCTGCTGGAAATTTATCATATCACAAGGAAATCCTGCAGTTGCCTAATTTAGTCTTGGTGTGACTTGCTAGGTTTGTCCTTGAGAAGGTCTGCTTGGAATGCAGCGAATGAAGCTCAGATATGCATATGTGATCTGGGCCCTCCAAACAAACTTCAGAGCCACAGTTCCAGCCACCAGGGAAGGGCTGATGGCAGCTTTAACCTGGGAAAGATCCAGGCCGTGTCTGAGGGAGCACCAGAGGGGTTTGGCTGCGTTTGTGCTTCCTTCAGACAGCAGCACCAGCCACGTAAAAGGCCCAATTCTCTCATTCCTAAGGAACACTGAGGGCAGTATTGAGGCTGGCATGATTCTGGAGATGGATTTGATTTCAGACGAGCTCTGTGAGGGAGAATAACCCTGAAACTTCAGCTCCAGGCTGCCAGACCTCCATCCTGGAAAAGGAGGGACCTTCTCACTCTCCACAACTCCTGACAGGAGGGTGCAGCCAGGGGGAGCTTGGCCTCTCCTGCTGTGTCCCAGGTGAAAGGATGAGAGGAAACTGGTTTAATTTGCACCAGGGGAGGTTCACATTCGATATTAGAATTTTTTTTCACTGCAAGAATAGTCAGGCATTGGAATGAGTTGCTCAGGGAGGCAGTGGAATCACCATCTCTGGAAGTGTTCAGGAGGCACCTGGATGTGGCACTTGGGGACAGGCTGCAGGTGGTGATGGTGGTGCTGGGTTGGTGGTGGGACTGGATGATCTTGAAGGTCTCTTCCAACCCTGGTGATTCTGTGGTGCTGTGAACACCGGGGTCTGCTCTGCTCCTCTCAGTGTGGTAGCATTTGTGGTTCCTGGGGATGGTCACTCTCATCATTGCCCAGCTCCACACCTCGGAGGGATGAGAATGGACAATCCTGCTCTGTCCTGAGCAGTCACTTGAGAAAACTTCCTTAGATGTTCCCAGGTAGGTGGCCTGAATTGCTAATAGAGCTTAGAAGATTTCCTTTTCCCCTTCTATTACTTTTTTTTTCCACTTGACCCCAATCAATCTTCTGGCTGGTTCAAAAAGCCCCATTGTCCCAGGGAGGTGTAAATGACACCTTGGTGTGAGAGCTGGTGCTTTTGGCTCGTGGCCCTGGTGTCACCTCAGTTCTCTGTACATCAGAAGAACATCCCCTGACACAGACATTGCTTTACCTTGGCTGCAGTGACTCATCATTTTCCCACAATTAAATTTTTGAGCTCTAATGCAAAGCAGACTTATCTGCTTTGACAGGACAGTACAGAATAAACAGAAAAGACTAAATTTGTATTGGCAGCTACCACTGCGCTGCAGTTATGAGTAATCCAGCACAACCAGAAAGGACACCAAGAAATCAAAATAGACTCAAGTGGCTGGAGAGCCACAAGAGAAGCCAGACCTGTTCATGCCCAGGAGCTCCCTGGTTAGAGCTGTACCAAGACACTGGATGGGAAAAACAGCAATAAATATTTCCAGGATTTCTCTCCTATCTATATCTCTCTCTCTATTTTTTTTTAATCTTTCATTGTCTTTTTTATGTCTTAAAAAAAAAAAAAGAAAGCTATGGCACTGTGGGAAATTCTGTGTATGCTACAAAGACTAAGGGGAAAAAACCCTCACAATGTGGACCAGCATTCAAACACAGCAATTTCCTCCATCCTGTGCCCTCTTTCCCTCAGAACAGCAGCTCCCACTGAGTGTCCCATCTGCCCAGCTCTCCCTTTCCCACTAAAGGGAGGCTGGGATGGGGCTGGAGGGTGACCCAGCCCCACTAGCAGAGAAGCTGCACACTCCAGTGGCTCCAGGAGGCTCCTGGAAACCATCACTCCCTGCACTGGTTTCCAGTCAGATTTGATTTGTTCTGGCCACGTGCTAAAGACAATTACCTGGTGTCACAGATGCTTTCTTGTGGTGGGGACATCTGTCACACCTGGAAATGTTTGTGGAAGAGGAGGGGAGTCAATTTGTACACAAAAAATTGGTTGAATCTTACCTTGGAGATCCTGGTTTGCAGAAAAGAACTGCTTCATGAACTCAGGAATCTTCTAACTGAGAAAAGATTGACACTGGATCCAGCTGGGTTTAGTTCTCCCAAGCCCCTGGGTTCAGTTTTGCTGCATGGTCCAGTCAGGAACTCTGGAAATGAGGAAAACCATGGAATTTTTTATTATATTTATGTCATATGGCTCCAAATTTACATGTGAAATTACTGCATCTGCACATGCAGATCAATAAACCTATGTACAAATGAACAGAACTTGCTGGCTCATGTTTCAGCAAATTAGGACATGATTACACACAGTCAAAAATCTGGATCCTAAACCTTTGTACCCTTCTGTTGTGATATTTTGTAATTGCTAATTGCAACAATATCTGTGCAGGGTATGTAATTCAACATGACAAGTGTTTTTAGCAGCAGGTGAATAAGATCAGTTATTGAAAGAGCAAAATTATTGCCAACATTGAGGAAATTAGATAAAAATGCAAGGTCCAAAGAGCCTCATTCATATCAGATCTAACACAAGCTGGAGTAAACACAGAGAATTGTTAACTTTACATGTCAATAAATTATTTAAATAGTTTATAAGAAAACAGAATGGCTTGGCACAGTTCTGACTTTTGAGCACCATAAACAGAGCAGTAATACTGCACAGCTCCACTCATACATTTATATTTTGGACTACTCACCTATTGCTTTCTGTGTGTAAATTGGAAAGCCTTGAACATTAATATACCAGGCATGAATCCCTCCCTTTAACAGCTCCCAGCCCAGGGCATAGGGAAGCAGAAGTTCTTTTTGTTACACGTGAAATCTGCTTTCACCAGCTTACATTGAGTCTGAGTTTTGGTCCTTAAGCAACACTTGGCATCATTTATTCCAAACTACCTCAAGCCCTCATCTTGCACTCCACCCTCCAAGGAAGTGATGCCTGGAGAAGGCTGTGAGCAGTTCCAGTTGGTCTCTGGGAATGCCAGTCCAACCTTTGTGTCTGCACTGGGAGCTTTGGGAGCTCGGTCTGAGCAGGGTCTGCTGGTGGTGCCAAGGGCTCTCCAGGGGAACGGGAATGGACCTGGCTCTGGGCCAGAGAGTTTTTGGACTGACATGAAAAAGGCTTCACTTTTAATTAATTTTTAAATGCAAAGCATCAAGGACATGATATCCTTAACGAGAAGGACAGGAACACCTTGCCTTTCTCTTGCCTCCCAGCATGAAATGAAGGCTGCTGGGTGTCCTGCAGGAGTTCCTGTGAGCACCCTGGGATATCACAGCACAGGGATGTGGCTGTGAGCACCCTGGGATATCACAGCACAGGGATGTGGCTGTGAGCACCCTGGGATATAACAGCACAGGGATGTGGCTGTGAGCACCCTGGGATATCACAGCACAGGGATGTGGCTGTGTCCTGCAGCACCTGTGGCTTCAGCTCCTCTTCTCAGACAGCTGCAGAGTGACCAGTTAGGCTTTTCACCAGCTTTTCAGCCATGTGCACTCTCATCCAGTTCTACAGCCACCATGATGAGCAGCACAGACTCTCATGTCCAGCTGCAAGCTCTGCCTTTCTTTGTGGCAGCTTTGCTGTTAGAAGCCAGGGAATCACAGGACTCATCTGAGTGGTTTCTCTTAGCTCAGTTTCACACAACACTGGGTACTCAGGACCTGGTATCCTTTCCCCTGCAAGACTGGCTGTGTGAGTCTGTTCCTCATGGAGCCCTGCCTGGGAGCAGCAGGAGGCTGTGGCAGGATGGGGCCCTTTGCTCCGTGTGCCCCTGGAGCACCTGCAGCCCTTGGGGTTGGCTTTCAGGAGATTTCACACTTCATAGCTCATGCCTTCTCCCTAACGCTCTGCCCTGTTTACCAGAAGGAGCTTTACCTGATTTCTTGGCTCCCTGCTCGTGCCCTGGCAATCAGCTCATGAATAAAAGTGCCATTTCTATCTGTGGACATGCACAGGGAAAACAGACACTCAGGAAACATTTGTGCCCACAGTCAGCATTTGTAAACCAACGCCACAGGCCCACGGCCTTCCCGCTTTTGTTTTCACTTTAAGATTCTTTCTTAATAAGGAATAATGAACATCAACACCCAGTTATTCAGTAAAGCAAAGCATATAAGCAATTAAATTAAATTAAATTAGCACAGCCAAGCAAACAAAGCAGTAATCATTCAAGTCCTCTATTTAGGCTGCAGCCATAGTGATAGACTGAAGAATAACATTCCAGTAAAGACAATTACTATTAAATTTTTATTTTACGAAAATCTCAAACACTGAGTAAATACTAATTTTTTGTCACAAAAGGTTCATTTTAAATCGTCTTTCCCTCTCACTTCAAAATGTGACAAATCCCAGACAGAATTGGTCTTTTATAAGCCCCATTTTACAGGAGTATATTCAGCATTATCTTCTCCACACAGTTTGAGCTCATATCCTCCTGGGAGTCTCCACCACTTTCCTTGAATGTACTAAAACAAGGATTGGCCAGTCCAAAACAGTAAAGGATGAAGGTATTAGAGAATAGTCTTGGGTCAAGAATTATTATTGCTAGAGGCCTCCAAAATCTAGTTATGGGCTTCAGCAAACCCTGTGGGCTCTTATGATAATGCTTTTCTACCAGTATTATTGTTATATGGCACTAAATCAGTCAGATTCATGAGCAACAAGAGGTCAATGTCTGATTGAAATTCATAAGGTCAAAAAGGAAACTAAAAATCAATTTATAAGATATGAAGATTTAGGTTCAAACTATATCCATGAGCAATAAAATTTCACATCCATAAATGTAAGAAATCAGTTATTAAACTTGAGGGGGGGAAGAAGACTTATTAAGTTTTACACACACATAAGGCAGCTAACACATAATTTTATCAGACATTACTGAAATCCTATGTGTAATATAAGAGATGATGGGCTAAAATGCTAAATGGTTTAGCACTAAATTATTAAGTGATGTATCCCTAAGGTATTAAAAAGATAAGAAATGCAGAGCAGGTGTCTCTCCCACCAACTCTTGATCACCAGTTTAAGTGCATATTGATAACAAATGCACTTTAGAGGCAAAATAGTATTAGTAATATTTTTGCTGTGTGAAAGGCTCATGTCAGAATAACTGAAAGCTTCTACCTGACAAAGAAATGTTCATCTATATTACATATATACATATATATAT
>VZTN01016972.1:246217-440898 GCA_013400515.1 Erpornis zantholeuca | reverse complement strand
TATATATAATCATGTTAAGAGTTAGCTCCCTGTAGAACAGAAATGAACCTCCAGTGAAGTGAAGTTGGTTGGTACTTACACACGAGTAAATAACGGAGGGGAAACAACAACTCCACCACATTGAGAAGGAGAATTACTGCAAGCACTCTTACCTGGGCTGAAATGAAAATGCATTTTTATTAAAATTACAGATTAATGGAGATTCCTGGAAGCCAAAGGTGTAAAAATGGCATACTGCAGACAAATGTGGTTATTTCAAGCCTAGCCTGTGGATTCCACGAGAACTCTTTATCCCTTGCTATTAATTTTCCAGTTGTCCCCACTTTGGATTGGTGATTGCTCAGAGAATGCTGCTCAATATTGGAGCATCCCTCACATCCAGGGAGTGGCCATGGGATGAAAATGGGGCACAGGGCTTGTGCTCACCTTGGCTCATTTCACATCCAGGGAGTGGCCATGGGATGAAAATGGGGCACAGGGCTTGTGCTCACCTTGGCTCATCTCTGATGATGCTTCCCTGGACCAGGACAAAACCTGCTTTTGTCTCTTAAAGCATCCCTGAGGGGGATGCACTGCAGGAAGCACACGAAGGTGATTTAGTTCAGCTAAAAAAATATGGTAATGTCCAAAAAGGAACAGGAAGAAGAGGAATGCCAGTGGGTTTAAGGCAGATTACAAATGAAAGGGCACAGTGTTGTGTTTGGTGGTGGTTCAGGATTGTGTAGGAAGAGTTTCTGTGCCTCAGCCAAGTGCCAAGCAGGAGGCTGCATCCCTTGGACTGAAGCAGGTGGAATTTCAGAGCAAAATCTCTCCAGGTTGGCCATTTCTTCAGGGATGCCATTCCCACAAAATGAAGTCTTTGCTTTCATTTCAGTGGATTTCAAAGGAGGTCTATGTTTAAATCCCCCAAGAATCAGAATTCTCCCTGAGTTTGATACTTTTGTTTATGTAGAGCTCCCACTCCAAGGACAATGTGAGCCAGACAACAACATTTGAATGTGTTTTAGAACAAGGAGAATTAAAATAGAAGTGACCAAGGTTGGGGTTTTCCCCTCCTTGTAATATTTTGGTTTTCATTTACCTTTTCAAGGCAGGGACCAGCACTGAGATTTCCAAGCTTTTCCCTCTGGATGGGAATAAGAAAAATTACTTCTGAAAGACAAAAATACAAAACTCTTGGATAATAAGGTGGCTATAGGGATTTAATGAATTCCTGGGGGACTTCCCAAATTGCAAGAGTGGCCAGCATTATGTCATTGCTGGGATACAGGATGTGTTCAGAATAATTATATAAAATTACAGCAAGTGATGATTTTAGAACTTTCTCCTTTTTTTCTCTCTACAAAAGCAAACACCCATGACTTAATTACTTGTTAATGTAATAAGCAACCAAAAAAATTTAGGTTTTACAATGAAAAAAACCCATTCTTATGCTTGTTTACAATGATTCTGAAGTAAAATTACCTAAAAAGGTTAAGATTGTTATATTAGCGATATTTTAATATAGTGGAGTTTAAATTATATTACAAAAATTATAGATAATTATGGAAAATGATACTTTCTGTGTCTAGCAGGATACCTAAACACTCCTGTAAAAATGAAATAAGGATCTATTAATGCCATGAACCTACTTAATAAAAGTTGCTTTCATATTCAAAATCAAAATATTAAAGCATGCTCCATATCTGAAAGTCAAAAGTGAAAGAATAAATTAACTAAGGTTAAGAACCTTGTAGCAGCTGACTAACAAAGCTCTAGGGCATTATAAAATTTCATGCTCTTGTAATAAAAAGGATAAAGAATTGGCTAGAAGACCACTAAAAGTTAAAATAAATGAACATAAAGGAGATGAAAAAGCCTGACACGGCTGAGACCACAAACGTGTAAAGACCAAAGACACAGTTTTAAGCCATTAGAGGACTGAATTAAATGCAAAATGAATCCTAGTAGTAAATTAATAGAAAATTACAAAGGTAAATGAGCTCTTTTTCCCAGTTACAGAAAACTTTTAATATAATTTTTTTCCAGCCCTTGAAAACATTAGAAGTGTGGTGAGTTAAATCCTGGCACATGCCCAAGCCAGAAACAATTCCTAATATTTCTGCATATAGGAAAAAAATCAATTTTTATAGAACAGACAGAAGTGGGATCACAGGAGGTATTTTTCACTTAATATCAGGTGGGAGCAATTCACTTTTTAAATTATTTTCTGGAGTGTGTTCAAGTTTTACCTCTGAGCTCAGCCCCACCTTCAGTCATGTAAAACTTCAAAAGCAAGGACGAGAAAAAATGAAATATTTGAGACTTTTTTTGTTGTTATTTCCTAATCAGTGGATAAGACTGAGAGGGGAAGAGCTTGGAAATGGAAAAAGCACATTATAACCGAAAGAAAAGAGAGATGAGGCAAGGCAGCCAAAATCTGTAACTTTGCAAGATCAAATACAGACAAAATGTGGACGGGAACAAACCTCTGGTCCTGACACATTCTGCTCACCGACAGGAGAAGTGTTTGCCTCTCTGTCCGTTTTGCATTTGGAAAACCTGTTGAGGATGGGAAAATTGGCAATTATGGACCTAGCCTGGCTCCCAAGTGAAAAACCCAGAGGGATGGCAAAGGAAATCACTTTGTGACCTACAAGCATCAATGCTTTGAACACCAAAACGGTTTCAGAGGTGAGGCTGGACCCCTCTGCTCTGGTTCCAACACCCAGAAGTTTTCCTGAGCTTTATTCTGAGCTGTATTTTGCCCTTGGAAGGTGCAGGCCTGTGCTGAAACAGGGACTGGTTTGGTGTCTGCAGTGCAGAGTGCTCCGAGTGCCATCAGCCGCTGCAGGTGGGATCCATCTGTCTGCAAAGCTCTGTGCAAGCCGAGTCTCACTTCACCTTTGAAAAGTTCCAAGTGACACAGGACCTAATTCCCTCCATCATCCTAAGCCATGGGCAGAGGTAAGACACTGTTTATTGTTGTAAATATACATTCATCCCCACGGGGATCTCCAAAGAGATGAAGTGCAAGAGTTTTTCTAAAATCAGGAACCCCACGAGTGATTGGAAAGAAAAGATTTATGGGCACTGCAAGTCTGGCTCTTTACAAGCACAAGTTCAGAGGGTTTTTAGGGCTCCCAGCACAGCTTCTGAACTTTACTTTTGGCTGCTTTGAGGAACTGTCTCCCTCCAATTCTTATTTTCTGGATTTTTGGTTTGGCTTTCATGTTCTCTGTGGGTGTTTTACCCCCAGAAGCTGCTGCAGGGGGAGGGTGCTGGTGTTGGAGTCTTAGTGCAACTCCTTGAGTGACCTCTTTGTCATCTCCACCACGAATGTTCCCCTTTGCAGGGCTGGAGAAGAGCTTCCCTGGCTCTATGGCAAGGCACATCCCACAGGTCCAGCTGTGGAATGGCAACAGAGGCACATGCAGCCCTGAAGGACAGAGATGCACTCCAGGACAAGGAATCCCCCGGAGATGGAGGTGGGCAGCTCCCCAGGACAAACTCCAGCAGCCTCTGGGTTAGAAATGATGCAGCTGAGGGGGATTTGTGCCAGCCACCCAAACGTGGGAGAGAGGATCTGATTGCTCTGCCCCTTTGAGCCAGGTAGAAAATCCACAGCAGCTTTGGGGCGGAAATCTCAGAAGTTTAACTTGAAAAGGCACAAATGAAACTCTGGAAATAGAGGAGCTGGAAAAGCTGAAGTTGAGTGATGTTGGTGATAACAGACAGAGGCTTTTGAGTGTTTTGCAGGAGCCCATCAGTTCTCTTCATTAACAAACTGTCCTGGCCCTGTTTCTAGAGCAGCCCCAGCACATCAATCTGACCATTTCTAATGAGATAGAGGATGGGACTGCACGGGCCAGACTTGCTTGTCAGCCACTGCCTGATGGGTTTAAGTAAGAAATGATCCTTCATTAATTAACCTTCACTTGCTATGTAGATTCACTCATTGAGATGCAGGTAATTAAGCCAAGGTCATTTCAAGGACTGACAGAGCAAAAACAGCAATGCAAAGGTGCTGTGGTTGTTTTGATCAAGGGCTGTCGCTGCAGTTGTTTCAGTGTGACAGTGACACACTCAAAAGTGGCCTTTTGGGGCAAAAAAAAAAAAACCCACCCTGGTTTTTCAGTGTGTCACCCCAAGGCTAAATAGGTTTTGGACCCAACTTTATAGACTTGGAATTTGGGGTAGGTTAGGAAAAGAAAATAGCAGTAAACTCCAGAAAAATCCAGAAGGAAAAAAAAAAAAAAAGAAAGAGAGGCAGCAATGAACTTATTGGGAGGTCTTGACAGTGACTGAAATATCCCTACAAAAAAGACTCTCAATCTTGCATTTCATTTAAAGTAATAGTCCCCAATTAAAACAGAACCACTCCAGTTAGAAAACTTTCTGTAAAAAATAGAAGTGTAATTTGTCTTGGTGCTCAGATTAATCTCCCTGGCTTTTAACCCTTGCCCACGAGCTGGTGCAGCCCTGTGGGGAGCTGGGCAGTGCAGGCTCTGCTCCCTCCCTCCCTCCCAGGTGTAAAACTCCAATTACGAACCTGCTGTAGCTTGGGGACAGAGCAGCATTTCCTGCAGCTCCTCCAAATGAGCTCCTCCATCAGCCCGAGCCCTGCGAAGCTCCAAACTTTGATCACTGTTGAGAGCAAAGTGAATATATTGAACCTGCAAATAGCCTTTGGCTCTTTCCGAGTGGCTCCCTTATAATTTGAGTGTTAGATGAAAGTTGCGTGTTGTAGATTTTAATAACTCTCTCCCATTTGGGCTCTGAGTGCCACTTGCTGGGGATTATATGACCTGACTCCCCAGCATGTCCCATTACGGGCACTTAACCTTGAGAGTTGTAAAGACAGAACATTTAATCTGTTAAACACAGGCAGAATCAGAAGGTTATATAATTACAGGTAATTTGGCTTAGCACTTCTAGTGCTTTTCAGTGCTGAAAAGAAATTTTTGGCTGAAAATTTTATCCTCAAGAAACGGAAAGGAAATTAAAAATGTTAAAGATAATATTGAGTATTACAGCACAAAAATGTTTGTTGAGCTGTATTTGTTTCATTTGTTTCAATTAAGGCCTTCAGTAATCATTAGTAAACTTTTACAAGCAAGGAGCAAAATTCGGTGTTAACAGTTGGGAAGAAAAATATGGAGCAGATAAGAATGACTTTGAAATTCTTTTTCCACAAATATTCCTGAGAAGTGTGAATTAGAGCCTTCAGCAAATCACTCTCTCTTTATGGAAATTCCACAGCTGGGCAAACAGCAAATTGTTTCCATTATGAAATAAAAAATCAATAAAATTAAAATCTTCTGAAAAAGAGGAAATAATTCACTAAAGCAGAAAAGACCAGATAACAACAGATTATAACAGATAACAACCAATGCATTCTGGCTTTATGGTGATGAGGGAAGGGCACAATTCTATAGAGATTACAGAAGATTTATTCATTCTAAATTTAAGAAAATTGATGCTTCAATAAAGAGATATTTTTGGGGGGCCATTTTACCACCCACAGGTGTTTCTGGACCTTTAAAACACTGACCTGAGTAATTGAAGGATGCAGGTGTATTATTGTTGTTGTTGTTGTTGTTGTTGTTGTTGTTGTTGTTGTTGTTAGTACTATTATTATTATTATTATTGAAAATGCCCCTGGAATCAGATTTACAGGGACGACCAATCTTTGTAGCTCAGAGGTTTATAATCAATAGATACCTAAGAAAAGTTTTACACAACACCTTTAAAGTAGGGGGAGAGAGTGAGATGAGAAGTAAGCTATGAAAAGCTGAATGTTTTATAATCTCAGCCTAAAGTTCATTTTCCAAAGGGAGCCAACAACATCCCATGGAAAGGATGGAAAACCCATGGCTAGACCAACATTTGGACATGCCCCACACACAGTGGGGTTTAACACAAAGGAAAACCACTGGGATTTCCATTTCAATCCTCAAAACCTACTTTGTAACTGATCTTTAAAAGACAAATCCAACCACTTGCATTTGCAGTCCTCCCTGGTGGCCCAGCACACGATGGGCACTGCCCAGTCCCCTCTGCCCCGCGGGGCACACGAGTGCCACACGTGTGACACTGCCACAGGCACTTGGGGCTGCTTTTGGCACATCTCACACACATCACCAGAGCTGCAAAAATGAGCAATTAGAACTGTGTTTCATTTGGAAATCTGAATTTTCAGCACCACCAACATTTTTTTCCCAGGAAGGCAACACTGTCAAAATGTTTTGTTTATGCAAAGCTCTAAAAGGGAAAAAAAATGCCAACCAAACTAAAAATATGAAGTCAGCTGAACCTGAACGGAGCTCCAATTACACCCATTTTTTTAAAGCTTTTGCGAAAGTGTTTGAGCTTAATTAGGTTAAGCTATTTCAAAGCATGCCCAGTTGTTGTAATTTGTTTATGATACAGAGTTGCTCTTTGATCATGAATGTTCATTTTTATAGAAACCCTGTTATCAGTCTCTGGATAAGAAACAAAATGAGCAGTGCTTGTGGTAAGAAAATTTAGAAAAGTTTAGGGAGCTCAGAAAAGAGCTGTCTTCTTAATAAAAGAAAGACATGACTTAATTTAGCATGTGATGGCAGGAGGGTAAGTAAATGATTTTTTAGGGAAGAAAGGGAAGCTCAAGTGTCTTCATTTATCCACCCTGCCAAAGATATGGGGCTGGAGAATCTCACCCTGAACTTCACCACTTTGTGGGGAAAGCTCCTCGAATATCTGCTCGTCATTTTTATCTTTGGAAATTCTTCCATTCTCACAGAAAAAGAACACAAATCATCCTCCGGCCTTGAAACTGCTGCTTAATAAGGGTATTTTAGAGAGAGTTAATCAGAAGGGTGAAAAAGGTACAATGGAGTGTGAGCATCCCTCTGAAAATACTCTGGCTCTTCATTTTCGAAGAGCAAGCCGTGGCTGTCGGTGGAATTGGGTAACAAGAACATCCTCAGACCATCTTTATTTCAGAGAAGGAATCTGGGTTAGAGGCTGTGGGTTGGTTTTCAGCTCTCTCTCGTGGGTTTTTTTTTTTGGTGTTTTTGTTTCAATCCCTCCCGTGGTGAGATGGGTGCATTAGCTGCACGGTTTTCGAGCTGCAGATCATCCAAAATACATGAATACATCATGGCCTTTGGGAAGGGCTGGATTCACAGAGCATTTAAATGAGGTTTTCTCCGAGATGGCATGAAGATATTTTCGCACTCCGAGGGGAATAACGCAGATCTCTCGAAGTTCCCTGTACCAGCAGAGCTCTCTCTCCCTGGAACACGCTACAGAATGGAGAAGAGCTTCATATGCAAAAATTGAGTTTTAAAGCTTTGCTCGGCTTTTTTTTTTTTAATTATTATTAATTTGTTTTTGAAAGGCAGCTGGTGATGTGAGCGGCCTGCGAGCATCCTCGCGCGTCCCAGGATGCCAGGATCGGTCAGCTCGGAGCCATCTCCCCTGATTTATGCACAAATTAGTCACGGATGCAAATGAGATGTGCAATATTTGTACACTTTCTCAAACCTTGGTCTTCATGTCTCACCTTCCAAAACAAAACTAATGATGTTGAAGAGCAATATGCAAATATTTGCTCTCTGACAATGACATCTCCAAGAAGCAGCCAAGGCTCCTGTATCATTAGTAAGGCCAATCAACTTACTCAGAGTAAACAGCTTAAGTTCAGCGAGCTCAGTCTCTTCTCCTCTTCACAATTAACTTTGAATTACTTTCACATTTTTCAAATGTGTTCAATATTCAACATTTATTTTGAGTCAGGGCCAGATTTATGAAGGTATTTTTGTCCACAGGAGCTGGACACATTAGCTGCTCAGGCATTTCTTCAAAACTCTCCTAAGCTTTGCCTGCATCTGACCCTCATTTTTGGAATTTCTGGTGGACAGAGCCTCCTTTTGTTTGTGGTCTCTGCACTTTTGGACACTGAGATGATTTCTTAGAGTGAAGGGACTCAATCACTTGGCTTTATTTTTACTCCAACTAGGCTGCATTTAGATACTATATCCATATTTAAAATCTGCTTTCCATAAATGTTATGCAACATTCCCTTAGAAATTGCTGTTTCAGTTAACATTTCTGCCCATAAATCAGTCACTGGAATATTCAGAGAAAGCAAATATGAAAGGGGTGTGAACACAGCTGAAGGCTATTCAATGTTTTATTCAAGGGAGTTTTCATGGAAAATATTTTGAGGTATTTGCTTAGTTCTAATCATTACCATGGGACACCCTGGAAATCCAATAGTGACAGAAGTGCCAAAACTTGAAAGCAATTAAGCGTGTTTGAAGAAAGGAATTTTCGTTTTCTGTTTGCACTGAAGTTTTGGTGCAGGAAGGAGGCAGCCCAGCTGAGCCAAATTCCACAATTCTCGCAGCATCCAGAATTTGGAAGGCCATGGATCTACCCTAAGCTCTTGGAGACCTTCTGTGACTATGGGTGGCTTTTATTTTTTTCCTTTCTGTCAATATTTTTGGCCAGAAATTTCATCATTGCTGAGCTCCAGGCTGCTTATATTTCCCGGGACATACCATAGGCAACAAAAGTGTGTTGGGATAGAGCTCCTGGAGGGAAAGCTCCACACTCTGGGTTTGTCTGCAGCCAGGAGAGCAGAGCAGGGGACATCAAGGAAGGGTTGGACGTGGCACCCAGAGCTCTGGGCTAGGGACAAGGTGGGGACCAGTCACAGGCTGGACTCGGTGCTCTGGGAGGGCTTTTCCAACCTCAGCGATTCTGGGATTCTGGGACATCTGAGCTGGTGAGGAAACAGCTCAAGTCCTAAGAACAAAACACCAGTAAATTTGTCACAGTCAAATTCAGCCCAAGCACAGTGTCCCCTTTGTGAGAGGTCAGGCACCTTTAGGACATCCAGATTTTCAAGCTGCTGGTGGCCTAAAAAGTACTGAACCTCTGCAGGCCTTATTTCCCATTGAACAGGAGTCCAAAGAGCCAATTCCATCAGGGATTCCCTCCATAATGTGACAAATGGCACCTTCACCAGATGGCTCCAACCTTGCCCATATTTATGGGTAATTTTTCAGTGCAGCACACGAGGATCAAGCCACCCAACTTCTGTTGGCTTTTACAAGAGATGCTCTGGCAAATCTGGTGCCAGGGCTGTGTGAGCCTTCCCTGAGTGGGTTCTAGCAGCCAGAGCTGAGATGTGGGGAGGGTTTTCATGCTCGCAAAGTTCAGTGCTGAGAATCAGCTCTTCCCTTACTTTGCATTCCGAGGGTTCTTTGTCTGGGCTGCGTGTTCGGAGAGATAACAACAATGAGATCTCAGGGAAATGCGGGGCCCTCCCCCTCTCCTGCGATAAAGCCTGAGATAATAGAGACAAGGCATCTGAAACACACTCGCTCGAATTTTGGAAGGCCAAAATATGAAGGCATTTCATACATTAGGCTGGATGGATGAACTCTGGGAGCATAAAAGAGCGCCAAGAACTCCACGGGGTGGGTTTTCCCTTCAGGACTCGGCACTTAGCAGCTATTCAATTACCGGTTCAAGATAATAAAGCACAAATGCAGCAGCTACTTTACACTATACTTCATCTTTCACTTCCTCATGAATACAGAATTGCAGTGCTGATCACACAAGCATCACAGAGCTCGGTCCTGACATCCACGGCCTCAAAAAACTGTTTCTGTGCTGAGTTTGAACACCTGGCATGGAAAAAACGCCATCGTTTCCTTTAGGAACGGGACCCTCACCAGTCCATAAAGCACAGGAATGGGGGTGTTTGTGGGACCTGCCCTCCAGGCTGTGCCTGGGTTATTATCAAAACAATAACAACCAGATGACAAAGGGTAACCCTGCATAAATAACAGGCAGGAACACAGGGCGCGATACACAAGCAGAAAATATGAAGTCAACACAAAAGCTACATCACATTTCTCACTAGAAACTGCCTGGTCCCCGTTCTGCCATCAGCTGTGGGGTAAAATGACTCCACACGTTGTAATTGAGGGCATAATGGAACCAATTTTCTATAATCATCTATACATCCCCAAAGCAACCCCTGAGCTACCCCAGGAACACATTCCCATTAACTGTCTCTAGGCTCCACTTTAGTCACAGAACTTTTCATTCCAATGTTTACTTTATAGTGGTGCCATTAGGAAATATTAGAACTGTTAACATTTTAATATAATGAGGCAGATGCAGCTTGGTTTTTTTCTTGCAATATCAACTTTCTGGAAGTTATGAAAACATGACATTTTGTAATAAGCAAGCAAAAAAAACCCCACCAAGAAACCCAAATAAACAAAAAGAGGCGATTTAGATGCAAATACACCAGATATGAGGGGCTGATGTGCTGAGCCCCTGGATAAACTTTGATACTGCTTGAGGGAGGAGATTGGGGACCAAGCTACACTTTGGTCCAGGAAAGGAGGAGAGCACGTCTCTTCTTCTCATTTAAAATGTTCGTTTTAGATATTTAGATGCTGAAGTCAACAAGGTGCTTCAGCACATGCCTGAATCCCTGCCCAGCCAGTTCCCTCAGCGCCATAAACCAATGTCTGATAATTTGCATAATGCTTGAGAGACAACTGGTGATTTGTAATCTGTAAATCCAGTGAACTTTTGACATCTCCCGTTGCCTGGGTGAGGCAAGACATCCATTCCGCTCCTAATGGGGGAAAGTTGAGGCACAGCATGATTTGTTTTCCTGATGTAAATGTGGCACGGAGCTATATTTTGTGAATGGCTGATGGATCTAATGAAAGCATTATCCCTTCCCCACAATACAAAGTATAACGAGATGAAATGTTCGGAGGTGTTTAGGCACTCACAAACACAGGTAGGGACTCATAAAAATCCTTTTAAGCAGCTATTGGCAGACTTAGGCACTAATATTTTAAATACCTGGTTGATCAGCTATGAAGGTGGCAGAAATTGGTCCTTTCCCTCCAACACTGAGGAAAATCAGGGGTCAGAGAAATTCAGAGAATGCTGAATCATGCAAGATGCAAGGAAGCAAAAGTCTGGAAACTTCTTGTAAAGGTATTTTTCTTCCCTCCCATGGGGAAATTTCAAATTGTACAATTCTGACTTCATGTGGAAATCTGGCAATTTCAGTCAGGCATTAGTTGGGAAAGTTTTTTAGGTCAGCCTGGGATTGTGGATAAGGGAGGAATGAGTAACACAGCCTCTGAGTAGTTAAAGCCCTCGTGGCTCTGGGATGTTAAGAGAGCAGACTCAGCCTTATACATCTTACTTAATCAAAGAATATATAACTTCATCAGAGCTGGCTTCAGCTTTCAAGTAGAAATAAACCACTTCTATTACTGGAAATTATTAGATACTCATATTACAGCCAAACATCCCAGGGTTTTTTGCCTTTCTGGATTCGCAGCTGAAGGAAAAGAACAAAAGGAAGAAAAAAATCTAAAAGAGAGAAGCAACAGCAGAAGCAAAACCCCAGCAATATTTATGGGTAAATCTTCTTTTTACTTTTAATAAAATGCAAACCTCATCTCAATTTGGGAACGTTTCCCTAGGAGGGGCTAGCTCTGAGGGAGAACCTGGAATCCCAAGCTCTGAAATCATTCCTGTGTTCACCTCGGCTGAAGGGCTGAGAGCACAAGGCAACCACGACTGATCACCTCACCCAGGGAAATCCAAGGCTCTGTGTGGCTCATTCCAGGGCCTGGGAATGGGCACTCGTTGGTGCTTGACATTGAAGGCACCCTCAGTTTTATACCCTGGTGTTCAGGAAAGAACAGCAGCCTGAGTGTGGCTAATACACTGTATATAGCTAATATCTGACATATATAACTAATATCTAGTATATAAGCTAATATATATATATAGATATAATATATATCTAATATATATTGCTAATATAGCCTCAAACAGAGCTAATTTACCAATCCTTGAGATGACCCCAGTTGTCAAAAATCAAATCAGATTTATTAAATGGTTTCTGTTCTAGAGGAAAGGTGCTGTAGGAATAGAAGGTGTTATAATTATTATTATTATTATTATTACTATAATAAGACAAGCTTCCCATGTCCCTTGGTGATAATGCAGCTCTCTGGGAGGGATAAACTATGGAGCCAACACGAACCAGATTATTGCCTCATAAAATGGGACACCTGCCCTATTATCCCTTAAATAATAAGTACATAAAACAAATTTGACTGTAATAATAAAACATAATGGTGAAATATTTATGGGTAATTTTTCAGTGCAGCACACGAGGATCAAGCCACCCAACTTCTGTTGGCTTTTACAAGAGTTGCTCTGGCAAATCCTCCCCGTGAGGTCCCAGAGCAACTGTTCTGTAACGTGTCTGGAGGAGCATAAGAGGGGGTGGTAAAACGAGAGGGGGATTTTAAAACGTGATAAACAAGCCCAGAACCCACCCTTGCCCTCAGCAGGCAGAAAGGGAAGGGCTGCTTCAAGCAGTGCAGCCAGGACCATGTGTATTGGTGAGGAAAACATTCCAGTGTGGTCCCTCCTCCCTCTCAGGTGTGTGCAGATAAAGCAGCTGGGCAGGAATGAACCTGGGGTTAATTGGGGCAGCCCAGCAGCTGGGGCCACCTTCCATAGCAGCAGCCCCCCAAAACGATAGAACCCCCCCAAAAATTCCAAATACAAACTGGGCTTAGAGCTGTTTGCAGATAAACAGCACCGAGCCCTTCATAAAAAACAACACCGAGCCCTTAATAGGACAAACTAACAAATAATATAAAGAATTACTTTAGGGATCTCATCAAATTACGTCTCTTACATCTCAGAATTTCTCACTTACCTCTCACCTTTGCTAAATTCTTGTAACTGAAAAAGCCACAGGGAGAAAACAAACAAACAAAAAACAATTTCTGATTGTCCATTTGGCAGAACGGTACAGATAAACAGGTTCCATCAGTTCTTTCATACAGTTATTTCCATATTCATTTCCCTATTCTTCTGTGGGATGACTTCTGATAGAGCAACAAAGAGGAAAAAAAAAATTAAAATAAGGAAATGTATTTCAAAGAAGGAGAATTTATGAAAGGCATCTGAGACAGCAGAATCTCTAACCTGTGAGTACTTTCAATGTACTTTAGATTTTAAGTTGTCAGGGTCACATTCTCAGTTTTTGAAAAGCACTCACGTCTGGCTCCCGAGACAGAGCCTGATTTAGTCTTTTATAGGCACATAGTACATGCTCTAATTAACCCAACTTAATTTTTGAGCACAGCCCCAATGTCTAATAGCCATGATGCAATATTTAGCAGATTATATTACTTATTATTTTATAAGCCACCAGATAAAAATAAAGAGAATATCTGAACTGCATCTTTTTTTAGCACTGTCTTCCAAATAATCAGATTATTTTGATTTGCTTTTTTTTAAAGCACAGTGAAGTTATTTATTGCTGGTGCCTTTCCAAGCCAAAGGAAACACCTCGTATTTTCCATAGATGTGATGCCTTAGGTTTTAATTTTATATTTTTCCAACCCTGCCCTGCCCAGTGTCACTCTGCAGTTCCCTGGAGCTCGTTCAGTGCTGTTCTCTCATGCTCACACACACACAACAAAGCCTCTCCAGCTCTCCAAGGACACCCAGACCCTCCTAGGCCCAACAACTGCAAACCACAATCTTGGGGACAGGGGGGCAAGCTTGGGCAAATTCCATCCTTGCCTGGCTTCTGCTTGGGGAATTGATGCTGATATCCAAGTGGGAAGAACTCGGGAGCTGTCCTTGTCCATGTTGGGATGCACTGAGGCAGGAGCCTCTGGAGGCCAGAGTGTACCTCTGAAGGCCTTTCCAACCAATCCCTCCTTTATTCCTTTATTCCTGTCTGCTCTCTGTTTCTAGGGAGCCATTTGAGTCACCAGATGTTGCAGGCTCTGGGTCTGTGGGCAGCCCTGGGTATTTGGGTGAGCAGAGCAGCCTCACCGTGCACCCCAGGGCACTGCCCACACCCCCCTACAACCCCTGCCTGCAGTGCCAGGCATTTGGGCAGTGTCTCTGCAGGTACACGGCTCAAACCCAGCCAATTTTCCACCAGCAGAGCCTCGACAGACACACCTCCCTTGCGTGTGTGTGTGTGTGTGTGTGTGTGTGAAAATCTCTCCCTGCCCAGCTTTCCTGTGCACTGCCTCCCTGCTCCAAGAGTTTCTGCGTTTTCTCTTTGTATCATTCTGGCTCCGAGTACTAAAAGCCACATCCTGTTATGTTTGGTTGCTAGGTGGAGAAATGTTATCATGGGCTTCAGCAATAATTTATCCATAGAGCTAGAGGAGCTGTCATGTACTTCTGACAGTGAGCTGCAGCACTTTATCAGCTTGCCTGTAAATCAACCGTGTGTGGGTGAAGATGCCAGCAATGTTTGATCTCTCTCAGACACTCTAATAATCTGCTTTTGTCTGATTGATTCCTTCACATCACCAAGCACATTGCAACCGAGAGTGGAGTGCCCTCTGTTTATCTCTGTTGGTCATCTGCTGGAGGGCAACAGGGCAGAAAATGCTGTTCTCGCCGAGATGTAAGAGTTTTTTTGGAATTAGGGGCTTTACATCATATCCTGGAGCAGGTTTAGTCCAGTAAATCAATGATAGCAGAATTGAATGCACCATAAATACCTCAAACCGTATCTCTTACAAGAATGTAAGAGTAATTCATAGAAACAGGAAAGGTAACTTTGCTGGAAAGAATTACGACCCCTACAAGCTGGAGACATGCAGGTCTTTTATGGCCTGTGTTTACATCTCCCCTCTTGAACTTCGGCGAGAAATGCTCTGCACTGGCATTTGGTTCCAGGCACTTCAGAGAGAATATTGAGCAGAGCAGGACGCTGTCAGAATTGATCACGGCCTCTCAATCCACAGCCTGAGTTTTGCTAAATTTCTTTCAAGCTCTGTTGGAGGCAGGAGAGGCCGAGGGGGCCCAGCCTGCTGGGCACTGTGCTGGAGCTGGGCAGGGCCTGTCTGCCAAAAACACCCATTAAAGGCTGCGGTGTAACAAGCAGCCAGAGTGATGCCTTAAATGGCTCCCCAGAAACAGAGAGCAGACAGGAATAAAGGAATAAAGGAATAAAGGAGGGATTGATTGGAAAGGCCTTCAGAGGTACACTCTGGCCTCCAAAGGCTCCTGCCTCAGTGCATCCCAACATGGACAAGGACAGCTCATGAGTTCTTCCCACTTGGATATTAGCATCAATTCCCCAAGCAGAAGCCAGGCAAGGATGGAATTTGCCCAAGCTTGCCCCCCTGTCCCCAAGATTGTGGTTTGCAGTTGTTGGGCCTAGGAGGGTCTGGGTGTCCTTGGAGAGCTGGAGAGGCTTTGTTGTGTGTGTGTGAGCATGAGAGAACAGCACTGAACGAGCTCCAGGGAACTGCAGAGTGACACTGGGCAGGGCAGGGCTGGGAACATAGAAAATTAAAACCTAAGGCATCAAGAGCCCCTCCAGGACAAGGGAGAAGCGTGTGCCCATTCCAATGGATAAGTGGAGCTGGTTTGTTGTGCTTTGTCTGTCCATTCCCCCTGCTGAAAATCAAGAGCTGTCTCTGGCAGTGGCTCATTGTGCACTGACCTGGGAGCAGTGGCAGCCACGGATCCCTGAGCCCTCGGAAAGCTGAGGGTGGAAGATCTCATGGATGTGATTGAATAAATCCCATCAGGGGAAGCATTTGGTGGTGGCATCCCCTCTGTGGGTCACGCTGAGATGGCACAGGCAGCAGGATATTTGGGGAATGCACTGATTTCAACCCAGTACACTGAGGGGAAAGGCTGGTGGTTCATAGCACCACTGAATGCTAAAAAAGGGTGAAAATTCACACTGCATAATGTATTTGTAATTGTGCTTAAGGCAATGAGAGGAGAGAAATTCGTGAAATGAATCTGGCATACGGTGTAGCCCTCTGTGGATGCTGCAGGAGCAGCTACAGCTCCTCCAGATTGGTTGCATGGAGCAGTGGAGCCTCAAGAGCGGATCCACAGCCTCGTCCTTGGCCCATCACTGGGATTTCCCCAAACTATGGTACAAACTGGTTTCAGGGGAAGGAGGTCCCTTCCTGTCCCCAGCTGGGTGACCACATAGGCAACACCTTTTAGGTGCAGCAGAGGGGCCTGTGATGCCTCTCCACATTTCATAACCCTTGCAGGGAAATTTAAACTTCCATTCACAAGAGATTTTTTTTTCACTGCACACATCATAAAAGCAAGGGAAGTGATAAAAGCAAGGTGTAACTGAAGTTACAGTGTGCAGCAGGGTGAATTCGCTGTTCTTTCAGCAACAGCTAACATTAAATGACTTCCAGTTTCACTGAGCTTTACAAAACAAACACTATTGGCTCCTCAAAGACCTTAAACTGGCCTCCTTCCAGCACTGTGCTGGAACAAGGGGTGCACGTACAGACAGACACATGGACACAGCGACCTCAGGGCTCCTGCACCTCGGGATAACCCAGACAGCTGAGGAGGGTTTTAAGTCCAGAGCTGTGTTCCAGTTTGGATACAGCTGCTTGACCTCTCCTTTAACCATCTACCTGCAGGCAAGGGGTCTGTGGTTCCCAAGGTTTGCTGGAAACACGGCCAGAACCCAACTGATTTCCTGAAATCAGCAGGAAAACGCTGAAAGGCCCCAGTTCTGCCTTTCCTTGTGTTGATTTAGTGGTGGTGGATGTCCATGGAGCCTGTGCTCAGACTGGCTCAAATAACTAATGTCTAAATCCTCCATGGTCTTAAACTTACACACTCTAAACTGCTCTTCAACTTTATGTCACAAATTAATTAAAATAAACCCACTATTAAGTTTCAAATGCTACTCATTTCTGGTATTGCATTGTAAGAGTCAGCCCTTTACAAAGAGAATTAGAAATTTTTTAAAAAAAGTAGAAGAGAAAATAACAAAAAAGAAAAAGAGAACTAGAAAGGAGGAAAAGGGAAAATGTCTAAGGAAACTACTCTTCCAATAACATCGAGATATCCTCAGGGGAGATGTATAAGTAGGAGATATTACATGGCTGAACAGTAAATATCACATTTCTTTTTACAAGCATGTTTCTGCATTTTATTATATCTTGACTGGCAGATACATAAATTTTGAATATCCAGTGTAAGAAAGCTTAGGATCTGCAGGCTGTGTTCTCCAGGGCTCTGAGTGGTCAGTGGCATTTTGCTATTCCATAACAGATGGATTAATTGGATCTGTGTTCAGATCTAGAAAATTTAATATTTTCATGGGCAAGCAAAATAAATGATGAAATGCTCCAAGTGCCACCCTGCCACCCAGCTTCCAGCTGGCACTTTGTGGCACATGTGGAAATAGATGCAGCCCCAGAAACTGCAGGAAGAAACTACTTGGGCAACTCTGGTTGTTTGGCCTCCTCCTAAAGCATTTTGCTGCTGCTGTCAGGCAGCACTGTGTTATTTCCTGCAGTATAATCCCAGAAAGGAGGATTTCTGGATCATCTACCCGAGCCTCGGCCAGTGCTGAGTGATTGATTGAGGTTATGACATGACTTTTACAGACAGCGCTTGCAGGACTGATACAAACACATGGGACTTGCTTGTTATTTTGTGGTAAAGGAAAAACACTCGGAGCGGGGAAGGGGAATTTCCGGCAGCTGCGAGACTTCAATAACTTGACATTGGACGGATTTTGTTTGATGGTGGGAGACAGGTCTGATGAAACCAGACTTGCAGTTTACAAGTCTAATTAATATCATCAGGGAAAAAAGGGAAAAACCTCACCAAGTCATTGATCTGATTCCTTGGGACACACATTCCCACAGTTGTGGTTTGCCCCAGGTGAGTGCCCTTGTGCCCCAAGGAATCATTTTCTCTCTGCAGGAAACACCTCCAGGTTGGCAGGTTTGGAGCACAGAAGGAAACATCTATACAAGTACTATTTTTAGTACACTTGTTTCACTTCTCAGGGGTAAATCAGAGACCTGCCTGTGAGCAGCATCTCAGCTGTAAATTCCAGCTGAATAATTCCCCATGTATTGAGCCCACCACTGAACAGTGTTAATCTCAAGGTCCTTGTGAAGAAAGGATTCAATTCTAGTAAAATCATTTAAACATTCTATAAAGGATATGGGGTGAACCAGAGCCCTGAGAACACAGCCAGAACCACGACAGAAGGGCAGAAATCTAAGTCCAGGCAATGAGGAAATAAATAGGATAAATCCTGCCTGTAGGAATAATATTCCTGTCCTTTCCTGCTCAGGAACCACTTCTGGTATAGGAGAGAAGGGCTTAAAGTTCTTTTCAAGTTGGATACCAGCATCTGTGCCCACTCAGATTCCAGAGTGGGAGCACTCAGGTGGAAATGGGGGATCTAGGTTTGATCCCCTCCTGTGGAAAGTGCCTTTACTGTGCTGCTGGTGCATTTTCTAAAGCAGAACCCGGCAGTTTGAGATGCAAACTCACTTCAGGAGTCCCTCAAAGGGGATCTGCTCCCACACCGAGATGTGAGGTGACATGATCTGCTAACCCTGCCAAAAGGGCTTCACTTGGATCAGCCCCAATCCACGGGGCTGGGATGGCACTGCAGGGCAACAGAAGTGCCCAGGATGGCTAAATTCCCATTTATCTGGGCAAGGGCTCCACGTTGCTGATTTTCAGGTCTGCAGAAATATTTACCACTGACATATCTCAGCAGATCAAAGGAAGCTGCTGCTGCTTAGCATTTCTGGCCTGTAATCTGCATTAACGTCTGTGCTCTTTTCCAGACTTATCTGAAATGTTAATGAAAACACTGAATTTGCCCCAAAGCACCAGAAATTTGGAGAAGAGAGCGGAGTGAAATTTTCCAGCACTATCAGTGGGTCTCTTTAATGCAGAGGTGAGCCAGGCAGGTGGTGGGTTAGAAAGCATCCTGAACTGACACCTTTTGTTCACAGGAGGTGTCACAAAGGTGCACCAAAGTGCTGCAACTGCGCCTGTTTTAGTCTCAAAATGTGCAAATGAACTGGCCAACCCTGGCAGCCGGGGGGATGCTTCAGAAGGGGCTGATTTTTTAGTATTCAGGTACAAAGGTATTGTCCTTCCTGCTGCCATGAGCAAGGCACCTACTGAGAGCACACAAACCACCCCAACAGGGGAACATGCAGCCCCATCACTGTCCTCTCCCTCCCTGCCAGCTCTTCACAGAGCCACGGAATCATTTAGGTTTGGAAAAGATCTCCAAGATCATCGAGTCGAAGCTTCGACCAATCTTGGTACAAGGTGTATCAGTGTTGGTATCAAACAAACCCACTTGGTGCTTGCCCTGGTGAAAATATCAAATATTTCAGTATTTTTTTCTCAGAATAGGTTTAAAAAATAATGAAAAAATATAATTGATACAGAAAGTTTAATGAGAGGTGTTCCGCAGACAGAAATTAGCATCTAATGGCTCATTTCTTGTCTGGTTCACTCCCACAACATCGAGGATACCCCAGGAATCAGGAGAGTCTGGGACCACTCTGTAATGTCCTGCCAGGCAGAATCAGGGCAGCTTTCACTGATCTGGAGGTCTAGGTGTGCAAAATCCGTCAGTGACAGATGAGGCATCAAGGACTGAGAAAAGAGAATTTCATTTCAGCAGGAGGTATTCCCAGTGCAAATGAAAGCTGCTCCTCTAGACGTGGTATTAGAGATCCAGGGAAACTGCAAATTGAGTATTTCAATACCTCTCCACCCCTAATTTTAAGCAGTTTAAAAAAAAAAAAGAAATAAAGGAGAGTGAAGGGAAGCTCCTGGGTTGCAGTCAGAGCAATCAAACACCCTGGGACTGGCTGGCTTAGGGAACTGTTAATGGGATACAGACTCTCTCAAGGTCACTGGTTCAAGTCTAGCTCAGATTAGGAGTAATTGGAAGTCATTACTTGATGGCTGCTCAGTAGTTTAAGTGACGTGGGTTGGTGGTCCTAATGCAGCACTGAGAGAAGGCCTGTCCATACCTCACCCTGCTGCTGTCAATTCAGTGCTTTCCACCAGGAGTCAAAGACAAAACATATAATAAATACATCCAAATAGTTTATAAACAACCTGTGTCACCAGCTTTTTCAAATATGTCACTGGTACCTCAAAGATGACATGTAAGGCCCTAACAAAGAATCCCAGAATTGCTGAGGTTGGAAAAGTCCTCCAGGATTATCTAGTCTGACCTGAGACTGATCCCCACCGATCCTCCCTTGGTCAATCCAGTCACAAGTAACACCCACCTTTTGAGCACAGGGTGAAATTGGTTTGGGATTTATGGTAATTCACCAATAATAACAACAGACTTTGGGCTGAATTGCATGCTTTGAATTTGGCTCACTAAATTATATAAAAAAATATTGGTAGAGAGATGCAGTGCATAAAACTTGCATAAAGGATTTCATTGATTTTTAAATTCATTCAACTCCCCCTGCAAATCTTATTGTCTTCTCTTTGGGTTTTATGATTCCACTTTTATGAATCAAATTTGCAAACTTTGAACTAATTCAGCCTTGGAATGTGCTCAACTATATGAAAAGCCTAAAGAGTTTCTCCCAAATAATCCCAATTATTCTCAATACTTACTTGCTATTAATTTATTTAATCTGAACTATTCCTTAAGAAAATTATTAAAGTGCTTTCACTGGGATAGGGTTCTAAATGGATAAGGTATTTCACATTATTTGCTGAAAATCCATTCTAGTGGGGAATGTTTACTATTCCTTTCACATACAATTATTCCTCTTGGTGTTAATCAGACAATTTTTCAAAGGTGTAGTCATGAAATTGGACTGGCTCCATGCCTAATCCAATACACGCTGCTCAGTAAACACGGATCTCTGGATATATGTTTCCAGCCAAAGATATACATTTTCTAGGCAACTGAATTTTAGCAGAGTGACACAGTCAGAGGCAGGAGCCCAGCAGTACAAACAGATATTTCCTTGATGGAGATCTCATTGCTATGCAAGCTATTTTTAGTTTTGTGCTTAACATGTTTTGGGTGAAAAAACCCCGACTCGGAGCTAGACTATTTTCCTAAGTAATTCTGTACAGCACGTGCTGTGTTTGGGATACAGCAGTGACTCAGGGCTCGAAGGGAAAACAGAAGACATCATTTCCCTGCTTCATGCTGCATTACTTCAGCGAAAAGAAAACATCTCTGCAGAGTCACAGTGAGTAACCCCGATGTGCTACGGCAGCGGTGCCACGAGGAGCCCTCCCTGGGGGCTTGGGAATTAAGGGTTCATTCAGCAGCAGTGCAGAAATTAGAAACTTGGTTGTCCGAGGGACAATCTGTAATAACTCTGCTGAGACAATAAGCTACACTGAAATCAAAACTGGAGTAAATCTTGAATTCCCAGCAATGTCATTTTTGTGTTCTGACATGTCTGAGGCTCCTCACCCTCACTCAGCCAAGGGACACTGGAAATCCGTGAGCTTCCTTTTTTAGGGTTTCCAAGTTAAATTTGGAAGCTAAAGAGCATCAGCTAGTCCCCAGGGTGGTACCACTAATAGGAGTTCCTGCTGTGATCACGTTTCACCCTGAGGTTTGTGCCTGGGAGCTCTCCATTGGCACATGGTCCCAGCACGTGTGTGAGCAGAACCCTGCCCAGACCCCTAGAGACCACACCAAACACCTCAGGTGTGATCACAGCAGCAAACCCTGTGTGGCCTGAGACACCCTGCCCTGAGCACAGGTGAGGCAGCACAGGAGGAATATTTATCAGCTTGGGAATGGAGTGAAATCACATCGTGCTTGCTGATGAGCAGGGTGAGTTCCCAGCAGGGTCCTGGAGGGAGCTGTGGGACCATTTCCATGAACAAGAGCTTGCAGGATGAGCTCCAAACCCAGTCCACTGTCCAGACACAGCTCTGTATCCTGTAGATATTTTTATCAAAACGTATTTCTCCTGTTTGTCCATTTATTAACACAGGACATGCTTTTACTTAACAATCCAGCAGCCGATAACAGCGATTTCACCCCCTTGCTCCCGCTTTTGAAATATTATTTTGTTCTTAATTTTCAGCCTCCTCCACCTCCTCCTTTCCCTCTCTCTCACTTTTTTTATTTTGGTTGGTGACCACAAGTGCAGTTTCAGTAAATAAAGCTGGTGCTTGATAATGTGGAACGGCCAGGAGCTTAACTCTGCCCTTGGAGATCGCTTACATCAAACCAGCAATCAAAAAGTGGTGCAGATAAAATTTGTCATCAGGGATTTCCTACAAAAGAATTACAGTGGAGAAATAGCCTGATCGATACTATGGATTTTCACTGCAGGGGCTGATAGTCCAATTGCTGTGAAACACTCACACAGATAAAAGGGCACGGCTGCCACTTTGTTACAGACTGCTGACTCAGCCCAAAGCCTGTCAGGTATTTATAGGCCAAAGTGATACAGAATTATCACCTTGCAGTGCCCAGCTCTTGTTAGTTCTAAGATTGCCTCCCTTTATGGGATTGCTAAATGCAGGTGAATGGAAAAATGATGGCTAACAGCTGTCAAAATGCAACAGAATGAAGTACTTAAATCTTTTTTTATCCATTAAAAGGGTAACAACCAAACATAGATCATCGTGCAGACGTTGTAATGATATTTGGGGCCAGTAAACTAGGAGTTATAAACAATGTACATCTGATCAAAATGGTAAGAAAAATACAAAAGGGAAAAAAAAAAAAGCAATAATAAAAATTCTTCTTGCTACTTTACAGTATGTGTGTTGCCATTTACTTTGCTGCTTTTCCAGGGGATCTCCAGGCCTCTGCTCAAGGCTGCTCTGAGCAACCTCCAGCTCCATCAATACCATGGTAATTTTATACCCCATATACCACAGGGAAAACTGTTTTAAGGAACCGTTGGGATGGCCCCAGAAATTCTCCTTCCTTGTTCTCAGGCAGTGTTTTTACACCCTCACCAAGATAAATTCTGATGGATGTTGGTATTAACTCACTGACTGCAAGGAGAGGTTCACACACAGACACTTTGTAGGACAGACAATGATGAAGGAAACACTTTCATCTTTTGGTCCAAGAGGCAGCACAAAGCCTCTGTCCTGGTGAACACCCCAGGATTGACTCTCCATTTCTCCATTGCTAGGACAGGCCCAAGGTAAGGAAGGGGCACAGTACACCCTGTGTTTATTTTTAGAGTGGTCTACAATGAGGGATTGGCCTTGACTGCACAAGGATGATATCTGGAAGGTCACACAAAAAGCTGTGGTGAGATATAAAAAGAGACAGGAGGATCTGCACAGACTTTGCCCTAGCAGAGTCTCCAAGGTGTTCTCCTCATCATTGATGGAGGATTTTGCAGCTTAAAACCAGTTCCAGGACTAGTTCTGATGGAGTTTTACAAGTGCTTTCTAGCAGAGACAGAACCAAGTTGGGCTTCAATAATTATAATATTTTATAACCTCCCAGTCCAGCTCCCAGAAAAGCTAACATCTAGTTAAATAATTTTTTTCTAATGTTCCCTTGAAAAATCCTGAAATCCTCAGCACATCACTGACTCTTATATAACAGAATATTTCTTTTACTTGTAACTCCACGGCATATCTTGGTGTCCCAGCTACCCAAAGTTGACCCTTTCAGCACTCAGAATATGGCTGGGTTTAAATACATGTGGGGAAGTGAACTCCAGTTTCCAAAGGGAACACCAAAGAGGGCAGGAAAACAAAGAAGATTAAAAAAAAAAAAAAGAAGAGGAGGGATTTGATTTTCATAACTGGTCTGTGCTTAGGACTGATGGATCTGTATGGATCCCATGCTGTACCTCAAAGTCCCCATTAAGGGACAGGAGTCATCCCAGGTTTTATAGAAGAGGATCAGAGATCCATCATGAATAATGACTTGAAGATCTCATTTTCTCAGCTCATTGTTTTCCCCCCATTAATACTGGTTTAAAAACCATCTCAAGTGTCTTGGAGAAACACAAACAGGAGGATTAAAAATCTGAATTTTTTTACATGTCTCAAGAAGGTCAAGGCCAGCAGGAGCTGGAATTTAGAGTTGTTTATGCACCTTATGCTTTAGACTTCATTTAATACCAGAGCTTTAAACTAAAGGAAGAAACACTGCACAAAACCTGCCAACAATATCATTAAAAACAGCACAAAGAAACTGGACTTGGGTATCACTGGAAGAAGTTTTTAGTGCATTTAACCACAGTGTTTGACTGCAGGAGCTTTGGGAAGGAAATGCACAAAGTTTAAATTAAAATACAAAGCAAAATATCAAATTAAATCATAATTTGGTTGCCTGTAAGAAACGCTGCAGGTTTCTAAACAAACATTTTCCCTAACCAGGAGAGAAGCCACACCTTTCTCTGTGCTCCATAGGGAAAATTACTGTAGTGCTTGTCTGAAGTGCCTGGTGCTGGTAGAATCATAGCTGCTCTCATCAGAGTGTTGTTGGATGAAGTTTACTGTCACTAGCAATAAGCAGTAGATAAAAGGAGGGAGGGGAGGGGGATAAGAAAACAAAAGGGAAAAATAGAAGCTAAAAAATTCACCAGAGGTGAAAAAAAGGGGGGGCAAAAAAGAAGATATACATAAACTAGCTGTTTTTGTCTTTCTAGTTGCTGTGATGTGCACAAAGGAAATAGACTGAATAAAATCACATCTCAGGAACACCAACATAAATTCCCCCTTGCTTTGACAAGTACGTAATTTTGTGCAGTGATGCTCTTCACATCTGGAGAGTTATGAGGCAATTTCATTCCCATCTGACAAATTTACAAAGAAACATTAGAGAGAAGGGATTAGAAAAGCGAGAAATCTTTATAGACTTTTTCCTCAGGCTGTATTTTCCTTCCATCTTTTGGCTCTTCCTTGAGGAATATGTATGAGTGACTCATTCTGTATGAACGCCATAACTGAAACACTTAGCAGATAAGCAGAACATGAAATGTGCTTTAAATCAACTAATTGTATTTACATTATCTGGGAGGGCTGATCCCGATTGGCTAAAGTTTGGGGAAATTTGCTATTGTGCATTTTCAAGATAACAATTTAAAACTGGGGAAAAAAACCACAAACCCAACCTAAAACATTATCTCCAGAACTTCCCAGAAAAATCCAGGCCAGGAAAATAATTTGCACTTGTAAAGCACTTTCCACCTTCCAGCTCTGATTGACCTTTTTGGCCTCATTATGGGCTCACGAAGACCAATTTTACACATTGGGAAACTGAGGTAGATTAAATGATCTCCTGAATTCATGGAAAGAGCAAATGTCACTGGAAAGCAGGACAGGGAAGGAGTGGTTGGGCTGAGTTCACTCCTGTGCATCTCAAAGAGCTTTTTAAGGATGTTGAGCTCAAGAGAACATCTACTCCTTACAGGCCACCAGGAACTTGACAGAACACACTGAAATCATTCATAGTTCTGAAAAAAAAAACAAAATGGAAGGATGAGATGAGCAAGGTGTTGCCAACACCTGTAAAAGGCCTGGGAATTCCTGGTTTCATGGCTGCACCACCACATATTCTTCCTGCCCTTCTGCTTCAGCCTTCTCCTTACTGACAGTGGAAAATTCTGGCAAGGATAATTGCAGGAATAAATGCTAATAAGAAATTCTGGAAGGGCTTTGGATTCTCCTGAAAGGTTTTAAAAAGCCAGGCAGCCATGGCTCGTTGTAGTTACCCTGCTGAACCTGTGTAAGCTCAGCTGATATATGGCTACTCCAGCAGAGCAGTATTTTATGTTCTCTGTGTAATCAGGATCAGTTTTATTATAATTTTTTTTTTTGGTCACTTTTTTAATACCAAAACGTTGTCATTGATTGCTCTTCATTGGTGTAACACCAAGGAACTTCCCCCATGGATAAGCTGGGCCCTGCCACCCCCAGCCTTTGTTTCCTTTGTGGCTCTCCTCGTAAGGTCATTTCAAGTGCTGGGCAGTGGGACTTCCCTCCTCCTTCTGTTAATGAAAATTATATGATGGCGCTCGGAAGTTCCAAAACATATTCCTTTCTTGGCACCGAGATGAAATATAATAAAATGCAGATGCTTTCTGATAGAGAGCACAGATGAAAATGTTTTATAACCACGGCTCCTGGAGAGGGGAAAGCACAGGGGACACGGCTCCGGGGCCCTGGTGGAGAGCCCCAAAGCAATCACTGCAGACTCTGGGATGTGACAGGAGACAGTCGGGGCAGAGCTATTTATTATCTTGTTCATGGGGCCCAGGTGGAGCTGCTGGCAGCCAGGTTTATGGCTGGGGCTCTGGCTGGAAACAGGGAACCGTAATGAATGGGGACTGGGGTGGGGAACGGGGCTGGATTGAAACATGCTGCAGGTTTTGCTGTCTCTGCACCTGCAATCAGCTCTGCACTGAGCACAGAACAGCTCCTGACTGTGCTGATTCACCTTTGTGTCCCATCTGCCACAGCCCCATCCCCAGCTCTGCGTGGGCTCAATGAGATGTCCTGTCAGGAGACTTGGGTTCCACCTAAAGAGACATCCAACCACATCTCCTCTTCTAATTAATAGACAGATGATAAAAGAAACATTTCCTATGCTTTCCTTAAAGAGAAACCTTAATGATTTTCTTTTCTGGACAAGATATTTTCTTCCTGTTTCAGGTAGAACTGGAAGAGTTCTCACCACAAGTGATTTCCACTGAAAACATTTAAACCTCCTTCTAAATGTTTTAGGTTGAGTTATCAAAATCTCATCTCTGTGGAGAACTTCTTTGCGAGTGCTGCTAGGCTCAACAGGTTTGTACAACTCCTCTGACTGCCTGGGATTAGTTGGCTGAGAGCTGGAGATAGGCACACAGGATATCTTAAAGAGAAAATTAAATTAATATATAAGCATGTTTTCAGGAGCACAAACGTACAGCTCGCCCCTTTGAAAACTCACTGCATGCCTAGCTCTCTTTGAAAATTAGTAGATTCAAATGAAGGTGGAAAGTGTCTTTAAAAATCACTTCTGAAAAAAAAAAAGAAAATAATTCTTTAGATTTTTTTTTTCTTTCTATATGTGTGAGACATCTAAACAGAACCCATTTCACAGTAAAGGTGGTGGAAATCAAAAAAATAATATTTGAATTATTTTGATCACGATAATCCCCAATTGTTTTGAAAGTAAATTATATTTGATAGTCTCTCCAGAATGTACTTAGGAATTCATAGGAACACCATTAAAATACAGCATTAATTAACATCCACTTTTATAAAGTGCTTCTAATATTGTATAAACAAGCAAGAGTTGAAAAGCTTATTTTTAACTTGGATCTGCGTATGCAGTGTGATCATAGTGAGTTACAAAAATACCCAAATAGCAGTGGGAAATGAATTTTCACAGTTTGTTTCTGGTTGAAGACACACCAAAGTACCTGTCTTTAATTTGAGGAGCTGTGAACAAAAGGTACTTGCCAGCTTAGCTTCATGTTCCTGTGCTCGTGTCAGTTCAGCCATGGGTGGAATACTGATGTGTCAATATTTGTTAGCCCAAATGATAATCAGGAGCTGCCTTGAAATAACTTAAAACAATCAGAAGGGATTGTGCTGCGCTGGGTTAAAGCAGGCCTGTGCCATATTTTATCTCTCCAAAAACAAAGTCATCCCTGCAGGGTGAGGCCCTGGGCTGAGGCTGATTTAAGCTGCCTGACTTCCACCAAGAGCCTCAACCAGCACCAAGAACCAAAGGATGGAGAGTCCAGGGGACTTCTGGGCACAGACAACTTAGAGATGCACCAGTCCAGCCTAAATCTACACTTGGAAAGGAAAGCAACACTAAACCCCCCCAAAACTCAGTTTTGCAGGTCGAGATCCTGCTGGTTGTGACTTCACTTGCAGCCATGGGGGCAATGGTCAAGCTCACCTTGGGTTTACTTGAAACATCTTGCTGAAATCTAACCCAAACTTTTAAAAAACAAGTTTATTTGTAACAGCATCAAATTAATCTGGAGTCGTAGGCAGAGTCTAAAATCTACCCTGAGGAGCAGGTGGAAGTGGGGAGCTCCTGTGCCCACTGGAACTCCTGGAGGAGGTCACAGAAACCTCTCTGCCAAGATCCCAATGCTGAACGTTGGTTTTTGGCCTCAGATGAGCTCATGCATGGTCTCTGAATACATAACTTTATCTAAAGTTCTAGAAATGCAAAAAGGGCCTTCCTAAACTCCCCTCCCCACCCAGATGTCACTGCCACATCCTGAGTTCCACTGATGCAGAGAGGAAGGAACTTCTGAAGGATCAAGGTCCCTGTGCATCCAGGACTGATCTTTCAGCCAGAACCACAAACCTGCTATAAACACTGGACTGAAAAACACTTATACCAAGCATCAATAACTGACAAAGAGCAGCAAAATGTTGGTACCACAAGGGCAGAGCAGGAACTTCAGGGCAGCTCGCATTTCTTGAATCCTAGAACAACTGCAGGAGACTTATTGCAGGAAGTCTTTACCCTTAAGATACCAATTGTTTTAAAATAAAAAGCTTTTTTTTGTTCATTCTCTTCTTTAAAGAGACAAATCCTTAAACTGGTCATTTTTATCACTTTTTGGAAATATTTGTTTATGCCCAGATGCACCTATTGTGGTGGGAATTGTCACAACACTGTGACTGTGGTGCCCCAAAGAGATGACAACTATGCAGTGTGCAGGTGCCTTTCATTAGATCAACTGATTAGATGCTATAAAGACAGACAAACCTTCCCAAAGACAAGCCCTGCTTCAGACTCTAAATGTGATAGACATCTTGAAGACATTATTATAAAAGCTTGATATGATGCTTTAAAGCACTGCTCGTTCCTAAGATCACTCAAGGACTCCCTCAGAAGCTGCAAGTCTTCAAAAGTGATCCAGGAAATGCCAAAGCACTCCGTGCTTTTCAAAAGCTGAAAAACCCCCATCTTCCCGTGGTGAAAGAACAATAGCAGTTGATGTTGCTGCTTTTTTTTGGCTGAACACCTTCCAGGTTACACGTTTGGGTGATTACCCTGCTCCATTTTAAAGGGGGATGTTTACTGAGCAGCTACAGAGAAATAAGAGGCTGCTGAGAGTCGGCTTTGCTTTGGGAGATGTTCAAACAGCCAGCACCAGGAATTGTTCACATAATTAACACCACAAGTACAGAAGAAATTCAATACAAACAGTCCTGAGAAACATCTGAGATGGAATTCAGGAGCAGGAATTCAAAGGTGGAAGGAATCGCTCTGATTTTGTCCAAGCCAAGTCCCTGCAGTGACAAAATTACCCTGAATTCTATGTGGTTGTCCCTGGCCCTCCAGTGCTGCTTCCCCCCGTGCAGATTCCTGGTGCTGAGGTGGTGGAGAACACACTTGACAGCACTGTGCCACTGAAGAACATCCACGTGCAGACAGAAACTCCCACTTGCTACTTTAAATCAGCTTTCAGTAGCTTTTGTATCACCAAAATAGCACAAAATATATTTACCCCAAGCTTGTGCCCTAAAAATTCATATACCCACTAAGGAATGCTAAATAAACTGAAACCTTGAAGTGCTGGGGACAGGATAATCCCCGGATTAAATACTCTGACCTTGAATTTTACATTCTTCTCCATCTCTGATTTTCCTGCACCGTGTTTTCGTATTTCTAACCCAGGTTGGAGCATGGGGCCGTTCCTTCTGCCTCAGATTTTTTGCCAGTGGTCTTGACATGTGGACAAGTCACTCCTGAGTCCTGAGTTTATCTCTCTAACACTTGCTTACCCCACAGAGGAGCCACAAAGTTAGTTCCTCTATAAAGAGATTCAAAAATGGAAAATACAAAGGAAATGCAAAGTGATACCACATTTCTCATTTAAAATGAGTGGGTGACAAATTGCTCATCAGATTGTACAATTTGGGTTGCTCTTGCTTGCTTGCTAATTAACCAGTCTGACATTTTGTTTCCTCCCTCTTGCATCCACCCTGCCTCTGAACTAATCAGGGTTCAATGACAGCATCACTTATCCCAGGACACATTCCAATAATTAAGGTTTGGAGGACATCTTGCAAACTCCATCCCATACCGATAGGATTTCCTCTCCCTCCACTGCTGCGCCTGTGACATGTGACAAGACAAAGCCCTGCTCTCATATACATAACAGCAGGATGCTTTCCCACCTTTTAATGGCTGACTGCATCTCTTCCCAGCAGCTCTGACAGTGGGGAAGGGCTCTGCAGAAGTGTCTGTGCCTTGAGGAGTGAGACCTCACAGGCTCTGGGCATGGCAACAAAACCCCTCGTGTTGCTGTAAGGTGCAACTATTGCTAAATCCAAATTTTTAGTGCAGGAACACATGATCCCATAAGCTGTGTTTCCCTTCCTATACTCCTTTCCTCACTGCTCTATGGCTTCATTCTATGGCTTTGAGGGGTCTCAGCACACCTTGGCTCTGCACAGGAAATGCAGCACAGGTAGGGGCACCTCAGATTATTTTGGGAGGTGACACAAGCCAGGAAGGACCTCACTACTCAAGTGCTTTTTAAACCTTCACCTGCAGAAGCAGCAATGAAGGCTGGGCTTTGCAGGGCTTGTGCTCAGAGTGTCTGCATCAGCCCTGACACAACCTCGCTGACTTTCCCCACCAGAAAGTGTCTGCCCCTGCTCTGGCTGGGGTAGCTCCCATTTCATTCAGCTGCACAAACCAACTGGGTCACCCCACCCAGGGTCTGCAGAGACCAAACCCAAGCAGAAACTGGTTGGTTGTTCCTTCCTTAGATGTTTTCTCCCTTCAGTTCCTCCTGGGAAAAGCTCGTGAGGAAGTGTGAGCCCCTGCCTAAGCTGGTATGGACTTGGCAGGGGCAAAGTTTGGTCCCATGAACTTGATCTGAAATTGCAAAAAAAAAAAAGCCCAAACCATCTGCATTCTACCTGCATTGGAAGGTAAATTATTTCACCAAATAGATTTATATTTTCAATGCTAGCTAATCACTGTTAGCTTTCCTGAGAGTACCCAGAGGAATGTGGCTACAAATGCCCTTCTCCAGGAAGCTGGAATGTCCTGGTGGTCAGTTCTGAAAAGCAGGTGGAGACACCACTCATTTTCATTTGGTGCTTGATTCTGAAGCCCTGTTTTCATCAGCAGCAGAAACAACAATGGAGTCATACAGAGAAATTGGGAAAGGGAATATCCTCCATGGGCAGAAAGTCCTGGTGTGGGACAGTTCTTCCATGAATCAACACAGTTGAATGAATTCTGCAACACTGCACTACTTCACACACCATTGTACCTGGAAAGCCTCCACCAGACACTCCAAATAAATATATAAATATAGATAAATATATTTATAAATAAATAGAAATGAGAATAAAAGACAATTTTGTGTCCCTAAGATCTCCTAAAGTAACTTGGTGTGGAAGGCAGGAAATGGGAGTGGGACAGGGGTTAAATGGATTTGTGCAAGGACCCAGAGCTGAGGGGAATTTAACTGAGGCCGAGGGGAATATCCTGCATTGCTGCTGCTGCTGTCTCCAGGCTGAAGCTGGAGCTGTTCCTTCTCCACTCTCTTTTGCATCAGCAGGTATTTGCTTTTATTGGTCCCAAAAAAGTGCAACAAAACCTCTATTTCATATATAACTTTCAAGGTCACTTGCATAAAATGTACAAAAAGCACATTTTTGTTGATGGAATGGCCTTTTGATAATGAGGTAATTAGTGATATTACAGCAGGAGAAAAGGGGGGGATTTCTTCCTCCTTTTCTCCCTTTTTGCAAACCCAGTGAAGTGGCAAATTTTGTCGCATTTGCTGTACGTGCACAATATTTCACCCAGCTCCACAAAGTAATGTGTTTTTTTGAGTAGCTACTGTATTTGCTGAAACTAAGTTATAATAATTTGATGACTAGGAACAAGATTAATTCAAGGAACTACTATTCTCATGACAATTGCAAAATCCGGTAGGGGACAGAGCGAGAATGAATAGAAATGTTTAGGCATCTCCCTGCTTCATCAGTGAGGAGCTTGAGATGGAAAAATATCCAGCAAGGATCTGAGGGGGTCACATCTCTGGAGGTGCAGCAAGGTAAGCAATTAATTTCTCCATAAGGAAACCAGGAGCTGCAATCAAAACTATCATCGGAGGAAGGATGAATATCTATACAATAGGAGGATAAAACCCAGTGAAAGATATAATTACATTAAATTATAGCAACTGCCACGTGAAAGTACCAATGAAAGTAACAAAAAGGATTGTCACTCCCTTTGGAAAGGATGTTTGATGATATCGCAGTGCTCACGTCCCCTCGCACATGGAGATGTGCCAGTCTCCCAACATCTGAGGGGAAAACAAAGCCCCATCCCAGCCTCTCTTACAGCACCACTGGGAACAGCACTTAGTTTGTCACTTAGGATGTGACAATCAAAACTGGAGCTCCTGCCTGAGCCATCTTCAAAAGGAATTTTACATTTTTTTCCCCCAAAAAAGCAACAACTCCTAGTACAAAGCAGCACTGACCTGTCCCTTGATCTCCCACAATATGACTACCAACCACCAATAATTCTACAAAGAATTTTTGGAGAAATGGTTCACAGATTAACATTTTCAGAGTGGAAGCAGATGAGACCAAATTTAGAGCAAGTAAGTGATATGCACATATGTTATGTAAAGGCCTAATATTCACTGAAGAGAAGGAAGTATTTCTCAACTGCATGTACCAGAGAGCTGGGATTTGGAGATCTATAAATAGCTTGCTGAAGTTATGGAAGTAGAAAATTACAGCACAAAAAAAGAATAACAAATTAAAAATTATCAGAAGCTGAGTTGGTAAGAAAATTTTCTGTTCTGAATCAGAAGAAACCTTGAGACTTTTCCTGCTGCCATTCTGTTACAAAAGCACTTTGTTGGCTCAGGTTTGGCACCTGCTGGGCTGTGCCCAAGGCTCTCTGCGTTGCAGTTTTACAGAGCTGCGTGTGAGATCACTCAGGCACTTTTGAGATATTTTTGTGCAAACACAAGAACCGCTGTTAAAAAGTTTTCAGCTGTTCTGAAGTCAGTCTCTATCTTACTTTGACCAGATGACACTGGATATAAAAAAAACCTGCCAAATTTTCTCAACAAACCTTGAAAACACCAGAGTTTAGTAAAATCACCCTGGAGAAACTGCAGTCAGGCAACATTGCAGTGTAAAATTCCCAACCAAGCAGAGAACTGAGCCCTTTCAAAGGTTCCCACATCCTGCTCACTGCTGCACATTGTTTCACCTGTTTGTACTTTATTTGTGGTGTCTCTGCAGGACTTTTAATGGGGGCAGCCTCAGGGAAAGTGGATTTTCTGAATAGAAACTGCGCCTCGGAAAAATGATGCACGAGTTCCCTCAGCTTAATGTCAACACATGTGAAAGGAGGAGTCAGTGGGTACAAAATGTTATCTCCTAATGTCAAACCCTCATGGCAGGGCTGTGCTGGCAACAGCAAGTGCAAAGCAAGGAGCCACCCGAGCTGTGAGGCTGAAGCTCTCCCCACCAAGTGATTTAAGCAGAACAAATTGAAGCTCGCAGGAGTCTGAGTAGTAAAACCTGTGGAGTTGTTAAACTGGCTTTGCTTAAAATGATGAATTAGCTGGCTCATTTCTTTTCATGGCGAGCAGTGAATTTTGGTTGTCCATCAGAGGGCGAGCTGTAAATTGGGTGCTGTGGGAGCAGGAGAACAGGGCAGGAACCTCGGGACTTGTGGTGAGACCTCACAGGAAACTGCCTGAGAACAACAGGGATCCTTTGGATCAAACAAAGCCAAACACATGGATCTGAGAGGTAAAGTGGAGCAAAGCCCTGGCCAGGTCAGGCCTGCCAGTGCTGGTTGCTGGAATGGGGATGGTGACACCCCGTGAGCTGCACTGAGCACCTGCCCGGATTTATTCAGCAGCTCTATTTACAGAGAAACTCAAGTGTTGTGTGCCAAGTATTTTACAACTTGAGGTCAAATCCGGGGTAGGATGAATGAATACAGCTCTGTTGAAGTCAGAGGGATTGTGCCCATTAATTCATGCCATGCTGCAGGGACAATACACTAACAACAGGATGAAGAGAGATCCCATTGTTGTTCTGCTAAAGCAATAATGAACCCCCTAATTTACTGTTTCCAAACCAGCTTATTCCATTTTAGAGAAGAATGCACTGGGTTGCACCTAGCCACCAAATTTGAGCACAGCTATTATTAATTTACTTTTTATGTATTTTCATTGTAATGGCTGATAGCAAAACTTGGGAAGAGGAGATGGTCCCACACAAGCAGCTGTGAAAAGATGTCCCAGAATTCAGACAAACAGCATTGTTAATAGACTCCTCTTGGTGAGGAGAGAAAACATGGTGTCAATCACGCCTGCTGACAGGGTGCAATTAGCCAGCATCAAATTGTAGGGAGATGGATGGGACCAGATGGTCCTGTTATCCTAACAAAGGATTATACAGCAAGTGTCCTTCGGAAGGAAGAGCGTTTTTTTAACAGAGACCTTTGGAACAACTGAAAAAAAAAAAGATGATGGGAGCTAAAGAGACATTACAGAAAACGGAAACGAGCAAACCATGGTTTAAATATGAATTCCAATGGTTAATTATGTGCTTTAAGTACTAATATATGTTATATTTTGATGATAATGATGTCTGCTGAAATTTATCCAAAAAGGCCTCCCAAAGGATTGACGTCAGACAGAATCACTGCGAACGCAGTCAGCAAGGAACGATCAGAAAAATCAGCATTCTTGCTGTTCCTGAAAAAATGATTCCATCTATTAACCTGAAACTGTCCAAATGCTGCTCTCCTGGTCTGCTGCACCTAGGGGAAGTTCAAATTTTGAAGCCTAAATAGCAGCAACTGTACCTGGCTGAGCAGGGCACCCCAAAACCCTTCCCAGAGCACGGAAGGGAGCAGAGCTTGGGATTGTGTGCTTGGAGCTAAAGCTCCCACTCCGTGAGGTTGATTATTAATTATGTGGCAGGTACAAGCAATTTCTGCAGAGAAATCAGGCAAAACAGGTAAATAAGAGGAATTTCTAGCAAACTAAAATATCCTAAAAATCTGTTATCAGTTTCCCAGGGCTTCAGACCAATGATGCAGCAGGTGATGGCTCAGGTCTGTCCTGCAGATTCTGAAAAATCCTCCAGAGACTCCAGTTCCCTTTGCCCTGTCCCCTGCAAGGTGTCTCACACTGTGGAGGAATTTTTCTGGCATAGGCACGAAGCTTCTGTGATATTTCCTGTGACTTTTCAGTTTATGATTCTCCTTCTTTTCTAAATTCCACAAGACCCAGGCTTGCACAAGTGGATGAAGAATATCTTTTCCTTTCCTTTCCTTTCCTTTCCTTTCCTTTCCTTTCCTTTCCTTTCCTTTCCTTTTTTTCCTTTCCTTTTTCCTCTCCTTCTTCCTTTTTCCTTCCCTTTCCTGGCATCACCTTGCACGAAGCCAAAGGAAATGTTTTGCAATGTAGATCTAACCACAATTAGAACAAAGGTGCCCTGCTTGACACCTTTTCAACATTATCCAGCTGCAGGAATATCAGCTCTTTTCCAACCACGGAAATTATAAAAGATCTAATCAACAGATAGGATACGGTCATAGAAAATGCACATCAGCACACCTTAAAGAAAGTAAAATAAATCCTGAAAGTTTAATATCCCCCTTTCTCAGACCTAAATAGGCCCCTTTGGAAAACTATTTTATTGTTTCTCATTAAAGTAGAATTGTGCTGAGATGCCACTATCTACCATTTCCTATTATTATTAATGTAAAAAAAAAAATAAAATCATTGCATATTCAGCATTTCCCCAGTTAAAACAAGTCAGAATGAAAATCCGAGCTGTGTTTTTTCTTAATTCATGCTAATTTAAAAACAGAAAGTTCTTCTTCCCCCCTCCCCAGTTTGCATCTGCATTTAAAGATAGCAATATTTTCTAATGATAATTAAGAACCTTTAATTTATTGGTTTATTACTTCTGTGCTACATTAGCAGCTCTTAGAGAAACAGCTCAGAGATACCACATGTGAATGTGCTTAATTCCCCTCTCATTAACCTCAGAAACATGTGGCAGTTTCCAGCCAACTCAGACCAGGAGTCACTGGATTCTCCCTGCTTTCCAAACTGTTGGTGGGAGCTGACACCACAACCACGAGTCCCAAGTCTCTGCTCACCAAAATTTCAGCTTTTGTGACCCTTTAGCAATTACTGCTCCAAAGTCCTGTCCTGTACCACCATTTACATATTAGGGGATGTTGTATTAAAGAAATATTCATATTTTTGTGCAGTTTGCTCAAGGCAGAGCACTTGAAGTCAGGCTGGTGTTTTTATCAAGAAAACACCAAGCAGCAGACATACATATGGATAAGAGGAAATTCAGTGTACACTGAACACTTCATAATGCAGTGGTGGGGATTGACCTTACTAATTTACCCAAAGACTCTTCAGTTTTCATTTGCTACCAAAACAGAATCACTGAAATTTTCCAGACATTTCTGGGTCTCGTTTAACATTCAGTGAAGTCAAGGCAGGGCATGGAAGAGAAGAGCTGCAGAAGAGGCCAGGTTGGACAGGGATGAGATACTGGGCAGGAATTCCTCCCTGTGAGGGTGGGCAGACCCTGGCACAGGGTGCCCAGAGCAGCTGTGGCTGCCCCTGGATCCCTGGCAGTGCCCAAGGCCAGGCTGGACATTGGGGCTGGGAGCAGCCTGGGACAGTGGGAGGTGTCCCTGCCATGGCAGGGGTGGCACTGGGTGGGCTTCAATGTCCCTCCCCAACCCAAACCATTCTGGAATGAGAAGAATCACAAGGACTGTGGTTTACTAGCCCAGATTGCTCAAAGCCCTGTCCAACCCTTGAAAGTCCTGGCAGATTTCACTCAAAATCCCAGCCTGGCAAAGCTCATGCAGGTGGATTAATAAATCTCCACCACTTCTTATTGTGACTATTAATTCCTGTAAATTCCTTGCTCTGTGCTGTAGGCAGGAGGATGCTCTGGCTTAGTCTGTGTCCCTTGCAGATCTCAGCTTTGACAGCTGCTCTTGCTGTCCTGGCAGAATCTGTCTCTTGGCACCCCAGTCTTGCAAAATTCCGTGTCTCCTCTACCCCATCACTTGGAAAAGACTTTAGAAGGATGCACACCCTTTCCCACTCCCTTTTTTTTTTAACTGCTGGAGAAGTTTGGAGCATCTGCAGCCGGAGGGATCCCAGGAGTTCATTAGTGGCCCAGTTTCCCATGGCTCTGTGCCACAGCACTTCTGCCTGAGCGACCTCGACAGGCAGCCCTGTCCTCATATGGAGTTTTTAATAAGTGTCAGGAAACCTGAAGTCCTAAGGTATCCCTAATGTTACTTCTTGGCATCGTTAACCACCAGAGATGAAAGAATGAAATTGAAATGTCTGTCTCCAGGAAAAAAAAAAAGAAATCTCACCTGGGCTGGGTGTGAAGGAATGAAGGGCTCAGGAAAGCTGCAGGAGGGTTTGGTTCAATCCCTTCCAACTCACCTCCTCCAGTGCAGCAGGGTCAGCTGGAAATCAGCTCTGTTTGACATCTGCACAGGCAGATGTTTCAAAACAGCCTTTGGAGCTGCCTTTTGGGAGGAGCTGCCCACGGAATTGGCTGTTGGCTTTGTTGTGTTTGTGATGTGCAGCCTTGACACCGACAGGGCAGGGAGGATCAGAGACTCTGCTGCTCCCAGCTGGAGGCACAAAGGCACCATGGATCGACCAGGAATTTGGGAGCAAGGGATGGATCACCAGGAATTTGGGAGCAAGGGAGGACCTCATTTTCACACCCACATCAGGGAAGGATGATGCCAGGATGAGTTTTTGCTTTTTCTTTCATACCCCTCTCACACACTCTTTTATAGTTTGATGTACTCTCAGTGCTTTTAGCCCCACACTTGTACCTCCCCAAGGCTGAGAACTCAGCTCAGCCCCATGGCACCGTTAAACCAGGAGAGCAAACATCCTGGGAGCCCCAGACACCAAGGGCCTCTCCAGAACACATTTGGGAACCTCAGCCAGGCCCAGCCAGGGGGAAGGTTCCTCACAACGAGGGCTTCACTCCAGCCTCTCCCTGGGGGATCTTTGATAAATATGTTAATTTTACAAAGCCTATAATTGTGTGTATTTCAGGGCATTCCACCTGGACCAAGTGCTGCACCCAAGAATCCTGAAATAAATCTCGAGGTAAAAACCCCTTTCCCCCATATACTGTGTTTTGTGTTTAATTTTAAGACCAGGGAAAGGCAACAAGGAAAGATGTTGGTCCAGGTGACTGAGACTGGGAAGGGAGTGGAAGCTGCTGCCCCAGCAGTGAGGGCCCAGCAGAGCTCAGGGTGCAGCCAATATTCCACAGAGTGAGTTTGCAGGAATGTTTTAGTGGATACTTTTGGAAAAATTGCAGCATGGAATAAATGAGGCTTTAATTACCTTTTGTTATTCTAGTGTAACCAGCTCAGCTCTTTTTACCAAAAGTCAAATTAAAGATATACCAAGAAACCCCCAAACCTGACCCTGTATTAGATATCATGGACATAGTTACAAATATATTCTTAATATTTAATATTTATTACTTAGAGACATATAATATAAATATTATTACTTAATACTTATTAATGTAATTTTGGTGGAAAGAAGTTTTTTAATATATATTTTTAAAGACTATCCTAGCTCAAAGTTTTTAATTTCTTTTTAAAATGAAATTCTCTCAGTCTTCAGGCAAACTAATTTTATAATTTTAAAGAAGGAATTTTTCTGGGGGTGTTTTACTATTGCACTTCACTGAAAAATTTGTATTAAGCTATGCTTTAAATCAGCAATTTCTCAAACTGAAGAACAACTGATGCTAAAGTTGTATGGTGGGTTATAATACTTGTAATTTGCATAAAAAGAAAAAAAATCAGTTTATCATGAGCATTCTTCTAACAAGGATTTCTAAAACCAGTGGCTAGGAAACATTGTTGGTTTTCAGACCAAATCCATCTAATTACTCAAAAGGAAATCCACAGAATTGCCAGGGTTCATGGAAGAGATAATCAAATCCCATTTGAAATGAGGGAGAGGCTCTGTGTGGAACTGCTGATACAGCAATTTAATTACAGCACTTGAGCAGCTGAGAAGTTCTTTAAGAGATGTCACAGGTTTGCCAGTTTTGAAAGGGATACAGAAATTACGGAAAACAAAACAAAACAGTCAAAAAGCAGATGATTTTGGGTCTCTGAGATGCACAATTTTTGACAATTATATTAATTTCTTTTTTGAAAAACATGATTTCCACATGCTCAGCACAAAGCAAGATCTATCTGGAGTTCAGCTCAGTGGGGCTAAAGGCAAACTAATAATTTAATTCCAGCAAATATTAATGATCTCAAACGTATTTCTTGAGATATTTGTGCAGTAACTTCTATATTTACTTCTGTACAAGCAAAAAGGGCTTTATCCTCAAAATCAAATCTTTATGACCAAAGTATCATAAAGATTCTTATTGATTCAAAAGAGTTTTTGCTGATTCTCATGTTTGAAATAGAACAGATTTTTTTTTTAATCTTTGCAATGTTCTCCTTTTGTTGCAGAGTTTTAATTAATCAATTACAGTGAAAATTAATCTGACAGCAATTTTTTTTAAGACCATGCAGGTGCTGCTGCCTGTTTCAGGAGAGACTTTTATTCAAAATTTGGCCCCAAATCTTAAAAGCTGGCAAGTGAAGCCACTGAATTTTACCTAGAAGCTATTTGGAAGTTATATTAATGTCAATATTTAGCACTTCAGTGTTGCTTTTTCTTATGGACAGCATGGCAAAAAACTTCTTTCATTCCTGTGTCCTTTTTATTTTAAGATGAAATATTTAATTAACAAACACCGCATCTTTTAAGCAATGGCAAAACTGCCATTCAAATTTGGGTGCTAAGTTTAAGGAGATGTGATTTTGAGAGTTAAGTTAGCATTTAGCACTTCCCCAAAATCCTATCCTCATGAAGGGTCCCTTGGTGATGGTTCCAAACTGGGAACATTCGGGTCCCTTTGGAGATTTGAGTCCATGGGGACCTGCACAGGAAAATGTGTGGCAGAACAGGGATTTGCCTTCAAATATCCTCTGGGTTTAGGATTAACCATTAAAGCATCCCATAAAATACTGCCAAATCAGGAAAGCAGAACTAAGATATCAGTAAAAACTCAACCAACAAGGACTGGTGTGGTGAAATTGATTTTTTGGAACTTGTGTGGGACTTTTTTTACCAAAATTCCATTGAAACAGGTCCAGCTTTTCCCTCTGCCACCAAAGCCATGCATTTTTGTTGCTATTTTCCAGGATAGATGAGTTGGACGCAACAATTCCCATTTGGGATTGGGGAATGTTTATTTTATTTTTATCAGTCCTAAACTTAACGTTGCATTTCCACAGGCCCCTTACATCAACAGCACATAAATACCTCTGACCAAAAAAGTGTGTCAGCAGTGCCACCAAGACTTTTTTCCTCCCATTACTTTATATTAAGCTCTGTTAAATCCTGGGTCTGTCAGCTGGGCTCAGCTTACAGCCACAGCAACCTTGGTAAGCTCAGACTTGCACCCCGGGCAGTTTAAACGTGGATGTGCCATGGTAAATCCCTGAGTTTGGATGCTGCAAGTGGTTGTTCAACTCCTCCTTCCATGAAGACGATGAGAGCACAATTTGGGCCTCAACATCTGCTTTTTAGGGCTGCAAAGAACAGCCAGAAACCAGGAAAAACAACTCCAGCGAGTGGGGTTAAAGTGGGTTCCGTGTGGAGTGCTGTCAATAGGTTCCTTGTTGCTAAGGAAACTATTTCCTTGGTAGCTGCATGTTTGCCACATCTCACTGAATTGGTGTCAATCTCGAGCAAGGAACAAGTGGTGTGGCACTGCAAGAAATAAAACCCCAAATGGGCTGAAAGTTTATTAAGGACTGGTTTGGGAAAAAACCCAACCAAACTGGAAACATGGTTTGGTGGCTTGTGGAAAAGCTCTGATTGTGTCAGAGTCCTGAGGTGGCAAAGAGTTAAAAGTATCTGTATAATAAATAAAAAATCTTTTGTCTTCTAAAAATTGGAAAGATTTTACAAGAAGATTTTATAACAGGATTTTACAGCCTTTTACAATAATTCCCTTTTTAGCTGCTGGAAACCTCAGGTGCTGCACTCAGGTGGCAGCAGGACGGATGGGGCACTGTGGCATTCTTTGTTTCTTCACATCAGTGTAAACCTTAAATAATATTTTTACCTTCTAAGATTAATTACTTGGTAATTTAGAACCTCAGACTGAGTAATTCAGTTTCTAAGCACACTTAGAAAATCAGAACTATAAAAACACACCTCTGTGCACAATCACCAAGAACAGTTTGTAAGGAAATGATCAAGTCTGCAATTTTTGTATCCACTGCAGCTCCCTTCCCCTCTGCTTTCCAAGGATACTTATATTAGCACTGCAAAGAGTTTTCTTGGGCAGACTTTTTTTGGAAGTGGGAGGTTCCAGATCCACCAGTGTAGAGGCTGCACCATTCGATGGATTCTGTGGCACCCCCATGGTACAAACCAACCAAATCACATCCATATGGTTGGGAAATAAATTCAGTGAACAAGACTGAAGAGTAACATCGACTTCAAGAGGTGAACCACACTGAGGAGCACCAACACTGTTTCTATAGCTACTCTACAGATCTATGAAATCCCAAACCCCAAAAGGCTCACAGTTTCACTATTTGTGCTTTTTCCCAAATACCCCCAAAAAGTCCTTGTTTTGTGCCCCTCAAGGCTGTGAAGGAGGAAGCACGAGGAGGAAAGGGCTGTGACTCTCAGGGTGCAGATGAGGTAAAGAGCACTCAGCTGTCCTAACTTCCACCTGCCCAGACCACCTCTGTTCCACGGGAGCTCTGAATTGGAGAATTGGGATTAGGGGAGGTTTGAGGGGGGAATGTAAAGCCCTAAACCTTCCCTGCTTCCTGCAGGAGCACTTCTGCCCAGTAGGAGCTGCTTTGGGAACACGCTCGTGAGAAACAAGCTTGAGTGAACTTCTGTCACCCAGTTCAACAAACTAAACCCCCCAAAAAATCACACTTCACCTATTGGTAACTTGGGCTTTCAGTTATTTCTCTTTTTTCTAGGCCTGTTCCAGCACTTGAAGCTGTCCCAAATCCACCAGCTTTTCCTGCAGCCTCAGGAAGAGGGCAGGTTCATTCCACTGAAAAAAGTAACCCTGATTTATTAATAGGTGGGTTTAGGCACAGTTACTGTGTGTACCTAAATGCTGTCTGTGGTGCCCTGAGAAGAGTGAAATATGTTGTGCTTAAGGTGCTGGTTTCTTCGGGTACTCCTGCTTAATTTGTATTCTTGGTGTTTTTGTGGATCGTCCCTTCGAAACTGATTGGCTCCAGAGGAGCAAACCTATCCTGGCCTCTCTTGTGCTAATTAAAGAGTCTGGTGCTTAACACTGGAGATCAGAAATGCTATGAGATATGGGAAATAAAAAGTGTATCAGAGGGCTTTAATGGGGACATCAAGGTTAATATCTGTCTACGCTCTTTCTGGAGAAACTGCAAGCGAGACAATTTATTGGCTGGGACCCGAGTTTTGGGTTTAATTACCAAACCCTGGTTTCCTTAGCAGCACAGCTCCCCACGGCTGCCACCCCGAGAGGAGCAGCCAGAAATGCGTGGCTGGGAGCTGCGGCAGAGGGGACAGAGCTGGGCAGGGCCAGGCACACCGGGCACAGGGGCAGCCACCGCAGACCCCGACAGGAGCCTTCACACCGACAGCAAACTGCCGAGCATTCACCGCTCCGAAACGGCAATATTGTACTTATCAGATCCAACTACAGAGAAGATCAAATAAGGAGAAATTGTTTCTTGGCACAGGTTCCTGCGACGCTTCCTTCCCTCGCAGCCTGGAGCTGCGGGGACACGAGAAGTTTCCTGCGGCTCCAGAGAGCGTGGCAGAGAACACGGGCAGTGTCACCCTGGCATTTGGCTACCATTGGCAGCCTCCCTCGATTATTGACACCTTGCTCCCGTAGCAGCCTGCAGAGCTGCAGCCAGAGCCTCCAGAATTTGTCACTGTCACTTCCCAAGCGCTCGGCATTGTTCAGGAAATTGTATGTGTAAAGCAAAACTGCCTGCGCCCGACTCCGCCGCGGCAGCGGGGCTGGGAGGCTGCTCCTCACCGAAACAGAGGTTTTATGTGTCCTATTATGTGCCCCAGCAAGAGCCATAAATAATTGTGACAAGGGGTTTTTTTTTGGTTTTTTTTTTCGGTGTTACATGCGAAAGTCCTTGACTGTGCCTCCTGCTCCAGCCCCCCTCCCTCCCCAGCGCTCCAGCTGCCAAGCTGCACGATGATAGATGGCACTGTGCGGCAAATGACAGCCCGATAGATTTTTTAGTTTGTGCTTTAGAGAGAATCAGATATGCTGTATAAAGCAATAAAAAAAGCATACTCACAAGGTGGGTTAAAAATAGCTGGCACAGCAGGAGATGAGTTTGCTGTTTATCAAAAAGTTAAAGCTTCCACATGCAAAGTCCAGGTGATGTGTTAATTCTTTTAAATCTTAGCCAGGAGTCATTTTCTTGGACAAACCCGTGAGGTGCAATTTCTTTACCCTCCCGTCTTTTAATATAGAGCACTCTAAAAGCCTGGTTATAAACTTCCCTGAGTAAGGACAGCATCCAAAATGCAAGGGGGAATACACTTGATCCTTAAAATGAAATTAAGAAAGTCCTGAGTCTGTACAAGGCTCTGAATCAAACAAGGGATGTTTGAGAAGTTGCCTTTCAAATCAGATCTTGAACCGTGAGCCCAAACTCCCTGAAAACTTTCAGTCCTCAAGCCCCTGAAGTCAGCAAGAGTCTTTACTATGAAATTTGATCAAGGTTATTTGAGAAATACTGGAAATTATCTTCATATTTGATAGATCATATCTGACAAAAAATAAATATTTAGATTTTTAGGCTATATTATGTTCTCTCATGTGCTAAAATGTAGTGATTTGGGGGAGATAAAGCAGCTGGCAATAATGGAAGGGGGAATTCAGGTGTACCGGAGCCCTTGATGTTTGAGCAATGTGCATTACAAAGGCACAGGGAGTGGCCGTGGTCACACAGAAAAGCTACAGAAGGAAAAGGGTGAGAAAAGGGTGAGAAAATAGTGGCCAAATGCCTCTGTTCTATTCACTGGTCAAGTCTGACTATTAGAGATTCGTAAGGCAGTAGCTTTTCCTCATGCTCAATACTTTTCAGTGATTGCAGGTGACGTTGTGCAGAACAGGACGTTCCCCTGAAACTTTCCCCCCGCGCAGCTGAGATGTGCAAACTTGGAAGTTGTCCTGTCCTTCCCACTGGATGTTAACTCGCCTTGTTTCCCTCTGTGCTTTCTATTGATCTGGATCCCGTGTAACAAATGGCCTGGCTTCCCAGCCACCTTGGAAATGTCATGCAGGAGTCAACAAAAATACTTAGTGTATGTTTGATAAAGAATTACAGCTGGCTCTGAATTACTCTGGCTTTCATCTCGGCAGGCCCAGCCTGGTGCTCTCGGTGTCGATGGATGAGCAGGAGGACCAGGAAATGATTCAGTGAGCCAGTGAGTTTCCCAGTTCATGGACATGACAGCCCCAGACATACTTATTCACCCTGCCTCTGTCTCACACACTGCACTTGAAGCTGCTCTGTAATTTAAGAGTACTCAGTATATCAGATCTCAACTCCTTTTCCCCCCTGATTTCTGATGAATCATGTTAGGAAAGCTGTGGTTTTAACGCTGGAGGATGTGACATAATGCAAAACAGCACAAGAAGTATATTAAAAAAATATGTCTGTCAGACTTTATATGGCTGGAAGGGGATAATTTGAATTATATGCCCATAATTCAAATTTGGGGATAATTCAACACCCAAACAGATACATTTCTAGCTGTACCCAGCCATGTGATATAATACTGGCTATTGTTTATTACTTACATGTTGTTACAGCGTCACCTCCCTCTGCTACGCTATGGGGACAGTTTACATTTCCATAATAAAATCCATTTTCTATAGGTTTATAACTCAGTTTACATTTCACAAGGCTGCTGCCTGGCATATGAATTTCACTTCAATTCCTTTCGGTTTAACTAAAATTTCAAACCAACTTATTCTTTAAAAAAAAAAAAAATTAATCAATGCAATGGAGAAGTACGTAATGCCATTCCCAGCCCAAGGAGTGTGAGTAACTCCCCACTATTCACTCGAAAAATGACCTATTAAAGTCCTTTTTACAAGGACCTGATGGATTTAGGACCAAATGGAACTACTTAAATAAGCAGATGTTCCAGCATTGCTATATTTAGAGATAAGGGAGCAGGCAAAAAGCACAATGCTGGAGAGGAGAGAGGGAGCACCTCGCGCTTTGTGTGGCACAACAATCCACAGCCACCCTGTGCCCACCAGGGAAACCCTGCCCAGGGCCTCACTGAGGGGTCTGTGGCACTGAATTCACCACAGACAGTGCCCAGGGCACGGCTGGAGCTGTGCCAGGAGGGATTTAGGTGGGATATTGGGAAAGGTTCTTCCCCCAGAGGGTGCTGGGCACTGCCCAGGGTCCCCAGGGAATGGTCCCAGCCCCGAGGCTGCCAGAGCTCCAGGAGCGTTTGGGCAGCGCTGCCAGGGATGGACAGGGTGGGATTTTGTCTGTGCGGGGCCAGGAGGTGGACTGATGATCCTTGTGGGTCCCTCCCAGCTCAGGATATTCTGTGATCCTAAATTCACTGACAGATGGAATCAGGAGAGGAACAAAAGTTCCCACTGATTTCCAGGTTGCAGTGTCCTCCAGTCCCCAGACAAGAAGCCTGGGCAGAGCAGTGGGTTGTTATTTAAAGGATAAACCCATAAACACCCATAAATACCCATAAATTCCCATAAATTCCCATAAATTCCCATAAATTCCCATAAATACCCATAAATACGTGTCTCACAGCCACCCCAGAGGGGCAGGGCTGAGCAGTGCCCTCTCTGCAGGCAGCTGGCACATCCAACACATCCCTCCACCCACACCTCTTGATTTCCCACAAACTCTTCCTTTCCTCCCCAATATTCTCTGCTCTCACGTTGCAGTACCCCCACTGCACAATTAAAAGGACCTGTATTAACTTTTTATTTCCCTATCACTTTTCGTTTTCCCAGCATTTCTGACTGAGGAGCACTGACAGAAGCTGAAGGAATTGCCAGGGATCCCATCACAGTGCCTGATTTAATGCTTGCCCACCAGAAGCAATGAGCTCAAGATTGAATGGATGCTCCTGCTCAGCAGAAGAACTTCTCCCAATTTCCCAAAGGTGCCTCTTTCATTTGCTGAAATACCCTGAAATAACGAAATATTCTCAGCCACATAAGCAGAAAATAACATAAGTGTCTGTTCACCCTTTCTGCCTGTGCCCAGGAAGCTGTTACAGCATCAGCTGTGGAGTTAAGGGGTTAAAACAGGGAAACAAAAGGCTTTTCTACCCCACTGAGATGTGTGATCTAGTGCACACATGAGAAATGGTGAAAGTTGTCTGATACTTGGTCACCAGACCATACCATCATGCTTGCTGTTTTTCCTGATTAGTTCTGCAGAATTAGTTCCTGCTTTTAAATCCGTGAGGGAATTTGATGGAAGCAGTGAGTATTGACAACATCCCTTAAACACAGGGGTGTCCATCTCTGATGAAATGACAGCTCCAGCCATTCCCTATCCCCATTGCCTGTTTCAATCAGTGTCTTTGCAGAGCTGCCAAGAGGTTGGGATGATCCTGGGGTTCTGTGAGTAGCCCAAAACAAGTGGAAGACAAAGGTGATGCAGCCTAATTCCCAATTCTGGGCCCCCTGAGCAGGAGGAACCGGGGAGAGGGGTGGGATGTGGCTCCTTCCCAGGCAAAGCTTTGCTGCCTTGTGCCCCACAGGAGCAAGGCTTACCCAGCAGGTTCGTGAGTTTGGATGCTGCTTTGGAACATGTGAAGCTGGTGCTGCTCTTTTGATTCCTGCAGGGTTGGTGATCTCAGCCATCCCAGCTTCACACAGGTTGATACATGTGTCTCTAATCACCAGAGCCAAACCGGGGCTGCACCTCATAAACATTGTCTTTCTTGGAAGAAAATGTTTGCTTTCAGGTCAAACTGAATCACTGGGCAGGCAGGGAGGAGGCAAGGGGGAGTTTATTATGCGTGTCTGCTCTGTCCAAGAAAAGACAGGATTAACAGCTAATTTCCTGCCATTAGATTGCAGCCCCAAAGAAAGCTTTTTCAAAGAAACGACTTGCATCTCAAAATGACTTAACATCTGCAAGGAACAAAGATGAGAATCTCACCAGGACACAGCTTGAATTCCAACTCCTCCTTTATGACTCTTTCTATTGCGGAATTATGAAGTTGCTGTAAATCTTTACAAGGAACAAACCTGGCAAACTCTGCCTCTACCTGAGGCCAGGGCCCTGTGCCAGGAGCAGAACCCTGAGTCTGTGCTGCCACTCCTGGAGGGTTACAGGGATCTGCTCCCCTGTCACAGGTTGTGAAGTATGGAGCTGAAAGATGCTCTGGTTCCACAAATCCACTGGAGTCAGGTCTGCTGTGACCACATTTGGAAAGGCTGTGGAATCTGATGGCAATTTGAAAATCAGCTGAAGGCATCAGACTGCCCAAGGTGCTCACTAAAACCTCCTGGAACCCTGAGGTCTCACCTGCAGACACCTGCCTGCTACCTGCCTTTGCCTGTGATCCAAAGGTGCAACTCTGCCCTGGACATGAGGGTGAACTGGAAATGCATCCTCAAGCACCTCAGTCCCCTGCTTTCTCTCTGCAACAGACTGTTGTGAGTTCTTGAAAAGATGAATGGAAGAGAAGCAGGCCTGTAACATTTCCTCCTCTCACCTTAGCAACTTCCTTTTTGCTTCTCATTCCCAGAGCTCAGGAAAAAAGGAGAGGGGAGGAAAAAGCAGCCTGGAAAAGCACACCTCTCTCAGCACCTTGTGGTCAGAGCAGCTCTGCCAGCCCCCAGCACACGTGAGCCTCACGTTTTGTCTCAGGCTTCAATAAGATAAATGGGTTTAATTCATCCTTTGTGTAAGTAGGGACAACTCCTAGAAATTGCACTGGAGTTGAATGACTTGGCTTAATCCCTAAATTCATTCCTCTAAACAAAAATCTGCCTTAAAATCGCTGCTCCTATGGCTGTCCTTAGCAGGAGGTATTTGTGACATATATATACTTTAAAAATTCCCCATCTAATCACCACCAGCACAAAAGATCTCTCCAAGCACTCTGTGATACCAGCTCAGACCCTGGTGGCAGCTCACCACCACCAGTAGGAAAAACGGAGCCTGTGTGGATTTGTTTCACAAATCACACTTATTCAGAGCCACCAAACAAAAGAAGCCAGGATCTAGATTAATCATCATGATTATCCTCCAACTCAGAAGTCAGCCAGTCCTCAGGAACAGCTTTATTTTTGAAGCCTTGCACAGTCGCTGATGGGAGCGTGCAGCTCACGCACACAAACCTCCAAATACACACAAAGGCCAATAAATAAAACAAAATAACATCAAAAAAAACTCCCCTGTTGCCGAAATTAGGGAAACAAAAAAGCAATCCTGAGCAATATGTATTTAACTCTTCCCTGCACACCCAAAGTTGCTAGGGAACGAGGCAGCCTCGCAAAGTGCCACTACAATTACATCTACAGAGAGCTGACAAGGACTGACCTTTGCCTACTCCTTCCTGTCTGCCTTTTCCCAGGCATGGCAGAGCCCAGTGCCTTGACAAACTCGTCTGATGGGCACATCTGCAGGCAGCAGGCTGTCTGCAGGGTGAGCCAGCCCTCTCTGCCAGCCTGCTGACAACTAAAGGAGCTTTTAGGAGCACCATGATGTTGGTAACCCTGAAAAGATTTCTTTAGGTATTTTTATGCCTCACTGATTCTTACATCACTGAATCTGTTGCAGTTGTTCTCAGGTTGAGAAAAATGTAAATATTGCAGATTGTTTTGAATGTTATCTCCTTGGCCAACGAGAAAATTTCTGTTTTGGGATGTGTTTTCATAGTTTATGTTGTACACACACTGGGACTGTCTGTTCACACGGACACAGAGGATGCCAGCAGCTGAGCAGGCTGAAGGGATCTCTCTCCCTCTTTCTCTTTCCTTTTCTATTAATATCTAAATATCAACTCTATAAATAAAGCCTTCTGATTGCTGATCATCAATCGATGAACTCTGATTGTTTTGTGGAGGGCCCTAGAAATAGGGCTTCCCCTCTCAACACCACGACTGTCAGTGCTGAGCTCCTCCAGGAAAAGGTGAGCTTCCCTTCCCTAAGCTTTCCCGAGCTCTGGAAGTATGAAATTTGCTTAGCACTTTACAGCACAGAGCTCTCAGCCTGAGGAGGAGTCCTGTCACTGACTCTTAATGCAATTGCAGCAGAATTCCGGGAAAAAAATTTAAATTGAGGCTCATCTTGCCAAAAGCACACGTGCAAAGTTTGCCAAGTGGAAGCTGCGAGTTTGTACCAAGTCACAGGGGCTGTGTATGAATATTCCTATATGGAGGGCATACCCCAAATTCCCTAAAAATCTGCATTAAAAACTGGTGAGTATTTAATACCATCAGCTACGGAATTCCGTGCCATTATCTGTATATTTTAATAATTGCAACTTTCAATGGTAGTGACATAAAAACAATTACTTTTTGAAATTTCTCCCTATGCATGCATTTGAAACTACACAGCCATTAAAAACAGTCTGTCGAATTAAAGGTTGTGCAATTAATTAAGTGCAAATCCTGTAAAACTGGACCAAGGAGAAAATTCATCAAATGGGTGAAATATGACCTATCTTGTCCAAAAGACAAATATGTTTAAACAAAATATGAAAATTGATGACAAAATTACTGGTAGCAAAATGCACACAGAGCAAATATGAGACAGCTGCACTCAGATTCAGCATGGGAGGTTCACCCTCACGGAATTTGTGATTCATTATCTCCACTGCCTTGTAAAACTTTTCCCAGTTAATCTCCAAAGTGTGGCCTTTGTACCTATGATGATAAAAATTCTCTATAAAATCACATGTAAGTGTTTGGCTGTGATTTACTGTCCCCTGCCACAATCAGATGAAATCTGTTATCAGCTGGATGTGGGTACCCAGCAGCAAGGCTCCCTCTGCCACCAGGAATCTCTGCCTCATCCTGGTTTGGGTGGGGACAACCCCAGGGCCTCTGTCTCTGCTCTCTCCTGGCCACTGGAGCATCCAAGGGAGACTTGGAGGTTGTAGGAAAGTGGGAATTGGTCTGGAAACAGGGACAGGAGGAGAGGGAGGGCCAGGGGAGGCTCAAGTTGGAATTTTCTCGTGGAAAAGGAGCTGCCCAGGGAGGTTTGGTGTCCCCATCCCTGGAGTTGTTCAAGGAAGGGCTGGAGGTGGCACTCAGTGCTCTGGGCTGGGGACAAATTTGGGATTGGACTCTGTGACCTGGGAGGTTCATTCCACACTCGGTGGAAGCCACGTGGACTTCACACACCACGTCCTGGCAAACCTGGTCACCATATTCCAGGTGACCATATTTTAAAGGGTTTTACTCTCTAAAGAAACCCAACATAATAGTGAATAAAATAATACCCACATATAATAATAAAATTGTCAGGGAGAGCTGTACATGCTCTGCCTGGCACAACTCGAAGGTCCATTTTCCATATCCCAATAAATGGTTCTAGAAATAAGGCATCATTTGCCTCCTCTTGCCAGTTTTGGGCACAATTCCCCCTACACTTATTTCCTAATGGGCTGCAGTTGGAAACCAGTGGCATACTGGGGAGTGGGGATTTCCCCAGTCACATTTAATTTAGTGTTTAATATTAATTAGATTGGACAAAAATAAGATACAGAGTGAAGTATGGTTGTTGTGGTTGTCTAAGAATATTAAGATACGAAATTCAAGAAATCCATAGAATATTTATGTTCCATAAAGCAGAAAAGCTCACGAAGATGTGTGGGGGAGAGTGCAGCTGGGATGGGTTTTTCCACGGGGACAGGAACACCTCAAGGGCTCATAAATGACATTTTTAAGGAGAGAGAATTGCCTTCCTTCACCAAACCAAGGAGCACAGAGCAAACCCCTTTTCCCTTTGCTTCATTTTCCCTCGCAGCCTGGTAGGACCCAGCTGTGCCAGTGGGAAGCCAGGCACAGACAGGGAATTCTGCCAGGGAACAGCAACTCTGGATCTCCTTGGAGAGTGATGCCTTAGGTTTTAACTTTTATATTTTTCTAATCCTGTACTGCTGATGTAACTGAAGTTTTCTGTAGCTTGTTAAATGCTGCTCTCTTTTGCTGTTCTCTGTGCTCAGATAGACATAACAAAACCTCTAACTTGCTATTCAAGGACATCCAGAAATAAGGACTGTAAACCTTCGTCTTGGGGAGAGGGGGGCAGGCTTGGGAGAAATCACATCTTTGGCTTGGTTCTGGTTGGTGAATTTATGTTGATATAAAAGTGTGAAGCACTTGTGACCAGGGTGTCCATTTTGGGATCTACTGAGGCAGGACCTCTGGAGCCCAAAGTGTGCACCTGAAGGCCTTTCAAATAAATACCACCTTTATTTCTTTATTCCTGTCTGGTCTCTGTTTCTAAGTAGCCATTTGAGGCATCAAGAGCATCCCTCAAACACCACTGAAATGAACCCCAGTGGTATTTCCACGCATGCTGTGCCCATGATTCCCGGGGAACACAGCCTGGATGTGCGAGGTGGGCATGGAGAGGGCTCCTGCCCCCCTGGGATGTGTGTGCTTGGCACTGCAGGCAGGTTGGAGCCCTCACAAGCCATAACCCAGCTGTGAAGGGGATGGTGGAGAGGGGGCGGCGGCAGGGAACCCAGCCTGTTATTTTCATATTAAAATGTAATGGTGCCATTAAAGTTAAAACCACTGTTAAACTTGATTGAGTAAATTAGTTAATTAACCATAGCATCTAATGCATTCCTCCAAGGCATACCTCAGCTCCTCCAGACAGAATTCCAGTTGTGCATTATCCTAGCTGTGAATTTCACTATGATTGCACTCCTGGAGTGGCTCTCTGTTTGTCAATGAACAATGCAAGCTGTCTTTGGAATCTGAGATGATTAAAAGTTAGTATGGATATACCTCCAATTTATCTATTTCCTTTTAAGAAACTTCTCACATTTTATAAATTCTTCTCACTCTTTCTCTGCCTTTTGTCGGAAAAATTTATATTGAAACAAGTCAAAGGTGGAAAATTTTCGTCATCTCTGGTTAGGATTGATTATGCAAAAAATACCAGAATCTATAAAAACTCAAAAGGGAAGTTAACTAGGGTAGATTTTCCCAAATATGGCTTTTTAATTTAATAATGTAAAATTTTCTTCAAACACCTTTCTGCAGGAAAAAATGGCCACATAGCTGGGATCGAGAATTTTACATCTCCCTACCTAATTTACAAACAAGGTAGCTAAAACACAGATACTCTGATACAGAAATGCCATTTGAGAAAAAGCTGCCTTGTTTGGAAATGTGTGTTAGATTAAGACATAAAATATATCCATCAGGGCAGCAGACTGTGATCTGAGCAGGTTTGCCTTTAACTCCTCTATTTTCAAAGCTGTTGGAGGAGTTCTCCTGCTGTCCTAAGCATCCCTGTAATCCATCCCTAGAACATTTCCAGAAATTTAGTTTCCACAGAAATTTCAGACCAAATGCTTTTCTTTTATAGAATTGCTCCAAAACTTTCAATCAAAATACAATTTTCAGCAAGAAGACCCCAGACAAATTGCTTGCTCACATTCCTGCCCATGTTTTCCCACATTTCCCAACCTGCCCAGTAACATCACAAGGTGTGTTGCACATCCCAACACCTTTTTGTCACAGCTCCTCTGACTTCGACTCTCAAGCACCACACAACCCACTTTTTATATTTTTTAAAGCCCAGCACTTCCACTGAGATATTTTCCCCAGCCTTCGCTGCCTTGGGGAATGCTTCATTTTAAAAACATGAGAACACAATTACAGCAATTCCCTTATGAAAATATGGCCAATTTTCTGCTTTAACCAACGTAAAATTGATCTCTCAAGCTCTGTTTCACGTCATCTCTTTGTAGATCTTCCTTTTCCTCTTTCTGCCACACCCAATAATGAAGATTCCCTAAATGAGCTCTGCTTTCTTTTTATTTTCATTTTGCTAACAGATATTACATCTTGGAAAAATCTCCCTCTGTGTATGTGTGACCTCAGTGTGAAGAGCAAACGTGACAGATCTCAGCCTCAATCTCACAAATACCCCAGAGCTCACGAGCAATCTGAAGGACAATAACTCAGATTTCCATGTTTTCCACCCCACTGTCTCCATTTCCCAAGCAGAGCCCAAACTCAGCATCCATGGATTCTGCATCCCACCTATCACAAAAATGCTATTTTTCCATTTAATATGGGTTGGTTTATTTTCATTGTCTACTTGATACAAACAAAGGATTGTGCTGAAGGTCAAGGTATTGATTGAATTCCACCCCAGGGGCTCATTCCCATCCAATGACAGATGCAAGGGACCTGTGGGATAATGGACCCGTGGGAATGGAAAGGACAGTGGGGTGGATGCTGCTAAAATTGCAGCATTATTGAATTATTTCTCCTTTCCCCCTTCTTGGGCATAAAAATGAAGAACATTTTTGAAGAAAGAGAACACACAAAGAACTTGGGGGTGTGAGACCTCACCATGAGACCCTTAATTAATGGAGGAGTACAAATACCTGACCATTTTCTGTGACATGCTCTCTGCAGTGAAATGTTAAAGTTCTGACCTGCTACCCAAATTCTTCCTAAAATTAGAAGCCACGTAATGACAAGGCTGGGCTGAGCTGAGAGAGGAATTTACTGAAGAGGAAACTCCTTCTTGAATAATTAACTCACTTTTCTGTCTGTGTCTCCCCATTCCCTGTCTGATTTCTGGGATATGGAAGGAAGTAACATTCTCTTTCCACTCCTGATGAGATAATGCTGATGATCTAAGGAATTTCTTGCTACTCTTCTGTATTTAATAAAGCATCCCAGATTAGTGGTTAAAGTCAGCTAAATTTACCAAATTACAGCACGTAATTGATTTACTGATAGGTAGGCATGACTCAACTTTTCCTCAGATCCTTGACATAATCAAAAAAATATTAATTTATTCTGTCACTGCCTAAAAGTTGTGTTACATTTTTAACCATTTAAGTAAGAAAAAAAAAATAGTACAATCTCGGTGCTGTTACTTGTACATTTATGGCTATGACTCTTCAGAAGCTTGTTCCTGGATTCCTATGTCAGGAGGTTTCACTGAATGTAAGGAATGTACTGGCAACCAGGAAAGATGGAGCTGTGATCAGAGAGGATGCACAGATGTGTATTGAAATAAAAAAAATTCAACTGCTCCTGATGCTGGTGGATCACTGAATGCATACAACAGCACTTCTAAATAAATGTCTCTGTGTGACTTGATCTCAGCAATTTAGGAGTGTTTTGTGCTCTGTAATTCCTCCCTCAGCCCAGTTCATCCTCTTTGTTGGACACTTTGGTTTCCTCTTTCTTGGTCCTCAGCCCTCCCAGCAACTTCACTGTAGGTCAATGTAATCAGCAAGGTGCCTCCAGATCTGATGTCCTCATTTGTTCTGCGTGTGAGCTCTGCCTTCTTTTAATTCTTATTTTTAGCTCAGCCCCTGCCAGCTGCTCTGCTCTCTCTTCTGGAGCCCTTGTAACCAACTGGCTCAAACACAGAACTTTCATGTTCTTCCCAAGGTGCTTCATCCCTCTTTTGTCACTGCCAGCTCCTCCTCCTCCTTTCCAGAGGTTTGGTGTTTTCCTCTCCTCCCTCAGCATCTCAGTGCTGAACCCCAGTGAGAGAACTGGAAAAACCCCAGATGCTCCAATATTCCTCCTGCTGGTGCCGAGCTCCGGGAGCTCACTCTGCTGAGTGCAAGGGTCACTGCAAAGTCAGTAGCCAGGAAAACTCTGCTCATCCATTAAAGCCTTCCGAGTTTACTACCTGAGAAATTCCACGCTCCCCGGCGCCTGGGAGAGCTGCTCACCCTGCATTACACCACCTAATAGCATCCTCAGCAGGAAATACATATATCTGACTCCAGCTCTCAAGCGGGGCTTTAGAAAGACATAAAACTGCTGATTTTTCTGGTTTTCCCTTGTGCCAGCGGCCGGGATTGGGTGCAGACTTCCGTTCTATCTAAATTAAACTCCAGTTTGGTTATAACGATATGTCAAAGCCGACGCTGCAGGGATATGAGCTCCATAATCAAGTTTATCCTAAACAAGTTTCACAGTTTCAACAGATATTTAGCAATAGTCTAAAGAAGGATTGTTTTCCAATTTAAATATCTACTGTAGCTCTAAGTACCAGTTAACTCTGGCTCAGTGAAATGCAAATTTTGTAAAATCCAATCCATCAAGCAGAAATTTTCCTACAAAAGGGTTTCGCAGAAATAATAGCTGTCAGCTAACAATTAATGCACCCAACATGCTTAAGTACCGCACTGAACTTTAATGAAAGGTTACCGAGTCTGTTAAATTGCTTCATACCTTGTAAGACTAAAGTTAAGCAAAAATTATCATCAGTGTTCTGGGAAAAGAGCATGCAAACAAAATTCACCTTAATGATGGGGGAGTGTAATGTTTTCACGGAATATTTTGAACTATGATTCCATTAGAACTCTGTCAAAACCCGAAAATTTCATGTTCAGAACAAACATGCTTAGGGATTTCATCTACAATAACTCCACAGCTGATGGGAACATAAAGGAATATAGAGAATCACGTGCAGTTCTCCTTAAAAACAAGCGCAGATACATCCTGGAATTGTGCTTTTCAGGATTTACATTGCTCCTGGCCCCTGGGTTCTGATAAAGGCTCATTCCAGCAGCTGGAAAAGGTCATTCCAACGCGAGGTGCAGCACCCAGCACCCCATCTGCCCGGTGGCTGATGATGTTTCTTGCTCTCTCAGCCCTCTGAACACCAGGCACTCTCCTTTGCTGAGTTCTTATAAACATTCCCACACTTTAAGTAATACTTGGCAGCTTTACTACTGTTGTCAGGAACTAAAAGGTGCAATAACCCCACACACAATACAAAAGATCAAACCAGCAGATCATAACTCACTCCCAAAGGGCAGCCCAGTAAAAGTGATAAAGGAAACCACACTCCAAGGACTTCCTCAGGCCACTGCCCTGGATCATTAGGGCTACTGATACTGCTCATCTCCTGCCAGGAGCACACAGCCTGCTCCTTCCCTGAGCAGCCCCAGCCCTGCCTCTCCCTGCTCCCTCTCCGAGCCCTCCCCGCTCTTATCTGCAGGAGCAGAAGGATCCTGATCGCATGAGCAGCTGTTTGAGCACGTTGGTATCACTCTGCTCCCTTGTTATCCACCTTTGAAATGGGAATATTTCAAAACCAGGGCTGGACACGGCTGTGTGGGCTGCTTGCTGTGACTGCAGCTGGGGAAGGGTAGAACCAGTCCTTTCCCTTCTGCTCAGGGAGGGCTTTTAGGAGCACAGGGATGAGCTTCACACACACATTAGAGGTGGTCTGAGGGTGTAAAACACAGACCTGGGTAAATTTAGTCACGATTTTATCCTGTCTGATGAACACACAGTGCTCACCTCTGTTACATCGCCAGCTCAGCATCTGTCCTGTGCAGGGGCAGGATGAACTCACAAAGTTTCATACTTGTGGAGTATGAATTTATGGTTATAAATTGAGCAGTTCACCGAGTTTTCCTATGAAGATATCTATCAAAACCTGTGTTCAACAGGAAAATATCATTCCCCCCTTACAGTAGCCATGCTGGCCACAATGGTGACAAGTGGCCCCCAGACTGAACCCTGTGGGAAGGCAGCTGTCACCAGAGAAGCAAGGCAGAAACATTCTGGGGAGTGCCAGTGCTCAGGAACATTCTAATGGACATTTTTATCTCTTTCCCTATTTATCAATCAGCAGGACGATCAGTAGCCTCTAAAAACAAACAGAAGAAGAATCACAGAGGTTAGAAAAGGCCTCCAAGATGAGGTCCAGCCTTTGACCAATCACCACCTTGTCAACCAGAGCAGATCACTAAAAAGAAACAAAGAAAAGGAGAGGAATCGCAGGCAGACACTGAGAGTACATGTGACAGGGTCTGGATTTGTCTCCACCTCAAGGTGACAGAGGAGTCCCTGATGCCATCTGGCAGTGATGTTCAGTGCTCCCTGTGCTGGGTCCCCCACGGATGGACAGGAGGCTTTGTGCTCCAGAATGCCCAATTTGGCATCTTTCACACTCACTAAATTCACTTAATGAAGTCTCCCTTTTCCAGTTCCCATCCAGGGCTGTGTGTGCCCTTCCCCACTTCCCTGGCACACGAAGGGTTCCCCTTACTGCAGATGTGGGAGATGGAAAATGAAACTGCCTCAGCCACCCACCCCCACTCACACATTCTCTCGAGATCCTCTAGACTATATTCATGAAAAATGATTTACAAAATACAAATAGATTTTGGCATGAAGTAAGCTTAAATTGACTGCTTTCTATCAGGAATTAATATTAACCAGAGCTTGTCAGTTACTAAATATTTATTTTAGGAATACATACAGCCTCTGCTTTCATGTAGGTTAAGCTGTAATCTTTGGCTTGTCAGTTCCAGGATATAGCAGTGGATAAATCATGCACTCTTGAACTGATAGATGTCAGAGCCGTTGTATACAAATGGAGGGATATGTCAATGAACACCCCAGTTTAGGTTACATTTACTATAAACATTGACATTCCTTTGCAATGAGACCATTTGCTGGCTAAGCAGTCACAGCTTCACAGGATTTGATGCTTTTGTGCTCAATCAGGTTCTAATGATTTCAGATGTTTGCAATTAATGAACCATTAGATTAATTGGTTGAGTATGGAAGGACTGGTGTAAGAATTGGGTCAGAACCACAGACAAGCTATTACCTGAAGTGACAGCAATCACCAGAGGCAAACCAGTGAGAAATTGAATTAATGATTTTTCACCCTCTCTTTCACTTTTGGTAAAAATTAGCACCGGGGCAGTGTTTGAACAGAGAGAATACTACAAGTGTTGGGGGCAAGGGGTGAAAAAGAAACATTCTCATCACTCCTCATCTCTCAGCTCCATCTCCACCACGCAGACTCAACTTCAGCTTGCTGTTGAATATAAAGGAGGTGACATATTTCTTGTGGATCCTCCAGATCCCCCCCAAAGCTTTCTTCCCAAGTCCATGTATAATATTAATTATAGACCACACAGGGCACCTTAGTGAGGTGATTAATTGTGCTTCAGAAGCAGGGAAGGGAACAAGCCCAGCATCAATATATGGTCGTGGAGGCTTGGTAGAAACCCCAGGGTGCCCATCCTTTAGCCACTGTGCAGGAGGATGTTTACTCCCAGGAGATCACTGGGGCTTAAATTCCAGCAGTGTGACAAGTTATCCCAATGAGGTGATGGCAGTTTAGCTGAATCTGGAATTTCACAGAGTAAAATTAACCCTGGTTGCTCAATAAAGGGGTTTTTTTTTGGACCTTTTTTCTAAGAAAGGGTTTATTCTGACGAGGTTCTCTGGCTTTGCAATGCAGTACTTCAGAAATCAAGTGTGTACGTGGTGGCTGTCACTGCCTGGTGCACCTCAGGTGAGATTATTCATGTGCTTTTAGAGAGAAAAGGAGCAGAAAGCAGCAGTGCTGTGAACCAGCTCACACAGCCTCGGCCCAGAGGAACACAAACACGTGTGTTTGAAAATTGAAACACATTGAAAATAAAGGGTTGGGTTCTTAATCCTGACTTAGGTGGGTTCAGCATTACAGCTCATGGCTGGAATGTGAGTTAAATACTGGGAGTGATCATCTTCCTTCACTTCCACTGACTCCCCACAGCCTGATCCATTTAATTTGCAGAAAGGATTTCTGTTCTAGCCAGGGTGGTTGGGATCTGGCTTTAAATTCCCTTGGATAAGTTACAGATCCTTTTGTGGTGCAGTCTTACTTTTGCTGTAATGAAGCAGTCAAAAGACACTTCCTGAGATAAAATAAACAAGTTTTAACTTTGGAATTGTTCTGGAAGGAAATGCAATTATTCTGGAGCTTCTTGCCCTTTTTAATTTTTTTTTTTTACATTCTAGTTTTTTTGCAGCTAAACTGAAATATTCTCTGTGGTTTGGGGTTTTTACAGCAGTGACTTGTTTGCTGTTGAAGGAAAAATATAAATTTTGCATTTAAGCCATTTTAACTGTGGGTTTATATAAATTTCAAGTGTTCAACACAGATCTGCTTTTGAACATGAAAGGGATCTCAGAACTTGCAATTTTTACAAATGAAACACCCCACTGGTTTCTAAATAATAGCTTGGGTTAGACCCATAACTTTAATGTCAAATATTAACCCCAATTTTCATCTTTTTGCCTGTGCACTATTTAGGTGATTAATAAAATTTTCCCATTTTTCTACCTGGATTTAGAATTGAACCTACTGTAAATATATCTGGCAAAGCAAGGAGGCAGAAAGAGCTTTAAAGGTTTCCCTGCCTTACAACGAAGCTGAGCCCACCGAGGCAATGGGAAACCTCTAACTCGATGCTGCAGACCTTGAGTCACCAGGAAAACAGAGATATTGTATTTTCACGTGTCTAACCCTTGAGATCTCTAAATAAAGGCTTCTGTCTTCCAGAATAAGTCTTGTAGCAGCAGAGCATCTTTATTCCATAGTTCCCTATTCCCCAAGGTCTCTCCTGAGCCTGTTCCCAGTAATTACCCCAAATCTCTTTTCTTCTTTTTTTCCCCTCCACACCAGGAACCCTCCACTAAAATCACAGCTGAATTCGCAGTTGCTTTGGTGGAAAAGTGGGCAACAGTTGAGAATGGGAGTAATAAATGTGACAATAGTGTGACCAACCTTAACAACTCCCAGTTATGAGATATTTAAGGCCTGCAGAGCAGCTCTTCCCTTCTACTGTTTTCTATTAATAAATCACATTTATGAGACAGGCAAGGCCAAAGAGAGTCGATGAGACTCTCTCCATTGACTTGAGCATGGGCTGGGAGAATCACCCAGGATAAATGCACAATAATCCTATTTACCTGAGTATTCCCAATTAATATCAGTCAGATTACTCAGGTATAAAAGAGCTTTCAGGATGGGGATCACTTGGCTGGATAAGAGCTGCTTGCTTCCATCTGAAGTGTGACACTTATTGCAGGGGGAGTGTTAGGAGGGGAGAAATGCAAAACACCCAGAGATACAATCTCATCCCTTCCACGAAGAACAAAGGATATAAATGTGAATCATTAAAAGGCAAAACCAAAACCAAACCCTCTAAAGGCACTGTAAATAAACCCCTGTAATTACGCATCACAAAAAAAAAAAAAGTCAACTGCAAATGGTTCAGTAATCTCATTACCAGGCTTACTAATAATCATTGCAATATTCTCCATCTCCCCTAAGATAATGAGCAGCACGGTGGATGTTGGAAAAATAAATAAATAAAAAGCCAAGCAACGATTTCTCATCTAAATATTTAACAAAATGGATGGGCTTGCCTAAAGGTTTGAGATTGAACCCCAGTGTAACAAATTTTTAATTTGCACTATTTTCCTACTTTTAAAGGGGAGGGAGCTCGGCTCATCTGAGAATGGAGTTTAAACCAAACAAGGCTTTCATGACAACCCAAAAATAAAGAAATAAAACCTTTTTAAATATTTCAATACTACAAAATTAGCCCAAGTTAAAGGCAACAATTAGTAAACAACTTTGTCATATTCAGAACAGTATCTTTCCCATTAACATTTCTATAGTTCCCCAATTACATTATAAATCAAAAGTAATACAAACAGACAATGTAATAATGAGAACACATAGACTGCATCAAAAATTAAGATCCCAGCTTTTCCTTTCCTCTTGGATCACTCTGTTAACTTGTCCTAGTTTACTTTCTTGGCAGCAAGAGCACAGGCAGAGAAAGGGAATTTACACCTTGGTGAATAACTCCTAAAACTGGAGCTGGAAAGAGTTGGAAAGGCAAACAACTTTTTGTCTGAAGTGCAGGGCATGGCATTTTCCTTTTCCAAATGCTGTCTGCTGCTCTGGATAGGGAATTAGCAGGGAATTCAGATGAGGTGGAGCACCCAGGCACTGCACTCTTCGTGGATCCCCAACCCCTTCTCCGTGTGTCCCTTCCACCTCCGAGTCCCTGCCCTGCTGGGATCTCCTCCCTCTCTCTGGGACTCACAGCTGAAACCATCCTGGCTCTGCAAAGGACCTTTCCAAAGTGAGCTGGNATACACACAATTCTAGGCCTTGCAAAATTAATATATTTATCAAAGATCCCCCAGTGAGAGGCTGGAGTGAAGCCCTCGTTGTGAGGAACCTTCCCCCTGGCTGGGCCTGGCTGAGGTTCCCAAATGTGTTCTGGAGAGGCCCTTGGTGTCTGGGGCTCCCAGGATGTTTGCTCTCCTGGTTTAACGGTGCCGTGGGGCTGAGCTGAGTTCTCAGCCTTGGGGAGGTACAAGTGTGGGGCTAAAAGCACTGAGAGTACATCAAACTATAAAAGAGTGTGTGAGAGGGAAATCATTCTGGCATCACCTGAGCTGCACCTCTCCCTTTGGCACCTTGGCTCCCCAGCTCTGCTCCCTGCAAAGGCACCTGCTCAGGAGCTCCCAGCTCAAGTGCTCTGGGCTTTCTGAGTTGGTTTTGCTTTTTTTTTTGGTTATCTGCTACATTTCTGTCATCTCTGTTTACTACTCTGGTGTCCTCTGACAAGGAAGAATTTACAGAAATGACCAGAAATGGTTCTGGCAGTTGTGAGCATGAGTGATACTATGAAAGAGGAAAGCAACTCACTTCGGGAGCAGAGAAACAGAGCAGGGAAAGAATTGGAGGTCTGGGATCAAGATTAGGGATAAAAATGTGTTCTTGGAGTTTTTCAAGCACTTCAGCTCCTTCAGAAAGAGGCTGAAAGCACAAGGGGGTGGATGGAGAAGCACGAGGATGTTAAAACAAATGAAATTAACTATCAGTGTTTATCAATGCACTTCTTACAACACCACTGCTGCTAAAAGAGAGGTGATCTGGACAGGGGAGAGGAGATTAAATTATGTATTGTTCCTTTAACACTTTCTTCAGTTAAATAACATAATATTTTCAAGGTTACTGTTAAAATAACAGGGTTGTCCAGTGGAATTTATTCCCACTGGTGTTTGTGTACTGTATATATTTATACCACATGAGCAGCCCATAAATTCTCCTCATAAATGCTGTTATCTGCACCACCAGCAGTTTCTCATTTTTATGGGGGCATAACTTTAAGGTGTGGTTTACATCCTGTTACACCTCATTGCTTACAGCTCCTGCTGCCCCATTAGGCTCCGATCCTGAGCTCCTTGTCCTCCCTGATGTCATTTGGTGCTGCTCCTGTCCCCATCACCGAGGGGACCTCGCACAAAACCACAGCTCCAGCTCCACCCACCCACAACCCTAAATGTGTCTGATCCCCACTGACCACCCTGGACATCCCAGCTCCCACCCTGGTTAGGAGCTGCTCCTGCACACCAAGAAAAGCCTCCCAAGGGAAGAGCATAGTGATCCCCTTCTTTTAGAGGTGACCACCTTGATCACCAGGAGAGCATTCTCCATGTAAAACAAGAAATAAATAGAGGTTATAGAAGAGCTGTTCCAAAGGTCATTGGAACTGGGAATTGCTTGGGGTGTAGGACAAAGCTCAGATAACTTCACAGGAGAAAAAAAGCCCATTCACACACTTGCAATAAACTCTTTATACTTCATAAGAGCCTGAAAAGTAACGAAAGCCCATCCATGCCTCACTGTCAGTGCCTCCCAAAATGATTGGTATCAGTGGAACACTGAATCCTCTGCCTGCTCACATCCATCTGTCCTGAAGTTCGGTGCTGCTAACTCCAGACTTCGGCATCTGAACTCAAATGTTGTTTTCTCCAATTTTCTTCCCTTTTTATGACCTTTTTCTGTTGCTATCTTGATTTATGGTCATTTGTGTGATTGCATTGCTTTGCTTTATGGCAGTTTATGTCATTCTGGTCTTGTCATAAATGACTACCATAAAGTGAGGTAAAATATCATAAAACATTAGTGAGTCACTGATATTCAAGGTTCTGGAGTACAAGCCTGACAGGTAGCAAGCACAGAAGAACTGTGCCATCCGAGGGATGGATCATTATGGATACATGTGTGTGCTGGGATCCGCAGGAACAAAATGCCACCGTGACTTCGGTTGTCAGTGGAAACAATTTAAAAGGGCAATGTTGAGTTATTTTTGTGAGTTTAAAAAGTCTCATGTTCCTACAGTGATTTCTTTTGCAGCAAAAAAAGAAAAAAGAGTTTGGGAAATGGAAGTGGAGCTCTTCCCCTGTAAATGTCTCACTGCTTTTCCTGTGTGTCTTAAAGGGCTCTTTAGGGGTTGGTCAGGACTGCTGAGAACCTGTGTATAAAAATCAGATTACTGTGTAAGGTGATAATTCTTGGTGCTTTGTCCATCTCTGATTGTTGGCACAGAGGTCTGAGTGATGCTTTGGCTTTGCTGCACTTGCAAGGAAGGTGAATATCCTTCAATGATGATGTTCAGAAATCCTAAACTTATTCATTTGATGTATTCTACTCAAAGAAAACCACATTTTATCCAATAATCTAAACACTTATTACCTTTGTAGCTAAGAGTATTCTGGAGCATTTTATACTTTTCCACAATTTAGTAAAATAAGCCATTGCAGTCATAGACTTTCCAAATAAATATAAAAATAAAATGCAAAAACATTTCCCACTGATGTTTGCATTATGAATCCTTTATGCATTAAGAATCAATAATCCCTATATTCACTATAAATTCCTCCTATCAGTTGCTGTTATTTTATAGGATAACTTAATTCTGGAGTGAAAATGGGTATTTGCTGGAGTTAGAACTGGGAATGCATTACCATTAAGAAATATGGAGATAACCACTTGGAAATTTATATTTGTTATCTGAACATAAAAAACATTGTTCAGATTTTAAACGGCCTTTTTTTATTTGCTACTATTATTGCAGAAATAAAAGACTTATCATCTCCAAATCTATTTAGCCTGTAGTGATATTATTTACTGGGCTGGTTCTCAGGATACTTTGGGGGGAAAATATTTTTAATGCAGTGTAGGTTGTTTTTTTTTTTGTTTTTCTGAAATATTGCACTTGGATGGCATTCTCATTATGAGATTGTTGCATTTAACCTCCACCACCAAGAGCTTTATTGAGCTTGTCCTCAAAGGAACATATTAAAAAATAAAACCTAGATTTCCCCCAAATATGCCAACCCTGATGGTTTTTAGTGCCAGACCTCTCCCATTTTGAAGGTTTGTGGTGGTTTCTTTGCTGCTTTTTAATGCAGTGACTTCAGATACTGATATCTTTGATACCCAAAAATCCAATTCCACTCTCCACCATCTGTTTTATTTAATGGTCTGGGCCTTTTGCAGAAACCAGCTCAGAGCCCTAGCTTCATCCACGCCCTCTGTGCTGCCCAGGTGAGGGGGACAATTTGTCCAGCTCGAAATCCCTCTGGACAAGGAAGCCCAGGAGGCTCCGGGTGTGGCACAGCCCCCACTGATGGCACCGAGTGTGCTGAGAGAGAGACAGAGAGAACTGAGACTGGCTGCTGGCAGTGCCAGGGGATGCAGAATCACTGCCAAATCCCCTCACCTGCCACATTGACTCCATTTGGAGCTTTTCCTAATTCGTGCAGCGGGAGGGGAACTGACACCTTCTGCTGTTCCACCCCAGAACGGCACCAAACTCCTCACGTGAGGGAAAAGCAGCAAGGAAAATAAAGTGTCTTTGGCAGCCAGGAGCCAGAGACCTGCAGGATTAACAGATCAATCTGCTTTATTTTTAATAAGCAAGAAAAGGTAAATTTTACTGGAAGTACCCCACTGCAATCCTAAAGTTTGGCAAATGGGATTTGGGTTAGAAATTAATATTTAACCCTCCAACCAACATAGGCACATCTAAGGTTGCACATCACTTGTGGAAGCAGCTTTCCTGGTTTTTCTCCTCCCTGGTGCCTTAGGTTTTAACTTTTATATTTTTCAAATCCTGTGTGTCACTCTGCAGTTCCCTGGAGCTCGTTCAGTGCTGTTCTCTCATGCTCACACACACACAACAAAGCCTCTCCAGCTCTCCAAGGACACCCAGACCCTCCTAGGCCCAACAACTGCAAACCACAATCTTGGGGACAGGGGGGCAAGCTTGGGCAAATTCCATCCTTGCCTGGCTTCTGCTTGGGGAATTGATGCTGAGATCCAAGTGGGAAGAACTCGGGAGCTGTCCTTGTCCATGTTGGGATGCACTGAGGCAGGAGCCTCTGGAGCCCAGAGTGTGAATTAAATAATAAAATGATCTTTCCAAGCAGCACTCCCTGCACCACAGAGGCACTTCACCCACAGCTCTGTTTTTTAAAAAAAGGCACCCAGGTTGTGTCCACTCATTCAGCACTTCCAGAACTGTTTCTGTGATAATGGAGGTTCCTGTCAAAGATGGAGCTGGCATTTGCCCACAGAGCAACGAAACTCCCACTTAAAATAATGTTTGAAAACCAACAAGCAGCTCCCCTCCCCTCGGCCCTCCCCAAAAGCTGACTAATTATTTGAAGAGTATTTTATTGCCATCAGCTTCCACTAATGACCATCTGAGCTGCAGTGATGTGGACATGGGAATATCTCAAGTTTTCACTAGCACTAATTGCTAATGAAGACAGTGGGTATTGTTTTCTTTCTTTCTTTTTTTTTTTTTTTTTTGCTTGGCTGATTTTGTTTTGTTTGGTTTTTTCTTTGTTTTTAATCCTGAATATATGAACAGTGAGGCAGCCAAGATTTGCTGTTAGAATTACTAGAAATATGGAGCCCCTTGACTCTCCATGTATGTTTGAAGAACAATTACTGAGATATTTTAATTTGACTGACTTCCAGTCCTTCACTTGTGCTTCCTTACTTTTGTACAGTTAAAAATCCCAGTGGAGCAAAGTTGAAGGAAAAGATGTTGGTCAGAAATTCAATTTTTGTATGATTTTAGAAACATCGGACAACTTCCATTAAAACAAAAATCATAAGACTCACCAAAACGATATTAACTCGAAACTTCTGGCTTAGGATTTCGAAAGACAATCACAGTTTTCTCCTAAGAACAGTAATAATAAAGTACCTTGAAGAGAGGGTGAACCCCTTGATATAAACTAAATGCAGGGAGAGGAAAAAGGCTTTTCACGAAGAATAAAGAGCCCCATCTTTACCTGTGCAGTGATCTAGATCCAGCATGAAAAGAATAGATTAGAAAAGTCTCTGTTTCTTTGCCTTGCTGCAGCAGGAAAGGCAATCCCTGCCCAGCCAAGCACGGAGGAGTCATTGGTCTGGCACCATGAGGACACTGAGCGTGATCTATCCCAGGCTTTGGCACAATTATTGTGACTAAAGGCTGAGAAATTCAGCACAACTGAGACTAAGCAATAAATAATGCTTAAGCATATCTGCTTCTTCCATTAAGGAGACAGACTAAAGAGTTAATAATGCCTCTGATCAGCTTTTAATAGCCTCTAGATGCTTTCACACAATAAATAGATCTGTTGTGAAAATACTCGGGAACACAGGGAAATACCAATGCATTGTGCCCTTTAAAATGCTTTAAATAGCACAATTATAGATTTAAAGATCATAATTGATTTAAATTGGTGGTGGAATGTAAAATTTTATATGATGCATGAAACCTCTTAAGGCTTTAAAACTGTAATTATCTTTGTCACTCTCATATTGCACCCCAAAGCTTTTCTTTTAGTGATTTAGACGTTGCAGAACATAAATGGAATGTTCGTATGGATTGCCAAGGGAAATGCCAAGGGAAAAACCCCACGGGGCTGCACCTTTGGGAAGAGGGGGCAGTGTCAGGGCTTGGTGGGGCCCAGGCTGAGCTGTAAATAAGGAGTGGGAATGTCCTGTACTGATGATGCTCACACCAGTTTCGGTGCTTTGCTCCACACAAACCAGTGTGAAACCTCAGCAGATCCTCAGCACCAACCTTCGCTGCTTGTTCGCATCAGCTGTGGGTATCCAGACACAGGAGTTTGGAGAGAAACTAATTAATTATTAATTATTTCTGTATTGGCAAAGTCTACACGGTGGATTCCAAGCCCCTCTCCCATTTCTCCATGAAAAACCACAAACACACCATGGAAATCTCACATGTAGGACCCACAAAACAGATCCTGGGTCTTGTCCCTGCTCCTTGTGGCAGCTCTGTCCCAGCTGGGGTCATTTGAGTTTGGGGGTATTTGAGGTTGGGGTCTCCTTTGAAAGCATCCCACAGAATTCCCACGGGTTTGGGTGAATGCAGAACTCAAAATTCAGCCACAGAAGGAAAGAAGTCGTGGTGGGAGTCACAGAAATTCCAAGACACAAGATTTAATGCACAGTGGAGTAAAAACCAAGCCCTTGTTGTAGGGTTAACCACTGATCCTCCTGATATCAGAATCTGATGCTGTCTGAAGCCTCCAGACATTATTTAATACCAAAAAACCCCTACATATAAGTAGCCAGAAAGAATAACATTAACTCAGGAAAGATTATTTCAGTTTATCTGACCCATATTTGGAAACTTAAATCAATTTAACATAGTAAAGCTCCCTTCAGCACATGAACAAGGAAAAGTCTTTCAAATCTGTTTATATTCCTCCAGATGTCAATGCTGATACCAGTGCCCAAACAATGAAGTAAACAATTAAGAATTTCTTTCAACTTCTCCTGCTTTAGAAATCCAGGGAAGAAAAAAAAAAACAACCAAACCCCAGTGAATCAATGAACTAAAAATGGATAGAGTCGCTAGGAAAAGAGATTGTATTCAAGCTAAGAGGATATTAACAACAATAGGTAGTTAAAAATGGAATTAACAACTAATAAAAGTGGTGAAGCATACCCTTTTAAAGAGCAATTTGAAAGGCTTTTCATTAAAACAACAATTTGAGTCACAAAGCTCTAGGTAAGACAATTAACAGTCATATTTGGGGTTTGGGGGGGCAATGAGCTTTGACTCTGTATTTGTGAGCTCCCCTTCCCAACAGGACAGGCTCCAGGGTTTGTTTTGGTGTCTTACAGAAAGTTCTGCATCAAAGCAAAGCCTTGATATAAAATCTGCCCTTTTCCCCCAATGGGCAGAGGAAATGTGGCCCATGTAGGGTGGAGGTGACCTCAGTGAAAGGACAGGCAGGCTCAGGCTGTGGGGAACCAGCATCGCTCCAGCAGCAGGAATTGCCAATTAACATGAGGTGGGGATGACTTGCTGGAGAAATGCTGTTTGTGCATTTGGAAAAAAAACATTGATATTCTTCTCCACAACACGTGGTTGGCACAAATCAGGTCCTGTGGAGCATTCCAAGGGATTTTTAGGAGTTGTATGGGAAATAAAAATATAGTGTTTTCACCCATAGAGCAATGCTCTTTGTGTTTTTACAGGAAGCAACCAGTAACTGAGAAAGTGAAGTGATCCTGATCATTTGAGACAAAACCCAAATGAATGCCCTGGACATTGACCAGATTGCAAAGTGCATTTATTGATTATTTCCATTTTCTCTCTCTTGATACACATTGGAACTCCTGTTGGCTGAGGTTCCAAGGGAAGCTAAAGGTTCTCTCTTTTTGTTTCCTTTCTCTTTTTTTTTCCCTTTTAACAGCACAATTGCAGAGTGAAAAGGAATCCTGTAAAAGGTTTCTACTAAAGGATAAAAACAGGGATACTAAAGATGCTGAGGGTGTGTGGGACAGCACAAGACAACAAAGAGAGCACAAACGTGCACACACAAAACAGTAGAAGCAATTCTGTGTTAAGGGAAGAAGAGCAGCAGGCAAAGAATACAAATTAAAAGAGAAAACCATGCAATTTTTCACTGATTATATATTTGCACCTTGAGAAAAGGTTCTGTTAAATTAAAAATAAAAGGAATGAAAATATAAGTTAGCAGATAATGATGTAAAAGCTTAGGGGAGACCAATGAGATGGAAAAGGTGTGCTCTGTTGCTGACTGCTCACTAAATTAGTTTCCCTCATCCTACAGGAATCCTTGCTCTGTTTATGCACATAATGAACTGATTTCTTCCCCCTCCAGATAAAGATCATAAGCAGGAAAGCTTTTATTCCAAACTAATTCTGGCACTTCAGCTACTGCAGCTAAAGCTGGGCCAGAGACGCACAAATGTGTGACACACTGTGAAAAATGGAGATATCCAAGGGTAGAAATTCCACCTGAGGGCCAAAGTGGTGTGGATCTGAATTGGCTGGGGTCAGGGCAGCCAGGTTAAATGTGAATTTGCATCCTCATGCCGTTGGAATTTGGCCCTGAGGATTATTTCTCCGAGCTCCGTGTACTCTGGAGGTACCCAGAATTAGTGGAGGCTGCAAGGGGGGTTTAAAATCAGTATNGGTTTTTTTTTTACAGACTGGGAAGTGCAGATGGGAAGTGAATTCCAGCCAGTATCTGCTCAGCTTGAGCAGTGAAGGATTTCAGCCTCCCAGTTGTCAGGGCTGGACATGCTTTGGACACCCAGCAGAGTGACCCCAGGGGCTGGGGGAGTGCAGAGCTTTGGGAGAGCAGCAGCTCAAAGTGGATCAGAGTAAAACAGCTTTGCAACACCAAGGAGCCCAACCTGAGCATGACACCAGCAAGGCAAGCACAGCCTCTCACAGCTCTCACAAGGTATGTGCTCGGGGAAAAGAGAAGAAATTAATATCACTTTCAGCCCATTTGGGGTTTAAACACACGGTCAAGGCTTTCAGAAACAGCCTCCTGCAGCAGTTGCCTGCTATTTTCCTTACCCCCCACCACACTGTCATCCTGCTCTGAGTGCTGCACATGATTTAGCTGAGCCCACCTGTCCAAATGATGAAAATGAGAAAGCTTTTACCCAGTATGTATATCACAGAAATGTAACTATTCCATACACGGGGCTGAATGGTTATTATCCAGCTAAATACCACCAGGCCATTAATGGGAACGCTCAGCACAGGGGTCTGCTTAAAAATCCACGAGATGGATAACAAATCATAATCCTGGCAAAGCAAAAAACACCCTTGTAAACCATTCTTCGTCCAGAAGCCTTTGAAGATACCTGTGGGCATTTGATAGTTGATTCAAAGTCCAGCATGAGCAAAATCTATGGGGTTGTGGAATAAATGGACTTTGGACAGTAAAGGAAACTCCCACTCTTTAGAAGTAGCCTGGAAAATAAACTCTAGAAAATCTCTGGTGAGAGACAGCCCTGTTCAAGCTCAGTGGGTGCATAGGTAAAACCTGGAGCTCCTTTTCCTAAATAGTTATAGCTGCAATCTTGGCATCAATACAATGAAGGGGAGTGTCACCATTTCTTTAATCAAAGCCAAGACTTAATTCTCTAATTTCAAGTTGAAAGAACTTGGTAATCCAGCTGACTTCAAAGAAGAAATGTGTTTTTACAAATTATAACTAACTTTAACTAAAGAAGTATTTTAGGGACTGTTTTGAAGGTATTTGCAAAGTGCTTCAGCTGCCACTGATGTCTGCAAAGCAGCTGAACTTCCTGTAATTTGCCTTCCAAGTTTTCTAAAAAAATTGCCTTTTTTAACAATTCACTCATGAAGAAAATGCTATTCAGCCCTTCCAATGACTGAAATTATCAAAGTCCCATGGGATCCAGACTCTGGAGCTGGAGAAAAAGACTGGATCAAGCATAACAAGCCTTTGAAAAGGTGGAATTTGGGACAATAAAGGTGTTTCAGAAATCCTGCAAAGTGTGGCAGAGATGCACCTCAGAATTCAGGTGCAGAAAATAGACATTATCACCAGGAAATAATTGCAATGCCATCCTGCAGGATGGTAACAGCTGATACTTTGCAAGTAGGGAAAAGTAGCCTTATTACTTCAGTAAGAAAACAGCATTTCAAGTAAAATCACTGTGCCCCATCCCACCTGCTTTCCCAGGGGGATGGTGGGCTGTGCTCCTGGTGTAGATGAAGGAGATAGATGCAGGTAGAATTCAGGAGAAGAAAACAAATGTAATTGCAAATACTTCACCACAAGCATTTGCATGAAGAGCAAACCAGCCAGGTTCTGTGTTTGTAAATACAAACTTTGCCAATGCTGCTGTTTCGGGGGGGTGAGAAATGCAGTGGTGCGACAGGAAGAGCCTAAAATTAGCCCTGAGCAGGGGAGCAGTTTGATATTTTAAAATTAGCATAGAAAATAAGGCTTTTATTCGTCAGTATCTGAACCAGAGGGATTCTCTTGCACAGACAATGCAGCAGGGATGGGCACCAGAGCAGCTGTGGCTGCCCCTGGATCCCTGGCAGTGCCCAAGGTCAGGTTGGACATTGGGGTGTGGGAGCAGCCTGGGGCAGTGGGAGGTGTCCCTGCCATGGCAGGGGTGGCACTGGGTGAGTTTTAAGGCTCTTCCAACCCCAATCCTTCTGGGATTCCATGATTCCATGAAGAGTGCCAAAGGAAGAGGCTGTCCCAGGGTTTCTGTGGCCTCCCTGGCCAGCCCTGCCGTGCAGGGACAGCCTGACCCCACCGAGGGGGACACAAGGTCCCTGCCTGCCATTCCTAAGAACCAACCGAGATTCCTGCCCTTTTTATTTCTCTTTTGGGAGCCTCTTTGAACACATTTGAATGCTTGCTGTTCTACACACGTGACTTGAGCACGTGGATCATTGACTAGTCTGGATTTCTGTGTGCTGGCTTCTTTGACGTGAGAGTTCTGTGATCAAACAACTCCCTAATAACCTCTCCTCGCTTATACAAACCTGGATTATTCTATTCAGTCTATTATTCAACTACTGAGCCACAGGCCAAGCTTCCTTTTCAAAAGGGCTGGTAAAGGATGGGTTTTCTTGTCCCTTTTATGAATCCAGATGTTGAACAAAGGGAACAACTCTAAATGTAGGTATTTATTCAGCACATAATGCCCATCTATCTTCTCTTTCTTTACTGGTTTTTCAGTTCACAAAGGGAACAAGAACCTCCCTAGATTGCAGCCCTGTGCCCTTTACAGCAAACATTTCTTGCAAAATTGTATTTTAAATGTATTTATCTCTTCCTCTGTTAAACTTCTGCAAGGGAGGAACAACTGGCCTAAAAGTTTGTGTCTTGCTCTCTGTACACCACCAGTGACCCCAGCTCATCTATTACACTGCCACAAGAAGAATCAGCCTCCAAACCCATTTGTCTGCTGTAATGCTGGGTCTTTTAGGTTGCAAATGGAACAGATTTTTATTTAAACCCCCATCTAAGAGTGTCATTATCCACAAATCTGCTCATAAATGTTTTGGCAACTGACAAAAAAAATTAACTTCAGAAGAGGAAGCCATTAGGATGAAAACATTTCAAATCATGTCATTCATCAGATCTCTGCTCATCCAACAAAACTTGCTTTTGTTACAGGCAATTGTGGTGCTTAATCTCAGCACTTTTCAGCAACACATTTTTCTGATTAAAAAACCATAATCATACTGGCAGTAGTTAGAGATAGAAAAGATCTATTAGCTCACTAAGCCCAGCTCCCTTCCCTAGCAGGATATAATCCCTGGCAGGAAGTCTTTCAGATATTAAGTTGATCCAGAGCTTAGTTTTAGCCAAGGGACTGAATATGGAAATCTGCACGGAGGTGTCACAACACTTGGGATTCACAGAACCAAAGTGGTTGGGGTTTTTTTTTTTGTTTCTTTTTCCTTCGTTTGCCTGTGCAGCCACGGGGCTGGAGCTCAGCAGTTCCACGTGGGGCAGAGGGAAATGGTGTGGGGCAGGACTGGGGGGCACCCACGTGTCACAGGCGAGCTCGTGGGGTGAGCCTGGGGCAGAGGGGACCCCTGGGGCATCCCAACCCCATCTCCTTGTCCAAGGACTGGAAGCCTTGGGGGATCAGGAGGGATGGGAACACACAGGGGAGAGTAAATGGGGAAGGAAACGCTCGTGGGGAAAGCTTGGCTTGGTCTCAGAGGTCTTTTCCAACCTCAGTGATTCTGGGATAAATTCAGTTCCAACCCTTGTCCCTCTCCATGGTATTTTAAAGGTTGATCTCTAGAGGTTTCTTTTTCCCAGCCCTACTTTGCTCTGTGCAAAAACCCCCTCCCATAAACAGTATTAGTCACACAGGTGGGGACTTATTCCTCTGGTCCCCGTTCCCTGTCCGTGTCACAGACACAGAATCCTCCCCTCTGCACAAGGGGAGACAATCAACACCCTGCTGCTACCTAAATACCACAGCAGCTCAGCTGAGCCAGGGCAGGGGGTGGAGATGAAATCGACTTTTCATTACATTTGGAAGTGAAAAATTAAAGTAGGAAAAATAATGAAAATCCCTTTTGCCTAGGATCCTGATAGCCAAAGAAATTTATAAGGAGGCTGTTCTTCTGGCCCCCTCCATCTCCATCAATCCATCAGCACTGAGAGGCTGCTCCTGACCTCCACTCACCCTCTGTAATTTAGGCACCTCGATGGGGATGTGCTCCTTGAAACACCTCCAGGAGCTTCCTTTGCCCCCCAGCATTCTTAGGGGACTCTCTCTGTACAATTAAGGAATCAGGCAGACCCTCCTGAACGTGCCACTGTTACATTTCTCAGCCAGATCTACCAAAATCATTGAGAAGATTCAGCCCTGTTTCATTCTGAGTGCATCCCTGCCTCTCTGGCACAGACACTGAAGTGCTGCTCACAGGAAAGAATATTTTCCTTAAAACACAAACCCCAAGAAAACAAACAGACAAAAAAAAGCAAAATATTTAAATTGCTCTTGTAAAATTTTAAAGAGGATTATGACATATTAGTACATATTTCTGCTAAGTGAAAGGCAGCTGGATTCCTTTTAACAGATCCACTGCAAATTAAAAACTGGAACCTGACTCTTCCTCTCTGCCACCCTCATCTGATTTCCAAGGTTTCCTCCTCCAACTTTGTTTTCTGAATGGAAACAGAAGAAAGAATTTAAGCTGCAGGAGCCTCCTCAGAGGACATCATTGAATTCAACAAAGCTCCAAAAAGTGGGGCATTAACCCACTTAAATATTGATTTACAGGTTAGAGGAAACCACCTGATTTCTCACCCTCCAAAATCTACAGAAAGTCTCCCATTGGCTTCAGCGTGTGTTGGGTCAACTCTCAACTATCACAGGAAAAATTCAAGGTACTTTTATGAGCCCAAATGAATTCAGTCAGTCAAAAAAAAAGTTTAAAATGTGGTGCTGGTAAATTCATTAAATTTAAAAATGATATAGCAAATAGTTTTCTTTTAGGTTCCAAAACCTGTCTAAAGTTATCATTCAATAATAGAACTATGAGAAGAAAAGGTGATGTGAAATTAAAATACCTATCTGGCTCCATGCTTTTAATTTAGAAAATTGCAATCAGAAATGGAAAGATGGAAATTTAACAGCTATATTGAAGATGATCAGAAGAATTCTTTCCATAAAGGTTAACAACAGATAATTACTTTCTCAGGAAATCACTAAAATGTCATGATTTTTCTGCTTTGTTTTCAGGGAAGTTTTATGATGCTCCCTTCTTGCCACTTGGCAATGAAACAAATGAGGTTAGATGGCAAAGATTATGAAAGAAATTAGCAATAATGAGTCCAGTAACTAAAAACATTAGTAGAGAAAATTGAGTTGACCTTACTTTTATAATTATTCATTTTCTTAATTGTTTTTTTTCGGGAATAATTGGACTGAAATTAAATAATACGAGGTACAGGGCTCACGTGTGCTGGGGTGTTTGGCATAGATTAATGACCTCCCCAAGCCCACAGAGCTGGGCCAGCTCTGGAGGTCACCTCTGGGAAATACCTGCTCTGAGCTGTGACCCAGCTACAGATCCCAGCCCAGAGCTCCCCTCTCTTCTCAGCCTTCCCTGCAGGATGGACCCACCCTGGTAAAGATGAGTGTTTGATGGGTGCAGTTGTTGCCTTTCCCTGGTCTTAAAATTAAACACAAAACACAGTTTATGGGGAAAAAGGTTTTTTCCTTGGGATTTATTTCAGGATGCTTGGGTGCAGCACTTGGTCCAGGTGGAATGCCCTGAAAATGCATGCACACCTCACACCAAAATACACACAATTATAGGCTTTGTAAAATTAACATATTTATCAAAGATCCCCCAGGGAGAGGCTGGAGTGAAGCCCTCGTTGTGAGGAACCTTCCCCCTGGCTGGGCCTGGCTGAGGTTCCCAAATGTGTTCTGGAGAGGCCCTTGGTGTCTGGGGCTCCCAGGATGTTTGCTCTCCTGGTTTAACGGTGCCGTGGGGCTGAGCTGAGTTCTCAGCCTTGGGGAGGTACAAGTGTGGGGCTAAAAGCACTGAGAGTACATCAAACTATAAAAGAGTGTGTGAGAGGGGTGTGAAAGAAAAAACAAAAAATCATTCTGGCATCACAGTCAGAGGCAGGAGATGGGAAGGGGATTTCAAGGGTAATCGCTGTGGTATCACACTTCTGTCCAGCTCCAAAATAACATTTTTTGGTCAATTCCTTCCAAGCACATCGGTGGAGCAGAGTGAAAATTCGCCACCTGATAGCAGTTGTTCCCTTCTGGACTCCTCAGGCAAACATGAGGCATTTTCCCCTCTCCCAGGGATAAATAATCCACCAGCCCCCGCAGCCTGGGCAGCACTGACAGGGAAGGGACAGCCTACCCCCCTGGGGTTTGCAGTATCCATGCCCCTGGTACCATGTGCAGCACTGGGATTAGTTCAGAGTCAGTTCAGGGAAGACAAAACCTGAACACTTCTTGAGTTCAGGGTCCCAGCCCTCAATATTTACCCAGCAGAGCAGCTCTGATGTGGCAGAGCTCAGCTCAGCGCTGGGATCTGCGATCCCTCTCACCTCCCGAGCCTTTCCTTCCATCACGGGGAGATGGGAATTAGTTCCATTAATTCCATTAATTCCCATCTCCCTGTGATGAGCACCAGAGCACCCACAACTCCAGGGAACACCCCTTTGGAACAAAGGGAACGAGGGCTCTCCTGAGACAGGATAAAACCTTGCAGAGCATTAAAGTGCTGAAAGCAGAACTGGAGGTGACCTTCCCTTCAGAACTGTGGGAATCTCTTCCTTCTTCCCTTCATTCTGCACCTTCCTCCACTCTTGATGGGGAATATTAAGATATTAAGGTCTCCAAACACTCAGACATTATTATTATTATTATTATTATTATTAGTGCCTTGTAAATGGGAACCCAGGGTAGAGCAGCTGAGTGATGAACTCTCAGGTTACACACAATCTACAGCTGAGTAAAAAATCAAAGCTGGAGCTCCCCATTTTATCCTTCAGCTCCAGAACTGCCCCAAACTGATTCCACGAGGATTAAGGGCTTTTTAGAGTGAACAGAGCCAACTTTGAGCCGAACTGGTTTGAATCCCAAGCTGGTACCCAGGTTTGGGGAAGCTGCCTTGGGTTTGCCTTTTTCTCCCGAGGTTTATTGGGCACTGCAGCCTTGGTGTAGATTCAGCACCAGCAAAGCAGATCCCAGCACGCTCCTGTGCCTCAAATCCCAGCTTCATACAGGTCTTGTCCCGTGTTTAAATTTAATTTAAAAGCAGTACCAGCAGGTGAAACGATTGCTGCTGGGCCCAGGTTGAGCGTGGTGGATGCATGGCTTCACGCTGAGTGTAAATGGGGAGATGGGAATTAATGCATTCCCTCCCCAATTATTCCTTCTGCAGAAACACACGGAGCTCAGCAAAGGAGCACAGTCCCAAACTTGCCACAGACAAACAAACTTCACAGCTGAGAGGATGCAAAGGTAAAAACTGGCCTTCTGCACACTCAGGTTATTTCTTTTGTCAATATACCTAAAACCTGATAATTTTTTTCTTAAAAGCTAAACTTGCAATATAAAAAACACTGCCTGGTTTGCACTGACATAACTTGTAGCATAATTTGTAGAAAATAATGAAGTCTGATCCCAGACAAGACACCACCATCTCCAATCTCTTAAATAAAAAAAAAGCTAAAAAAAATCTCAGTTTTAAAGAAAAGTTTTCCTTTCCTAAATAAGGCCTTAATTATAAAATTGTCTCCATCTCTATCCAAGTTTGCAATTCCAAGGGCAGTGCTCCATCTCTCTGTGGTTATTCCCTGCCATGCATTTATAATTACACAGAAATGTAACAACTCTAAACCAGCTTATTTAACCAAGGCATTACATGCTGCCTGCTGATAACAAACCAATAAAGTCTCAATCAAAAATGTGTCATTAAAGCTGCATTTGTCCACTCCTATTTATTATAATTAAAAAAAAAAAAAAGGAAAAAACCCTACCTTTGAGCTGTATTTCCTGTGAGTTCATCGTACCCTGGAATGTAACTTTGGTGAATTTTACTCAATTCATTTAAAGTGATTTCTAACAGACAGGCAGCAAGTGAAGGACTGCAAGGAGCTCAGAGGATCACCAGGAATGTGAGATTTCTCAAGGGACAGCTTTCAGAACACACATGAGGTGTATTTTCCTTTAGGAATTGCTCATGGAAAACAATTAGATCCGAAATCTGTGTGTTTCTCCAAGGAAGCCAGGCTTCCTCACGCTGGGGAATCCATGGATCCACACCTCCCCACAAGGGCACAGATTCTGTCTCAGCCAGGCCAACCTGCAGCACTTGCCCAGCTCCGGGGGCTCTGAGCCCGGCAGGAGCAGGGCCAGGAGAACTCAGGGGGATTCAGCTTGGGCTCCCCTCTGTTCTCTCTGCAGGGTTCTGGCCAGGCTGAAGCATTCCCAAAGCCTGCAGTGAAGCTCCAGATTTCAAAGGAACGTTTTTTGTCCATTAACCTTTGCTCACCACGTGGTTCCCAATTCTCTCTGCTCCCTTGTGCTTCTCCTTCCTAAACCTCAGGTTTTGTGCCTTGCTGGCTGACTTCACTTCCTACAGCAGCTCCACCTTCTTTTCTACCCCTTTTTGTTCTATTCTTTAAAACACAAATCCAGGTCTCATAAATCCACTCTCTCTGTTTCTTAGTATCCACTGAAATTCCTTCCCCTTCTCCATTTCTCATTCCCCACTCCAGAGCACGTTGGTCATTCCATTTACCATTTATCATTATTCTTTAATGTTCTTTCTTTCTGGTCATAATTTGAGTGGTTTCTTCCTCCCCCCAGCATTAAGTTTACAACTTTTAACACTCGGTGTATAAGAAAATTGCTGTTTTCCGGGGGCTGAGGCAGAAGAGAACAGAATCACTGTTTTTATCCCTGGTAAGTCAGAACTGCCCCGCAAGCTTTATTGCATGGGATCACAGTTAACCCTTTGTTAATCAGCCTTGATAAAGGACATATCTTCATTTTCCAAGCCAAGGAAAAGGCTTCACTCAGTGCCCAGGAGAGATTTACAGCCTGGAATGCTGTGGACTCAACAATCAGAGAGTGCTGACTGCAGAGAACAATGAACTTGTTAGTTAACAGAATTAACAGTGCGTTGTTTAAGCATAATGACAACTATAAAACAGGAGATGTGAAGCTGATACAGTCACAACTGAATCATAATGGATGAGATATTTACGGCAAAGCTGTTAAAACATTGAATAAAATATGGGAAGAGCAAAAGCAGATGTGATTTTATTCTTCAGAGCTGAAGCTTGTAAAGTATGAGATAGCATGAGTAATAATCACAGGTTCTGGTTCACAATGCATTAATAAATATTGATATGGTGCCAGTGCTGAAACTTTCCAGATACCAAAATAAAGTGAGAAAGCATGCTCTTGCATTATGGATTGCTAAGTTTAAATTTTAAGGCACACATGGCAGCGCATCCATTCTGCTATCCCACCCCCCACACTATCTCACACACACCTCTTTATTTAGGGCCTGAGCAAAGCCTCCATTCGCCAGTCAGCAGTGCCACAGCTCCCACTGCTGCAGGTACAGCCCCCAGAGCAGGGCTGGAGGGCTCTTGGTGTGTTTTAGGGCAGGATGTCCACCCTGCTGCTCTGGGGAGGGCTCTTGGTGTGTTTTAGGGCAGATTGTCCACCCTGCTGCTCTGGAGAGGGTTGAGGCACATCCAGCTGCCTCTGCTGAGATTCCAGGGAAAGGCTGAGGGATCACTGCAGCTCCTCCAGCCCAAGCTAAAGCCCCTCCTTCCAGGATCCTACATAGCTACTGATGACACGCTCCTCTTCCTCCCCAGGGCTGGAGCTGAGCTGGAATTACCATCCCAACCTGGGCAGGCACTGCCATTTCTGGCTGCGGTTTCGCCCGCGCCTTAAGGTGCTGGAAAACCAAAGCTAAACAAGAAATAAAAAAACATGACAGCAAATCTGAATCAGCTCCCTCCTACCTGCTCAGACACATCTCCCTGGCGTGGCCACGCTGCCAGCTAACCACGTTTGCATGCACAAAGCCCTTCCCAAGCCTGCACAGCCCTTTCGGGGCTGTTTTCCTGCATTAATCAGCCTGGGTGACTCCTCCTGCGTGACTCAGGGACAGGCACCAACCACCAGCTCCTCTTCCCACTGCTCCCAGCAAAGCTCCTCGCTCACCTCCCTGCCCTCCCCGCTGGAGAACCTGGGATGTGCTGGAGCACATTCCCATCCCTGCACCACCTCTGCCCTGCTTCCCTCCAGCTCCTCTCCAGACACCAGGAGCACTGGAATTTCTCCACTCTCTGATTAGTGGATGGCAAGAATTCACTGCTGCCTGTGCCATCATCTGTATGAAATCACATAATTACAAATTATTTGATTAATTTTCTAGAAATTTCCTGCCTGAACTCCTGGGAAAGAGGATATATATATATATGTATCTCTCTCCATCCATTCTTTCCCAGAATGGACATAATTTCCCCGTGACTTACTACTATATACTATTTTTCATTAATCATCAATTTAAATCTCAAAAGAAAGAAACCATAACACCCAACCTCACCTCCCTGAATTAAAATCTCTCTCAGAGGATGTCATTTTCTAATTTCAACCATGAAGCACATTTATGCTGAAACGACTTTATTGTGGCTGGTGAGATGTAGGGAATGTTCTGGTGATAATTTCACAGCCCTGGCAGGGCAGCCTGTGGAATTCAAAGAGTTCCTTTCACCAGGCCTTGGAGAAATGGCCTTCAGGGTGGAAATCTTGGCCAAGACTGGCATCTCACAGCTGGATTTCCCTTCCCCACACTCTCCTGCAATCCATGGCTTTATAAATTCATCCTCAGAACCTTTGGGATGCACACCAGATGAGGTTCTTTTAGGACAGATCCCAAGCTTTTCAGGGAGGATAATTCTTTAGCTCCTACAGAGCACAGGATGACTGTGCACCTGCTCTGATAAAAGTCCGTAGGTGCTTTTGAGCACAAATAATAACAAAATTTTCACAATCAGATGACAATTTATGATCCCAGAATCACTAAGGCTGGATGGGAATTCCAAGACCATCAAGTCCAACCCTGGCAGAACAGCACCACAGGCACTAAAGCAAACATTTCTTACAAATGTTCATGAATGTGGCCTCAAAAGAAGCCCTCACCTGATGGGACAGCAGCAAACCCAACCCCTCTGATGTGAACTGGCACCAGCCCCGTGCCCCCAACCCCTCTGCAGGGACTGGTGTGAGTTCTGGAGGGAGTTTTGGTCTCACTGCAGAGAGAAATCAGAGCTCGTGTTCATGATTTATCCCACTGTGCCTGCAGCTCAGGAACTGCACTCAAATGTCTCCTCATCCTCCTCTGACACAGACCCCAGAGCTACAGCACCCAGGGGCACCTGCTGGGGCACTTCAGGCTTGTGTGGGAGGAGGTTTTGAACCCCAAATGCTGGAACCTGCTCTGAAAACATCCCAGGGGCTTGCCCAAATCCTCCTTGAGGCTCTTCACGTCTTTAATGTTATTATCCACTAGTCTGACCCACATCTCCTCAGAATCAATGCTGTTATTGATGTTAAACTGCAGCAGCTGATTTAGGTTTCTGTGACATATGGACTGCTGTCCACTAGGTACTGAACTGCAACCACTAAACTCATTTCACTCAGATCTCAACTCCAAATTGAGTATTAGGGATAAACGGTCAGTGCTTTAATGGTCATTTCACACTTCATCATCAGCTCATCCATTCTCTGCATGTGCCACTTAAGTCTTCCATTCTGTTCCCTCAAATACATCATAGCAAAAAGGAATGTGACAAAACAAATGTTGAAAAAAGCAACCTTTGCTTGTTGTTGGTGGGTGTTTTTCCCCTCTAACTAAATGGCGAATTGTCCCATTATCCTCATTTCCTGCAAAATCTGTATCTCCAGGACCTTCAGTGCAGCAAAGCAAAGCACTGCTACAGTCAGCTTGTGTGTGGAGTGCTTCTGTTTTACATAGTGACACGCATTTTAACATGGAAAAGGTCAGAGATGGAAACAGCACAGCTTGTTGCTGTGACAGCAGACATTTAACAGAAAGACTTCTGGACACACTACAGTTTAAAATAATTTAGTAAAATAATTGCCATGATTGATTTTTTAGGTCCCCGAGTTCATACCACACACTTTTGTGTGACAACTCCCTTCAGTGCTGTTTTTTCTTTCTTCTATTTTTTTTTTCCTCTTTCTCTCCAGCAATGACAAGAAATGCATTTCAAACAAGTTCTGGGATGTTGTCAAAGTTTGCCCAGATTCACAAACTCCATCATTTGCTGCCTAGGACCAGTGTGCAGAGCTGCTGCCAGCCCTCCATCCAGCAGCAGGAGGCTGCCAGGAACTGTCTGGATAAATCCACTTTGGATTGCTGCCCTGTCAGGAATGCAGCTCTTGCTCTGCTCCAGACACAGACATTGCCACAGCAATGGCCACATCAGGCCTGCACTGCACATCTATCCTGCAAATAATCACTAATTCAGTGCAAATAAAAGCCAGGAGGTGGGGGAGGTTTGGGGGGAAAACGGATTGTGAGATGTCAGAGAAATAAGCAAAGCTGTTGGACTTCAGAGAAGCACCAAGTCCATTCCATGGAACCCCACAGAGCCCTGGATGCACCCATTTAAGTGAATTTGGGCACAACAATAATTAAACACCATGGTTTATACTCTAAATTTGCTCCATGGTCAGTGGAGGAAAGCAGAGGCAAGCTCAGTGCTCTGGTGAACAAAGATCTGCTGAGCTCCGTGGAGTGAGCTGCTACAACCCAGAAGGAAACCACCTAAATTCACTGAAGGAAATATCACAAGATTCATTAAACAGGGAATTGGGAACACAAGCACAGCCCATAGCAGAGGCCCTCAGTAGAAAGAAATCAGAAGGGATTTTGTTTTCTTTTCAAAGTATAAGAATTCTGTTTTTAAAAGATAAAATCTCTATTCTGATCTCCAGTCTGGACCCAGGACAATAAAATTGGATGTTTTTCTTAAATATAATTTTCACCAATGATAATTCAGTAAAATTTCAAGTACCTATATATACAAAAAAGAAAATTATTTTGATCTTTCACTTTTCTCAAGCAGCACATGTTGGCTGACAGTGACAAAATGCTGATACCATGTATCCATATGAAATAAAACAGCACAGAAATGCCAAGAATGGCCAAAACCTCTCTCAAGCCTCACAATGTTTTTTTTAAGAGAACAAAAAGCTTCAAAAATAGATTTTCAGAACATAATTAAGACTGCACTTTTAAAAACAACTGTAAGAGCAGATGAAGTAGATTCACTATAAATAAAACTTATTTTGAGATCTATCTAGATTAAAATCCCAGGTCATCCTGCTGTTGATGTTTGGACTTCAAAGGGTGAGAAGAGCAGCCTTGAGCTTGTCTCTGCTGCAAGGGCCAGACTTCAAAACACAACAGAAGAGTGGTTTGCACAGAGCCTTTTCCTGCCACCACAAACTCATCCAATAACAAAATCCATCCTTTCCTTTCCTCTCCTCATCATCCTCTCCTGGGGAAAGGCTTTCTGACTCTGTGTGTAAAGAAAAGTGGGAACTCAAGCTCTTTCCTGAAGAGAGAGGGTTCCTTGAAGGGGTTTGTGTGAGAGTCTGGAGCAATATTGACATTTATTTCCCTTCCTTACACCCTGGCAGTCACCTCGTGCTTGGAGCAGCATTCTCATTATTGCCCTTGAATGGCTCCCTAGGAAGAGAGAGCAGACAGGAATAAAGGAATCAAGGAGGGATTTATTGGAAAGGCCTTCAGAGGTACACTCTGGGCTCCAGAGGCTCCTGCCTCAGTGCATCCCAACATGGACAAGGACAGCTCCCGAGTTCTTCCCACTTGGATCTCAGCATCAATTCCCCAAGCAGAAGCCAGGCAAGGATGGAATTTGCCCAAGCTTGCCCCCCTCTCACCAAGATGAAGGTTTGCAGTTCTTGTTCTGGGTGTCCTTGGAGAGTGAGCTGGAGAGGTTTTTATGTCTATTTTAGCATAGAGAACAACACTTAACGAAAGTTTTCTTACAGAAAACTTCAGAGTCATGCTAACAGTACAGGATTTGAAACATAGAAAAGTTAAAACCTAAGGCATCAGCCCCACCCTCCTGCTCTGATGTGCTGAGGGAGCAGCAGATCAGCCTTTCCCTTACTCCAGGGGGTGAATTCCTCCCTCTCTTCCTTCCTGTCACTGAACATGGAGCTTCCATCCCACAATCTCGCTGTTCCAACATTAAATTGTTGTGTTTCCACCACCACACCACTTAAAGTATTGTTGAACACATCTGTGAGTGTAGGTACAGGAGTAAAGGGCTCAGACTGAAAGAGGGGAGGTTGGGGTGGGATATTGGGAAGAAATTCCTCCCTGTGAGGATGAGGAGGGACCGGAATGGAATTCCCAGAGCAGCTGTGGCTGCCCCTGGATCCCTGGCAGTGTCCAAGGCCAGGCTGGACATTGGGGCTGGGAGCAGCCTGGGGCAGTGGAAGGTGTCCCTGCCATGGCAGGGTGGGAATGAGGAGCATCTTTAAGGTCCTTCCCAACCCAAACCATTCCACAGTTCCACACTGCACAAAGTTCAGCCTTGGAAAACCTTGGATCTCAGCAGGTTCCTGCTGGAAACACAGACCCAAGGCATTGCCCCATGGCCCCAAGCACCTGGGCTGCACAGAGTCTCTTTTACACCTAAACCAGAACTTGTTCCCTCCCAAGCTGCCCATTTGTGATGCCATTGCTGGTGCAAACCATTACTGATATGAAATGTAATACTTAAATACACACTGCAGCTTTTGACTTCTCTCTCATTCTCAGTATACTTAATTCTGACAGCTCTAAACAAATGTCAAACTTGCTTTCAATTTCCTCCCTCCTCCTCCCCACACTTTGTGCTGGTGCATTGCTAACAGAATTAAAACTTGAAAATAGCCTTAGGCTTTCCAACCACTTTTGAGCGGGATCAGAGGCTTTTGTCTATTTCAGAATAAAAACTCAAAGATAGTAATTTTGCCATATTTTTAAATAATAAACCAACAAATGTTCATAGCTAAAATGGGCTGTAAAATGCAAAGAACAACAACAAAATAAAACCCAACAAAACCCCACCAAGAAAAATGGATACCATATTGCAAAGGAAAAAGAGTTAGATTGTCATGAATCTGAAAGGAAATCAATAGGACAACTTTGGAGACCCATTTCAATCTGTTGTTGACATTGTTTTCTAGTAGTAATTTTCTCAAAATGTTAACAGTATTGAGTTTGCTTATTGATTCTATTATTTTTGACCTTGCATTAGTGTGGGCTAATCTTACATGCCATAAAATTTCCTTTCACAGCTAAAATTATTGTAAGGCTCTGGGGGAAAGTTACAATCAGGTCACAGCCCCCTCAGGATTCTGATGAGCAGATAACTGGCAATAATGAGGGATTTTGGCTTTCCAGATACCTTTCTGTTGTTTCCTACAGACTTCAGGCAGCACCATCATACAAGTGATCAGAATATTGACAAAATCCCAAAGTCCTGATAAATTGGGGCCCTCCTGTGCCCAGGGATGTGGCTGCAGAGCTCATGGCATCACCAGCTGCTGCAACATTTATGATTCAGCAGCAAAAAGAGCCACTCCACTGTACAACAGCACGAGACACAACTCAGAGAAGCTGATTTTACCCTTGCAATATAAATTTATGTCATGTATTCTTATCCACACACCTGAGAGACCCTTATTTTCATTCCCTCTTACTGAGGCATTAATTACAGAGCCTTTATTTTTCCTCAGGATTCCTGTGTGGAGTGCTCAGAAGGGGCAGTGCTAAATTAATCAGCAGCTGCTGCATGGCTCAATTGTTTAGCACCATTCCCAGGACTTGAACATTTCTCAGAAGGCAAAGCCATTTGTTTCAGGGAGGATCTTCTGGGGCTCTGAATTCTCCTGAGCACAGAGAGAGACATTTCAACTTTCAAGCTGCCCATGAGATGCTGAACTGGACCTGTGCCTTTGCTAAAAACCTGATTTTTGTGAGCGAACCGCGCGTGCTTTTGGGGTTAAACTCTTATTTTGGTGGCGCCACAAATAGCCTGACATTTTGAGTTCCTCAGCTACAGCAGGCACCCAAACAGCCCACAGTCAGGCTGGTATCAAAAGGAGATATTTTGGATCCTGCAGCCTCAGAAAGGTCTAGACAGAGCCAGATGTTCCTCATGAAAGGAGTTTTGGAGCAGAGACACCCCAAGCTCGGCTGAGTGCCCTGCTGGAGGAGCCTCCCCAGAGAGGGGAGATTTATCTTTGAGGCTTTTAGCCTCCAGCTCCATTTTTAAAGGTATGGATTTCCCTAGGAACAGCAGAGCTCCATTTAAAAGTCACAGGTGCCCTGGAGCTCCGCTTAGAAGATTACCTCAAATTTCATTTAATAACAGGCTTGAAACTGGAGACAAATTATTTATTACAATGGGCAATATTTTTGTCTGTTTTTCCCTTGTGGTCATCTTAGGTGCTAAGAGGGCTCAATAAAAATTAAAAATGAGAGCAGCTTATCCTGTTCTGCTGATGAAGAGTTTTTCCCTGAACCATCTTTAAAGCTGATATATTGCTCCAACCAAGCCTTCTGAGTAATCCAAAAATAAAACAAGGAGCAGTTCGTCCCCGTTTGTCCCAGGTTAGTGCATCCCAGCCTCGTGGTTTGCTTTTAGTTTTGATGCCCAAATCCTGACAGCAGCAACCACTGTGGGAACACAAACCTGAGCGTGCAGGATAAGGCAGAAATTAGGGCTAGATAGATGAAAAATACAGATTTTTGTAAGGGTAGGGTTTGGAAAGTTCATCAAGAGAGATGTCAAAAAAAGCTCAGCAGAAAAAGAATTTTCAATTTCTAGAGAATCTGGGAAATTCTTTCCTGCTCTGTATTTTGATTAGTAAAAAATCCCAAAATCTTTGTTCTAAAGAGAATCCTTAGACATAAACACATAAATCAGGCAGAAGGGTAGGGAGTATATTTATGTGCAAAAGTTGAAAATTTAAAATAAATTTAAAATAAATTTCAAAACAAGATGAGAACTCTCAAAAAATCCATATCAAACCAGAGCTTTCTTAGAAAAAGCTGTTGTTCCTTTCCCCTATAAATAAGATTAGTGGGCACACACTTGTTGAACATTTGGGTTTTACTGAACCTGTATTTCCCCACTGAAAATAATTTCATTGTGATAGTGCCACAAAATATTTCTTTACTAAAACACATGGGATAAATTTAATTTTTCCTTCAAGAAACCTAGAGCCTTTTTCTAGAAATACAAGAGCTGTTAGGACTTTTTGTTCTTTACTTTGAACAACTTTAAAAACAATTTCGTTAACTACAAGAAGAGAGCAAAAAGTCACACAATGAAAAATTCTCTCTAAGGTCTCTCTTGTCCCTAGAATTTGAGGAAACAGCTTTCATCCATCGAGCTGGAAATGCCATGAACACTCCAGCACAGTCCTCAAAGCCACTAAGAAAACACTTGAGCACTTACTTAAATATTATCCAGGTTGTCTAATCTGTATTGTCTACTTCTGCTGTTATTACATTTTTGTGGTATTGGAGAAAGAACAAAGGAAGGAAAAGTTGGAGATGATTTAAAGAAGCTTGAAGCCAAAATAACTTACAAGAGTGGAATGAGTTTTTGGGTTTTTGACCTCAAGGGGGAAAAGCATTTTCCAAGACCTAATTTGATAAACAATCAGTTTTGTTTCTCTGCAGCCTGGTTAAAAGGAATTCAAGAAATCAAAACAGAGAGATTTTCTCCATTAAAGCGACACAGGCATGAGCATCCTTTGATTTTCGTTGTAGGAACCTCTCGAATGCAAACACAAAGGTGAGACAAGCCCAAGCCAGTTCTCACCACCCACAGGAACTCACAGGAGCTCCTGCATGCAAGAATAATCCTCATCTGTGGGTTCCCAGCAGGGGAGTGCAAAGGGAGCTCGAGCTGCTCAGCAGCTTTACAGCCCCCATTGAGTCTAAGTGGAAGTTGACAGAATTTAGGGGACGAGTCTCCTCTGAGCAATGATGATCCTGCTCGGCCCTGGCCGTGCAAATGCATCTTCAAAAAAACACAAATCACATCCAGCAATGGCTGAAAAGTTCTCAAAAACATCAGTGAAAGGCACTGAAACCTGAGCTTCAAAGTCACTCTGGTGCTTTTTGAAACCATCAGAAAAATCCTTCAAAGTGCCCGGAAAGGAGGAGAAGCCAAGGCTGGAGCCTGGGACCCCTCAGGGTGCCCTGTGCTCACACAGGAGTGCCCAGGGGGATCTGTGCCACACCCCCAGGCTGATGGGGACAGGATAAATGCTCCCGTGGTTACCTACTGACCCATCTGCTGGGTGTGCCCCTGGGTCACACTGGGATGCACCCTGGCTGCTCCACATGCACCGAAGTGACAACATTCCATGGGCTTCTGTCTCACCTCACACATCCTTCAGCCCCTTTTTCCCATTTCCTACAGGATTTTGTTTGTCTGTCATGTCTTTTTTTTTTTTTATTTTTATTTTTAATTCATTTATTTGGTTTTTATTTTGTTTCCACTCCAGCTATATTCAAGGATTAGCCTATGGGATACCAAACCCAGACTCTCTCTTCTCTACAAAATCTCTTGCATGAACTCTAAGAAATCAGTCTCTGCTCTCTTCCTCCACCCTCCTAACATGATTCTCAAGCTGTGGACCCCAAGCCCCAGAGACTGTAATCCATAATGGATTTGCAAACTGAGCAAAGGAACATTGGTTTGTAACACCATTATTAGGTGGTTAAAGTTTACATCTCCCAGTAATCCCCAAACTGGAAGCTTCACATATTAACAAATTTACACATGAAAATGCAAAGGGGGTGAAGGGTGTCCCACTGCAGAGAACTGCCAAGGGCACCAGTGCGTCTCACCTCTCTTCACTTTTAGAATTATAATATTATATAAAATACAAATAATAGATTATTATGCATGGATCTGGTAGTGATAAAGTAAAAACTGTCCCTTTGCTTGCAAGGCAGAGGCCAGATAGAGCCACCACCCAGCACCAGTGAGGTAAAACTTCAGAGAAACACCACAGAAATGTCTGGTGAGAGAGGGACAGAGGGAAAAGGAGCCTGAGGATGCAGCTGTGGGCTCAGGAGTTACAGGGGCAGTAATCAGCACCCACTGCACCTCCTTGCAAAGGCATAAGACCCCCAGCCAGGGGGTGAGTGATGGTTCCCAGCTCCTTTAACCCAAGAGCAGGGATGGGCACACACGGCTCCCACCCTGCCACTGCACCCAATTCACCCCCAGCCTGGGCCAGGAGCTTTTCCTGCTGAGTTCTGGGACAAAAGGACCCAGAACAGGCCAAGGTGTGCCTGCAGAACCCCAGTGCTGCACCCGGGGCTGGTTCCTCTGCTCACCACCCTCAAACACCCTCTGCATAAGGGATTGCCCAACCTGACAATCCCAGTGGCCACAGGCAGAGATGAAACAACTCTGCTCATTTTCTGGCTGTGCTTTCACATCAAGTTTCCCCAATTCTGGGGCTGTTACAAGCATCCCAACTCCCCAGCACACCTTTCTTTGTCTCCACGCTCGGCCTCCCGTGTTTCTGGCAATAGCTCCTAATTCATTATTATCCCTGACATCTCTCCCAATTTCCCGTGTTTCCCTGTTTCCCCAGCCCCATTATTATCAAACAGCTCTGCTGTGATAGACTGCTGATCCTCATCTTCATATTGATTAATCTCATTTTCACATGCCTCACCCTGGTTTCCAACATCTTCAGCACAGCCTTTTCACAGTGACTCATTTGCAAGACAGATTTTCCTTGCTGGAGTCATCCCCAGCGTAGGAATGTGCTGGACCAGTTTCAGGTACAAGGCCATATTTTGTGCAGCTAGATTAGGGTAAGTCAGAAATGCATGTACAGAACCCAGAATCATTCAAAACCTCCAGGCATGTGGGAATAAACTGAATCTGTCCCACAGTGTTTGCTTCCCTCTGTCTCGGGGAAAGAATATGCCAATCATGCTTGGGCTTGATCGTTATCAATGTAATTAAAATGCAATTTATTTTTTTGGATTAATTTGTAGATTAAACAGAGTCATTTTATTACGTTTATCTCGGACATCTAAAATATTTAAGCATTTAACATTACCAAGTTAGCTAAATAAATCTTTAATTTAACATAATTAGATTTGTTTAAATTAAGAAAGGTATTGATATTGCAAAATAGTTTCATATTCATTTGGAACACTAAATTAGAGCTTAAAACAACTTGTATTTTTCTCTGCTTTTCCAGTGTACAGCTCACGAAATACATTTATCTAGCAGAGCACATGCTCTCCCCTACACATTAATCCAGACCTCACGACTTTCTGTATGCTTGCATCAGCCCTGAGAGCTGTGCTGGCAAAGAGAGAGAGGCATCTGCTGTGCTGAGCAGAGAGAGGCACAGACACAGCTCTGGAGGCTGCAGAGCTGGGGGTGATGCCCTCCCCATGCCGAGGCAGGGCAGTGCCCAGAGCTGGGCTCTGGCCCTGCAGCAGAACGGCTCCATCGGGGTTTTGGAATTTTGGCAAAGTCACCCTAACTAATCCAACCTTTCCTCATCCTCCAGACTGGCTCAGCCTTTCCCCTGAGCTCTATTTTCAGCGGTGACTGAGCAGTGCTGGCCAGAGCAGAGGGAGTGTTTCCCATGTCTCGAAGGTCAGGGTGAGTCTGCTCTGCTCCAGTTTGCCCAGAGCAGCTCTGGTGACCCTCACGCCCCTCGTGCTGAGCCCATTGCCTTGCAGGAGCCCCTCTGAGCAGCTCTTTTCATTCCTTCTCCTTGCTCAGTTGATTTTTCTCACTGAGGTGCAGGACGCTGAATTTGCCTTTCTTGAGCTGCATCCTTTTCTCCAGGTTATTTCCCCTTCTCGCTCAGAATTCTAATCCTGTCTCCCAAGCTAATCACAGCCCTCCTCAGTTGGTGTTTGGAACAGTAATAAGCACTTTCTCTGGTCCATCACACAGATCTCTAATGAAATATCACCAGAGCTACACCAACCACTTAATATCTCTCTCCAGTTCTACGGGCAGCCATCGATAAGTAGTTTTGAAGGGAGTTTTTACACTGATGTTTTCTTCTGGGTCATGCTGTTTCCTGGGATGTCCTCTGAAGCTCTCCCAAAATCCTGTGCTGAAGAAATGGACACGATCCACAGAGAACAGCTCCAGTTTTACTTTGAAAGGCAACTGCTCCAAGTTTTGAGGTGCTGGCAGGGACCATCAGTATTTTCACCTGCTATTTTTATGTCTTCTGGATGCACCAAAGCCATATAAAAAGCAGGATCTATCTATCAGCTGTCAACATCTCTTCAAGCCTCATGCCAACTAAAATCGATTGAAATTACATTGCAGGATTGTGTTCAGCTCAGCCCCACCACGAGCTCACACCTGCACCTGGCACCCTTGCATATGTTTCCTGCTAAATTCTGCTACATTAATTGTGCTTCCATATTAATAAGCTTACAGCCAGCTTTGTAATTTATGGGAGTGGGAGCAGAGATCCTGTGGTTTGCTCCCGGAGCTAAATATGGGAGCGACAAGGAATGTGCAGGATTTTGTGCTGATAAAGCTGGAAGTTTCTCCAGAGACTTTTTTATAATTCTACATGGAGGAGAATATGAGCCAGATTTATCCACAGACCATGCAAGGACAGTGGAATCAAGAGGTGTTTGTTTTAGCTACCTGTAGGTAATGAAATTGGTGGAAGGGACCCTAAAAGATCCTCTCATTCCAGCCCCTGCCATGGCAGGGACACCTTCCTTGGGTGCTCCAAGCACCAGCCTGGCCTTGGACACTGCCAGGGATCTGGGGGCAGCCACAGCTTTCTGTGGTTATTTTGCAGGGAAGGCTTAGCAGGAGTTTAAGGTTATGGGAGATATTTTAAGCTGTTTATTTTCCCCACACTGCAGCCAAACCCCTCTCCTTTATCCACAGAGCTGTGCCTGCACTACAGCTGCACTTCCACCTGAGGCTGCACCCACAGCTTCCACATTTCCTCCAGGATTCCTCTTACTCTCCCAATGGTCAGTCCCTAATTTTAGGAAACTCTTCTCATCCAATGACCCAGTTATTAAAAACCTCACTCTAAAACCCCATTGCTCATTGGCACATTACACCCAGGACCTTGTAAGATGAAAGTTTGAGGGAAGGAAAAGGAGGTTGCTCTCAAATCTTCCTTTCCCCCCATCACAGCCCTGTTCAGCCACAGGAGAGCCTCTCTCCATCACCAGCAGCCCAGGTGTGGCAGGGCCTGTGCACCTGCCAGGCCTCCCACTATCATTTACCACAAATTTCTTTGTGTAACTGGAATGAAAATGCCTTGAATATGTCTTTTTTCCTAAAAGGAGTTCATATTTCTGAGAAGCAGGAGGCACCAGCCACCAAGCAGCCCCAGCTTCTGTACCACAACATCTCCTGTTCCAGCCAGTTATTCATCAATAAATCTTCACTGAACCACCTCCTACAGAACCTTTAGCCTGAAAGGGTCTCAGAATGGGGGCAGGTATTGAGGGAAAAGGGGTCCACACATTTCCTGTAGCCTGTAAAGGGGACTCCACAAACCCACGCAGCTCCTTCTGTCACAGGAACACAGCACAGCATCACCAGAGCTGGCCATAATTCCTTTCCTGTATCAGATAATTACACTTTTCATTGCACAGAAACTGCAGATGAGCCTCTCTTCCCCCTTGATTTTCTCTAGGTAATATAAAATTCAGCATTCAAGGTGCTCTTTTAAAAGTAGGTTACCTCCCGATGAAAATAAGAGTTCATATTTGTGCTGACAATAGTGGATGATGTTAGTGCTGTGCTGCCTGGATTTTAAAAAAAAAAAAAAACAACCCACAAAACACCAAGAACAAAAGATACTTTCCCTTCCTCACTAAAATTCCCTCGGTTTGACTCAAGGACACCTTTCACACTTCAGCCAGCAGGAAAACCCCCTCACACCTGATTGAACCGTGAGCTGCAGAGCAACACACTCCTTTTCACAACAAGGTGGGGAAACTTTCTCAACTGCAAAGACTTTTAGCAGATTTAAAAAAAAAATTTGGCATTTCTTTTCCCCTGAAAACCTGAATCTGATTTTTACAGCTGAAAAAAGCTGATTTTTCCAGGGGAGATCCATCTCCTGTGCATGCCCTCCCCACGAGCCTCGGAGCTGCAATTCCTCCAGTCCTCCCTGTAAGATCTCTAATCTTCCCAGTCAAGCACAAAAGCTGCTAATATAAATATTTGCAATCCTATCATGTGCTGGAGAGCCTTGAGTGATGAACTGTGCTGTAATTTGCAGCCCACTTGCCGTGGGTGCTGTTTCCAGTCTGCGGCAGGAATGTGGTAGCCTGACAGAGAGCATTAAACATCCGTGGGGTTTTACCCGGGGCAGCCTCGGGCTCGGGCCCCTTCCAGGGGAATCCTGCAGCTCCTCCTCACACAGGGTCAGTAAATCAGGGGCACCTGATGCCAGGATGAGTTTTTGCTTTTTCTTTTACACCCCTCTCACACACTCTTTTATAGTTTGATGTACTCTCAGTGCTTTTAGCCCCACACTTGTACCTCCCCAAGGCTGAGAACTCAGCTCAGCCCCACGGCACCGTTAAACCAGGAGAGCAAACATCCTGGGAGCCCCAGACACCAAGGGCCTCTCCAGAACACATTTTGGAACCTCAGCCAGGCCCAGCCAGGGGGAAGGTTCCTCACAACGAGGGCTTCACTCCAGCCTCTCACTGGGGGATCTTTGATAAATATGTTAATTTTGCAAGGTCTATAATTGTGTGTATTTTGGTGTGAAGTGTGCATGCACTTTCAGGGCATTCCACCTGGACCAAGTGCTGCACCCAAGCATCCTGAAATAAACACCAAGGAAAAAACCTTTTTCCCCATAAACTGTGTTTTGTCTTTAAGACCAGGGAAAGGCATCACACTCAGTGGGCTGCCCCAGTGACTTGTGAGAGGCAGAGCAACAAACTCGAATTTACACCACGCACCCTTTAGTGAAATCAGAGATTTGCTGCAGTTGTTTTTGCCTTATTAAAGTGTAATAAGAACTTCCATGTGAGGAAATTTGTTATTCCAGAGCCACTTCTGTACCAACCCTGGCTATATTTAGGGACAATAAGTATCCTGCATTTCATGAGCTGGAATTTGTGCCACAAGGGACTCACAGGGCATTATTCACTAATGACAGAAAGGCTTTGGGCTGCTTTTCCTGGGGTGAGAAACATCTCTTGAGAGCAAAATAAAGGGGGAACTGCAAGTTTAGGGGGTTGGGTTTGTGGTTTGTTTTATTTCTTTAATGAAAATTACTCTCAACTGCTTTCTGTCTTTCTGACTCTTCCCACTGGTGTGGCAGGAGTTAAATTCTATCAAACCTTAAAAACAATAATAAATTAAATACAAGAACCAGATCAGCACTGAAAATTCAGCTCCAAGAGTGGCCTGCTCGCTCCTGTTGGGTGCCTTGCACAAGTTTGGCAGACTCAGGGTAAGGGGACAGGGCACTTGTGAGACAGAAATCACTGTTTGTAAATACAAAATGGATTTAAGCTCCTGCTTCTTCAGTGAGGCTAAGATTTCACAACTATTCCATGACTGGGCTGGTTTGAGCTATAACACACTGTAAATCAACTCTCCTTGGCAAACCAAACTTAAGTTTCTTCTCTTCAGGAGATCTTGGCAAGTGGAGAGTGATCCTTAAGTGCCATTCTCAGAAGAATAACATTGATTAAAGAGCAGAAACTAAAAATTTAGGGGAAAAAAATGTATTAAACCAAAAAGCTATACCTACGCCTAGAGTACCTAAATCCCTGGTGAGAAAAAAGAAGTCTGGCTATTTTCTGTGAACTTTTCAGAAGTGTCATCTTGTGATTTCTCCCCTCTCTGTGACAGACCCAGCCCTTTACAAACTTGCCAGAGTAGATCTGATTGCCTGGGTTCTGTTCCCTGTCCTACTTAAAAGCAGTTTGTCAGTTTGATGACTTTTCCTCATTTTTAGGAAGAATAACACTTTGGAATTGCTCCTTAACAACCAAGGGTTTTGCTGCCCTACACCAGCTTTCCCTGTGTCAATCCTCTGTTGGGGTAAATCAATTTGATTGTGAAAAACAAAAGAAAAACCCCAAGTCCCTCTAAAAATCACCAAGCCAGCATACAGTTCTTGGCCAGCAGCTCCACAGCCTCAGCATCCCCAGGGTCTGATCTCTCCCCGGGCTCAGCCACCAAGCCCAGGGTGTCTTCAGAGCTGCCCAGTGCTGGTCCCTGCAGGAGCACAGCCCAGGGGGCCAGGGACAGGGCACCACCAGAGCCAGAATCCCCCAAAACCTCCAAAGATTCCTCTGCTAAAATAGCACAGGAACAAGGAGCTGCAGAGAGAAACCCCTAAGAGACCTCGCTGATTGAATCACGACTTTTTCTTCTGATTAATTCCCCTAATTCCTCCCTCTTTGGCATTTTATCCCCCTCCAGCTCTTTGTCCCTTTCCTTTTCCACCAGGAGATGTTTTTGGGGTGCACTGATGGGTGATGATGGGGCACCCCAACTATCAGCATGGTGGCTCAGGAGCTGCTCCCTCTCAGGCATCCCATTCTTGGCAGCTTTCCTTATCTTTCCTCAACGATTCCTCGGTGAGTCTGACAGAGAAATGATGCTCTTATTTGTGAATAAGAGGTGGCCCCACCTGGCAGCAGCTGGCCATTGTCTGCAGGAGTTTTGCACAAAAGGGAAGATCTGATCCCAAAAGCTCAGCTTAGCAGAGGAGCTCAGGGCTGGGAAAACAACTCCTGGAGCTGCTTCTCATTGAGATGCAAGTGCACAATAAAATGGAATGCAGAAAATTAAATCTCCATGGTTTGTGGTGTTTTGCCATTTACCTTCAAGTTTTTCTTTCCCCCCCACCAAAAAAAAAAAAAAAGAAAAGAGAAAATGGTAAAGAAAATAAACACAACCAAAGGACTGAGCAAAGAGTAGTGTGGTAGTAACAAGGGCCACAGCCCACTCTCAGTCTGCTGAAAAGTCAAACACATGCCCACACCACAAACCAAAGATTGAATTTTGTGGGCTTTAGGTTAGAAAATACCATCCAGACTTTCCCTCCCCCAAAAACGCCAGTTAGCCATTGCCTCCTGAGGGAAACCTTCCCAGCAACCTGTAAAGAGAATATTGCTTTCCTGTAACGGAGCAGAGCTGCTCTCCAACAGGTAAAGGCTGCTAAAGTCAGGTGTTCTTTCACCTTTCTCGTGCTCTGGATAACACACCAAGCATTTTACAGCTCTCAGCCCATCCCAGCCCATCAAAGGTGGGGAGTGTAGGGATGTGCAGCCCAGCCCAGCTTCTGACAGGCAGCACACAATTACTGATGCTGAATTGTGCCCTTCACTGACAGCAGAGCAGCTCCGAGTGCTGATAAGCACCCAAAATGAGATCAGCTCCAACATCTCTGCACGTGGGGGACAGGAAAGGACCCAAAATGAGATCAGCTCCAACATCTCTGCACGTGGGGGACAGCAAAGGACCCCAAAGAGCTGAGGGTCTGTCTGAGCTCTGCTCTCACCCCAGCTGTGAGGAGTCAGGGTGACTTCAGCAAACGCTGGACCAGAAAATGAAAGCTGCCACAGCCACTGTGAGATGGCTCCAGGCACAGTTTATTTCCCTCATCATTAACAATGCGTGTTCTGATGAGACACAACCATTGCAATCTGCTCCAAAAGCTCAAAATAAGATTCCAAAAATTTTATGCATATTGGCAGCCACGTATTTTCTACAAACATGATTTTCCACTCAGGTCGTAATGCCATCCTAAACTCCGAGGAAATTTTTTGCAGCTAAGTTCTAAACCCCTGAAAGCAGCATTTTATAATGGAAATGCTGATCCAAGCTTAACCAGAGCAGCAAGAAGAGTGCCACACACCATAAATATAAAAGTGAATCATAAAGCAGTTAAGGTCTGATTACTATAAAATACCTGGGCTTGAAATTTTGATTCAGACTTGGGGTATTTTTAATTACATCTCATGACCTAGAGATACTTTTTGGACAGATAATGTCTGGGGAATTAGATCAAAGATGCTTTTTGTAACTTCAGAATACAGCACTAATGTGTTCGATGGTCTCCTTGAAGCATAAAACACAAGACTTTGAAAGTTATTTGGTCTACTTGTAAATAACAGTGGGAAGTGGAGCTTGCAATTAAAGAGAAACTCCTTCTCTCAACTCCAGCCAACCAAAATTGAGATTTGGAGGGGTAAAGCAAAAAAAAAAAAAAAAAGGCAAGAAAGAAAAAAGGAAAAGCCTCCCAAGATTTCAAAGATGCCTGGTAGGAATATTTCTTAATTGAGCCATGCTTTAGAGCTGCATGGAATTGTTCTTATTAAAAATTGAATAAGAACAGTGGAGAAGAACATGGGAGCTTTTGAGAGATTAGAGCTTTGTAAGATTTACTTAAAAGGTTTCTATTAGACTTCAGGGGTTCTCTCACATCGAAAGAGCTCACCTCTACACATAATAGTCTGAAAAATTTGGGTTCCAGCCACCAAACCCTGCAATCAGTTGGTTGGAAAACAAGAAAAAAGCCTTTCTTTCCAGGACAGTGGCGGTGCTGATGCTGGATCCATGTGTTTGCTTTCTCTGCCAAATAATCATCACGTTGTTTCTCAGCTTGACAGGTTCATTTTCAACCTACATTTCTCCCTGAAATTTCTGATTTAACTCATTGAGAGCCGTCCCAGTTCCCTGTTTCCCACCCAATCCCAGTGGGTTGGATGTTCCAGAACACACCAGAAGCTTCCTTCATGACAACATCCCATGAGTCTCAACATCCAGAGGGACCAGAGGGATTTTATCTGTTAAAAAAAAAAAATTAAAAATCTTCCCCAGGATGAGCAGGACATAAAACAGCTTAAAGTTGCTGCAAATCCAGGCCCCCTTCTAGGTTTTATCACCTTTCTTCACTAAAATTGCAGGTTTTTGCTTGGAAATCCTTAAAAATGCCACCTGCTCTCTTATTTTGGAGCCCACCTGCAAAAGTGGAGCTTTGAGATGCATCAGATGGAGACAAAACCCTGCTCTCAGTGCCTGGGCTCCCATCTGTGCCAGCCCTGAGCCCCTCCTGCACTGTGCCAAGCTTCCAAACGCTGGCAGGCTTTGGGGATTTCACAAATGAAACACTTTAATGCTTCTGGGCAGCCCGAGGAGCTCTGCTGATCTTTGCTCACATCACCTCTCCAGCTCCTGCCCGTGGGCTCACACTCCACCTCCCCATTAGGGGTTCTTAGCCAAATCTCCCATGGCACATGCCCAGCCCCTTCCCCTCTTTGCAGAGCTGTTCCACGTCTTGAAAGGAGCTAATCCTGACTCCCCACGACTACCAGTGGGCAGAAGAAGCTTCAAAATAAACCCTGCTGGGTGTGGCTTGGGCTGATATTGCAGATATGTGGGCATAAAAATGCTGCTAACAGACTTGGTGTGTACTAATGTAACAATTCAAGATTTACTGCCTTGCTTTAGTTCAAAGGGGAACTGCTCTGAATGATCCACCAGAAATCTGTGCACTGCTGAGGAAAAGAAAATAAAAAGAGAGGGAAAGCAAGAATGATGGATTTTATCTGAAAATTTGGAGCAGCCCAGGTTTCTGAGCTGGCACAGCCACAGACCTCGCCTGGCTCAGGAGAGCCAGAGCATCACTCCTCATCTCATATTTTGTTATCAAAATGCATTATTAGGTCCCTGCCAGCAACATCCATAAACTCAGCCCCTCTCACAGCTTCTGCTGAGGGATTTTGAAGCCTGCCCTGCTCCGGAGATGGAGAGAGGGGCAGGAGGAGCTGTGGTCACCCCAGGCTCCTCCCAGGACTGCAGCAAGTGCCTGCTTAGGACAGAGCAGATCCTGGTATCCTCAGCCCAGCAAGGATTTACTGCTTGATCCTCATAACCCTCATCCCTAAAATTCAGAAATGATTAAAAGCAACTAAGTGGGAATAAAAGGATGTTCCTGGCGTGCCCAGTTCTTCTGGGAACTGCCTCACTCCTGCAGTCAGTCCTTCTGGGAACAGCCTCTGGAGCTGCTGCTGTGTCTGAACTTGCTGGAGAGCGAGCCAAGCAAGAAGCTGGAATGAATAATTTAATCTGGGAGTTCAAGCTTTTTATTTATGCTACATTTATCAGTAAACTACGGTTTGGTCTCGGCGTCTTTTCATTCATGACAATAAATACGCTGAATTTTAAATTGGGAAAAAAAGAGTAAGATATGAATTAATTAAAAGATAGGATATGGTGAACGATAGAAGGGAGCTAAATTTAAGCAAGTTAGACCAAACCCTATGGGATAATTTGGTAAAGAAAAGACACTAGGATGGGCTGCAGGAAGAGAAATAAAAGCAGAGCCCACCAGCTGTAAAAAACCACTCTAAAGAAGTCTGAACAACCTTTCAGCAAATGGGAATGAAATCTAAGTTTCCATGCAATCAGGTTGCTGTTTTCTTTTGGGTTGTTTGACTTTTTTTTAAAAAAAAAAAATCGTTAGGCTGCTGAAAATCTGATGGTTAATTCTAAATGTCTCCCTAGGAATGTTCTTCTGTCTTAGAACCTTAACATCCCTCCTAAAAACGACACCACAGCAAAGGAACTTTGATTGTTGTAAAGTGCTAAACGTTTCCTCAAAAGAACTGAAAGGGATTTTTCGTTTTCAGCAGGGCAGTGGGCACAGAATATTCAGCTGTGATTTCAACAGGAGAGCTCTGCTCTTTGGTGTTAGCTCACACAAGCCACTTCAAGGCTCTCATATTTCCTTGTACAGGACCAGGATTGCTGGAAAAACTCATGTACAGCTTAACTTTTCCTTTCTTTAACTGGAGATTACAAAATTATCAAGAATTTACCAATACTGGTCTAAAGAGTCACCTAAAAATACCAGATGTGGTACAAGATATAATTAGAAAAACCTCAAAATTTTTTGAGGAAAATCTTTTTTAATCCATATCAGTGTAGAAAATATCTCTTTTTTCACCAATTAATTACATTTTAAGTGTTGGCTAACAAAGAAAACCAGTCAGAGAAATGAAAGACAACGAAAACTGCCAATTTTTGGGCAGCTATTCACATAGCAACCCTCTGTGAGCCTAAATATGGTTTAGCACATATTTATTGTAGGGGCTCTGCTCACACAAACCTTCTCCCACCAACACTGTGCTCCTATTTAGGGTCAGCACCAGCTCAGGCAATGGCACTTAACTCTTTACTGACACTGCAATAACCTCAAATCACTCTCACCCTAAATGCACTCCAGAAGAGCCCACACCGAGGGAATAAATCAACATTTTGTGTGTAACAGATAAAAGTCTAATGGGCAAAGTCTCCAACTGCTGCTGCCATTCATTTTGATAAAACACTAGCCATGAATAATTAGTACTCATTTGCTCTAATTAAGGAATATGGCTAATGGGAGCTGGATTTAGAATGGGGCGGAGCAGATTCCTGGGGCCCAGCAGGCTGAGATCGCAGCCAAGGTGGGCACGGGGCTGCTCCCCAGGACAGGGGGAGGAATGGGAAGAGACTTCCAGCAGCAACATGGATGCAGCATTTCTCTCAGGTCCTTCAGATCCTGTGAATTATGCCTAGAGCAGAAATTCAGTACTGGAAGGACGAGTCAGCAGAGCAGATGCACAGATGCTTTTCTTTATATATTATTATGCAGTAAACTTGTGTAAGAGTGAACAAGCAAAGAATGGAGCAGGCAGAGAGATTTTACAGCTCTGCTGGGAGCTGAGGAGCTTTGCCCAGAGAGGAGATGGAGATCTGCTCTGCTGTCTGTCACCACACGGCTCCTCACCATCACCATCCCCAAAATCACACCCTGGGCCTGAGAGCATTGTCCAAACACCCCTGGGGCTGTCAGGCTCAGTGCTGTGACCTCCTCCCAGCTGCTCCATCCTCCTGGGGCTCCAGACAAGAGCCCTGATTCCCTTTAACCCCGGGGAGATCACACACAGGGACCCATCTCCACCACGAGGTGCTGGCCCCTGTCACACACAGCTCCAGCACCACCTGTGCCATCCTTGGCTCCTGTGCCATTCCTTGATTCCTGTGTCATCCCTTGAGCTCCTGTGCCATTCCTTGATTCCTGTGCCATCCTTGGCTCCTGTGCCATTCCTTGATTCCTGTGCCATCCCTTGGGCTCCTGTGCCATCCCTTGAGCTCCTGTGTCATCCCTTGGGCTCCTGTGCCATCCCTTGAGCTCCTGTGCCATCCCTTGAGCTCCTGTGCCATCCTTGGCTGAACCCCCTCCCGTTCAAACTCCCCATCCCATTGCTGGAGCACTTCTGTTGTTTCAGGGAAGTGGCAGCACTGCTTTGATTGCAGATACAACCTCAAACCTAGAGATTTGTTCTGCTGGGTGCCTTGGCCCACTCCTGTCAGGGCAAGGTGCTGGGAATTGATGCTCCCAGCACCAAAGCAGGAGAAAATCCCTTGCTCTGCTGGTCTCCAGCTCAGCTGAGGTGTGACACTGCCTGGAGCTGCTCCCAAAGCTCATCCTGCATGAGTGTCCCTGTGCTGTGCTCCCTGGGAGAGTGGGAGCAGCCAGCTCTGGCTGGGAATCCTGGCCAGCCCCAATGAGCTGTGGCTACGAGGGCTGCAAGCCCCAGGACAGGGAATGCTGCAGGCAAAGCTGGAAGGGTTAAGAGAAACCAGGAATCAAATCCCAGGTCAGAGCTGGAAGACAGAAACAAAACCTGTCCTTGTCTTGTTCTCTCTAGAGGGGAAATAAATGTTCTTGGGGCTGTGGAGGTCTCTTACAGAACAGGGAGAGAGGAAGATGCAGCTGGAATTTAAGATCAGAATATGCTGGAATAGCCATTTGAACTGGGTGTCCAAAGCAAGATTCACAATTCTATATATCAATAGCTGTGGGCAGCCTGCAGCCCATTGCTAACTGGAGTTGTGCAGGGAACAAGCAAGGGATGCTCCATCTATTGCATTATCATTTGGGATTTTGTGTCCTTTGCAAATGCAAAAATTGTTACCACTTTAAAAAATAATTCCCACTTAGTTTCCCTTCACTAATTATTCTGTTATCAGTTAATTAAAAGGAAACAATTACACTCGTTAAATCAGTGGAATTTACAGTTCAACACCTCTGCCTTTAAAGTGGTAACAATAATTTCAATTTTTTAGAAAAAATCCTATAAAATTATGATTTACCCCAAATCCCACTTTTTTGTTCCCCTCTCTAAAACATCATCTGGGAGGAGGCCAAATTACATATTAAGCACTTCTAAAGGGCTTAATAACACAATCAGATTTTCTGTGGGAATAGTTATAGATTCTGCTCTACACCAGTGTTAGTTGGCTCAGCTATAAAATATCTATATCTCTGTATCAATGATAGATGACCCAGGATAATAAAAGATCTTGACTTGCGTGTATGTTAACAATTAATGGGATGTATAATGTATCACATACTGTGTGTGGAAGGTAATAAAGAGGTGTAAATGAGAATTACACTGGTTAATTGGTGCCATTAATGGTTCTTTTGTTCTGCTAGAAAAGCAGGACCTTATTCTGAGGATGATTTCGGAGGGCTGACTGCAGAGTCCAGAGTTGAGATGAGTTAAAAATGCCAGCTGGGTTGGGAAGTGGCTTCTTCAGGGATCTGTCCTGATGAGGATCCTACTCAGAAATGCAGATTCCATCCTGCTGCTCTTCTTCTCCCTGGGATTGCCCCAGAGCTCAGCCCTGCCCAGCAGCACCACGAGGTTCCCTCTGGCACATCTCTGACAGGTCAGGAACTTCTCTCCGTGCTGTCCTGGCTGAGCCACCTTCTGATCCCTGCTGTCTATGCCATCCTATGCCATCTCCATCCCATGCAGCACAACCAGCACATCCCTGCACTGATGATGCTGAAAACCATTTTTCTCCCTGTCAGTCGATTTATTCTAATTCCCCCTGTTCCCCTCCTGCCCTGCCCCAGCAAACGCCACTGCCACACCCACATTTCTCTCGTGCTATTTGGAAATCCAGCTCCCCAGTGTTTGGGAAATTTTGTTCCCCTCTCTAAAACACCATCTGGGAAGAGGCCAAATTACATATTAAGCACTTCTAAAGGGCTTAATAACACAGTCCTACAACTCTCAGCTGGCTGGAGGTAATGCTTTTTGCACAGGACTCCTGGAATATTTAATGACAGAGAGGATCAATTGCAAATGTTGGGAAAGGGAAGGGGAGGAGTTAAATGTTTCTCTTCATTGAAAGAGGAAAGTGGTCTTTGGGACCCAAAGCCAGGGTTCTAAACCCTACCCCATGGAGAAGAATGTGCTGATATTCCTCTGGTTGAGGACAGAGAGCACGTGAAAATGCAAAGCACTGCAATGCCTCTGCCACCGGGGTGCAAATCTCAGAGCCAAGGACTCGGCAGCTCGGGAGGAGAGCCAGCTCACATCCATCACTTTAAAGGTGAATCCCACTAACCACACCGAAAAATATTTAGCAATTATAATAAAAGATACCTTTTTAACGAGTGACTTTTTAATCAGCTCTCCAGTGCTGTAAATCAGCCGGTGCAGGCTGTTTTCCAAAGGCTGAGTGCTCTGGCTCTGAATTCCAATGGCCTGGCAGAGGGGGCTGAGCTGTGCCCAGCCACACCAGCAGCAGCTCTGGGGGGTTTAGGGCCACGCACAACTCGATAAAATCACCATGGCCTATGCAGAGCTCTGATTTTTACGTCCTCCACCAGGGTTTGGGTGTTAATTGAGCGCTTGTGGAAGGTGCCAGGGATGCTGAGGGCCTGTCTGAGGCAGAGCTTGCCCAGCCAAAAGAGCACAAGCCTCCAGAAATGCTGCTCAACTCAGCTTTCAAGCCAAGCACAACCAAGCAGAGGGGTCTGGCAGGATCAGGCTGGGCAGAAATCACATCCCCATGGTGCTGGTGGGCAGGGATTGGCACAGGGATGGGCACAGGGATGTCACAGGGATGGCACAGGGATTGGTGCAGGGATGGGCACAGGGATGTCACAGGGATGGACACAGGGATTGGTGCAGGGATGGCACAGGGATTGGTGCAGGGATGGCACAGGGATGTGGCACAGAGATGTGGCACAGGGATGGGCATGGGGATCAGACCAGGGTTTGGCACACTGACTGGCCCAGGGACGTGCCCTGCCCCACCTGCAGCAGGTAGAGCAGGAGCTGAGCTCTGTTTAATTCCTGTGGCTCTGCAGCGCTGACAGCTCTGAGAGACAAGTGTGGAGGTCAAACACACAACTCCTGACTGATATCTTCATGCCTGAGCTCAGAGCTCAGAGGCTCCAAGCCTAACAAGATTTCTTCCCAGGGCTGTGACAGGCACTCAGCAGCCTCTCCTCAAGCACGGGGATGTTCTGTGGGCTGAGGCCACGCCAGGATCACCACCCCAGGGTGGCAGTACCCAAACACTCAAGGACAACCTTTAACCCCAGAACTAAGGCCTGGATTTTCCAAAGCTGCTCTGGCCACTGTTGCTAAACCCAGGTTCTTTAGAGGGTTAATTGGCTTTTTAAAAAGTGGCCTGTGCACTCTGGAAAGTTCATTTCGATTACCATATTTAATAAATTAATTTAATAATGGTACAGAAAAACATTCGACTGGAGGGTGCTTTCATCTCTAGCTTCCTCCAGTACTGTAGCAAGCTACTGTTGAAATGGGGTGCCCAAAGAATACCATAAACCCACACAATAATACTCTCCCCAACCCCTGTTCCTGCCCTGTTTTACTTGGACCCAGAACCAGCTTTAAGCCCCAAATCAGAGCATTCCCATATCTGGAAAAAGAGTATTAATTTTATCTTAACATTCTCTCACACTACAGACATCTGTAGAGTTTAAAAATTTTAGAGCATTTTGAGTGCATCGTTTCTCTTGAACAAATTTACATAACTAAAAGCAAACAGGCGATACAAAAATGCATTTGTGTGATCATCATTTTAAGGGGTTGACTAAAACCTTTTTAGGGAGACAATTAGAAATGCAGAGGGAGTGTGGCTGATTTATGTCTGTGACAGATTCACTAACTGCTCTGTCTTGGTGTGTTCTGAGCTCTCCATTCCCATCACCAACTGGTAAACACCCCCATTAAATATTCCTCTTTTGACCTGTACACTTATATTTCATTGGAATACATTACACACAGGCCAGCATCAGAGTAATTTATCCAAACTCCAGCTCTCTTGGTGCAGTTGGTTTTGAGGGTGGGAAGTTGCAAGAAGCCAGACAGAAATAAGGGCCTTAAACTGCCCTGAACACAGTTGTGGTTTCTAGAAAAATTCAAAGGTGATTTAACCTTTCACTATTCACCTAAAATTTCTGCACATTTTGTATTTGTATGATACAGAAAAAGAATGCAGAGCAGAACTCTGTTAACTCTGTAGGAGCCACCACAGCACAGGAATTTTAAGTCATGCACTTTGTCTGCCCTTCCTGGGCTGTCTCTCCAGCTCTTTCCTGCTTTAAATGTTTCCAACAAGCAACTTAATTTTCCCCATTTCCCCTCCTCCCAGAACTGTCCTCTGCAGGGAAGCACGAAATGAATTGGCTGTGTGTTTATGAGTTATTTGGGTCCTTTTTTCCATGTCTCAAGATGTCTCATGATGAGATTTCTCACCCATAACTAATTACTCCACTTGTACAGACCAAGGCATTCCTTCCCAACACTAACAGTGATGCAATTTGCTTCACTCGACACCTTTTACTTTTGGAAAAATAAATTAAAAAGGTTTCCTGAAAGGCTCTGAAAGCATCCCTCAGTTGTGAACTGTGCACTGCCTTCTTGCAGAGGCATCCTGAGCACTGAGGCTCTGTGAACTTGTCATTCTCTTTGAAGAGTAGGGGGAAAAAACAACAACAGGGCACTTCCTGAAGGAGTCACAGCTTTTTTCTCAGCGGTGGAGAACCGAGGCAAGGAACAGCCTTTGCCATCAGAGCCTTGTGATGCAGGACTGGGGCTGCAGCTCTCCCTGCCTGGGATCAAAAGGGGATGTCAGGAAAGGGAGCTCTGGGTGTTAGATGAGATAGAGCCTGTCCTGTGCTCGCTGGTGGGAATCCCACGGAGAAAAGCAGTTTGGGTGCAGGGAGCTGCCTCCTGCACGTGTCCCTGCTGCTGCAGGAGGAAGGAGCTGGCACACAGCAGCCTGGAACGAGCCCTGCTCCCCTGGCACCCTGCTTGGAGCCAGCAGCCCAGCTCCGGGAGCTGCTTGGGATCCAGACTTGCTAATGGATCAGATCCCAGGAGACTTCAGCTGTGCAGCTGCAAACATCAGCACTGTGACAGTTGCTAATCATTTCTGAAAGATCTCAGGGAAAAGCTTGCCTCGTGGAAAGTACGAACGAGAGAGCTGAGGAATGATTTCCGTGACAGGAGGGAGAAAAAGCACCGAAACTCGTCCTCCCCACAACTTCTGCACAGGGAAAAGCCTCCACGTGTTCCATTTCCACACTTTCATCAACTTCCCTGGGGATTCACGGGGGCAGAGCAGCCCCAGGATCGCCCAGACCCCAGCAGCTCCTCTTCCTCCTCCCTGGGCTCTGCGAATGGTCACCTCTGACACTGCCAAAGGTAAACCCCATCCCCAGGCTGGCAGCAACAACTGCGACGTTCAGCGTGTCAGCAGAGCCCTTTATCCCTCCCTCATTCCTCGTCAGCCTGTCAGCAAACATTTGCTCCCTACAATAGTGAGGAAGCGTGGCACCAAGCGAAAAACCAGAGCCTAATCCCAACCCAGCCCCAGCCATTACTGCACCCTGGTTCTTACAGGATGAGTCTCTAACACAAGGAGCAAAAGGATATTTTTTATGCTCTTTCATCCTTCATTGTGGTGAGGTTCTCCCTGCTGCAATCCTATTATCAGCAATCCTGAGGAAAGGAATTTGCAGTCCCGTGGTTTCAGGACGTGGCCCCAGACAGCTCAGTCCAGGCTGTCACCTCCCAAGTTTATCCACAGGCTTTAGATTCACAGTGCAAGGATTTTTATTTTAGCTGCTATACTGCTGATCTCAATCCAGGTTAGCTTTAAAAGCTAATAATCAACAATGAATCGAGTTTACTTCGAATTAGAAATCTGCCTGTACTGAGTGTGCAGCATTTCTGAAGGAAAAGAGGCTTTCAGAGAAAACCCGATTTTTTTTTTCCCTTCCTAAACACATCAACATAACATGGAGCACACAGAATTCCAGTTTCATTTAGTTGCCATTGACTTTCAGGGAGCTGAGAGCTGAAAAGCACCCACCACAGTGCCCCAGGAACCAGGGAAATGTTTAAAAGTAAAGCTAAAGAGGTGCTCAGAGGCTCACAAATGATGGGAGTATTACAACGAATTTTTATCTCTGTTCAAAGGAACATTCCCACTGGAATGTTATCAATATCAACAAGAATTGGAGGCACACACCCAGAGGCAGAAGCACACGTTTGTTTGCTGATAAATAATTTTTAAACTTGGGAAATAAATTGATCAGTATTGTTTTCCCAGAGCCCAGATTCAGGAGACTTTGTGAAGATGAGAGTGCTCTGACTGGGAAATAATTTCTGTTTCAGGAAGCTCATTTCTTTGAGGCAAAGAACCTGAAAGTTTATAATGCTCACCAGAAATGAGTAATAATTTATTACTTATGGATATGTCTGTGCTCTGAAGTATATGGGACATGGAATGAAATCCTGGGCCTATTCAAGTTAATAACAGAACTGCCACACTTTAAAAGGGTGTTAGCCTCTATAATTTACAGTCTAAGAGCAGATATTGGAGCCTGGAAAAGTTTAATTTGAACTTCAGGGAAGAATCAGACTGTATCAGAGTAGAAACCTCTCACTGATTTTAGGAACCACTTGGCTGAGTTGAAGCAACTGCATTACAACTCATCTCCAGAGATGTCAGGGAATAACATTTGTCTAAACAATGGGTGAAGGATAATTGAAAACAAACAAACAAAAAAAAGCAGCTTTGGCAAAACCAAACACTGTGGACAAACAGCACAGAAAAAAAAAAGTAAACCAATTCAAAATCTTCAGGGAGATAGATATCAGATCCTTGCTTGTAGGAGCTCATGATTAAAAAAAGAAAAAAGCCCCCTGCCAGTGCCCTTTTAAGTGTACAAGCTTGCAGCACTGAGGAATATAGTCTGCTTGAAATTAGTATAAATCTCCCAGAGTATTAAAGCAGCAGCAGATGAGGGTAGCTATGGTAATTCTAGCACTTTATTAAACACCAGACAAATTGAAGAGTACATTTCCTGCTTTTTGAAAGAAATGAATGATATCTTCTGATTGGGGAATGCTGAGGGCAAGGGAAGCTGCCTGCAGTGGCTTTGCCAGTACTGCAGTACATCCATCAGGACGTTTAGTGGGGCTTTCCACGGGAAAACGGTGGCAGGAGAAGGGGGGACTGATTTTTATTGCTAAAATTAATTTTATTGCGGTGCTAACTAACCCTCTTCCCCCCTGGAATTGCACACAAATAAAGAAAAATGGCTGGGAAGGCTCATCCTCTCCGTGGCTCCTCAGCACTCGCCCGTTTGCAGCAGGGCTGAGCTCTGCACCACTCCCCTGCCCAAACTCCAGCTCAGAAAACAGATCCATAAAGAACCAGGGATCTGATTAGGAAAAAAAAAAAGTACATTTATATTTTGAGCGTGTTTTATTTTTAACATAAACCATCTTGGAAAAAGTTTTATGATTTAGCATTTATGAATGACTAGATTTTAAGAGAATTGTAATATTTTTTTAGGGTATTTCAGCTCTATGAGTTATTTCTTGTAGATTCAGATAATGACATTATAAATCTTTCTGTGGAGGCAATTACTAAGGCAGAAATGGCCTATTCCCCATTGGCTTTTAGGCTCAGCTTACTGACATATTACAAGCAGGCTTACCATGGTCATTAAAAACTGATCTGGGATTTATTGTACCTCTTTAAACTCTCAGTACTTTGAAAAGTATTGAACAGAAAGGAATACAAGGTGAAGTTACAAAGAGATCCAACAAAGCAATCAGGGGAAAAATAGGCTTAATTTATTCCAGCAAGGCCCACCAGAAGCGCCACAAAAATATTCGAAATGGAGCTTTGAGTCCTTAATAGAGATCACTCCCACGAGCTATTAATCATATCAAATGGAAACACTTTTAAACAGAGGGTTTGGGAACAGGAGGGACAGCTCCACGAGATTACAGGGCAGAAAACAAAGCCAAGGTTTGGAGCCTGCCAATAATAACAAAAGAGCTGCCCAATGCAGTAGACAAGAATGAAAAAAATTCAGCTGCAGCAAGTTTTCTTGCCCAGACCCCAGTCACCTGCAGTGCAAGCAGGAATTTCATCAGTGCCTGGTGTCCACCTCAGGCTCAGCTCGGCGCAGAACAGTCGGGGTCTGGGCAATCCCTGGGCAGCAGCAGCACCCAGGGAGCCACTGCTGGGGCACTGCCCTGTGCCCCTGGAGCCGCAGCGAGGCCAGGAGGAGAGGAATGCCCACGGAGCTGAGCAGAACTGGCACAGGCAAAGGTCAGTGAGGGTTTTTGTTCATCACCTGCCCCCAGCCCCGGGCTGAGGGGCTGCGCCCAACCTGCTGGGGTTGGGGCTGGGGGCGTTTGGGACACCCCTGATGTCCCTTCCCTTCCTCCCCTCCTGGGGTCTGTGCCTTCCAGGGGAGGAGTGGCTGCCCAGGGAGCTGTGGTGGGTTTTGTATCTCCTGTGGTCCCCTTTGGTTCAGGCACAAAACCCCCCAAGGGTCAGTGGTGCCCCAGGGGCTGCAGGGCTTTACCAAGCACATCTCCTGTGCATGAGGAAGGAAAGAATCAAACCCAGGTCTTATCAATAATTCTCCATTAACAGACCATAAAATTACCTGGAAAAGACCACCAAATATTTGGTTTTAATTCTCAAAGATAAATGGCAATTTGGTTATCTTTCAATCTGTGAATGGCATCAGATTTGTAATGGATGGTGGTTCAGAACGTTTCTGAAAACCACACTAGAGATGTTTGAGAGCTGTTGAGCTAAGAAGTAAATGTCATTTCTGCTTTGTAACTCATCAGAAGCTTTCTCCAGATGATTCTGACAGACACAACATATTTGGATGTTGTGCAGAATGTGAGGTTGGTCAACACTCATTTTAAAGGATGTGTTTTAACATAATATTCATTTCCAACCTGAAACCAAACTATTGCAGGTAGTCTAAAAGCACAGCCTTTTGTCAAGTTTGCATTTTCCAGAGAGATTTGTCACTCTAAAATTCTCTTTACTTTTCCCCAGGAATAAACTGAACTGTATTTGAAAATAATGGCTTTAATTATAATTGGCATATCTGAGCCTACAGCTAGTGCCAGTCACTTTACTAAGTGACATTACTTATGACACTGGCAAGATCAGAGTCTTTTATCACTTTTTTTTTTTAATTATTAATAGGAGACAAATTTCCAACCTTCTCTAATATCTGATTATCTCTGGATAACTGGAGATGGGTGAAGATAGAAGACCACATCCAGAATTGGGGGCCCACCAGTAATCCCTAAAAAATCCGTGGTATTCAGAGTGCAGAAACTTCCCCAGATGAGCAGAAACCCAAAGATTTACATCCCCTTGGACTAAAGTGGCTGTCACAAGATTGCTGTGTATAAATCAGGGGTGAGAAAACTCTGCCCTAGAAGTAGGCACAGCCCACGACCTCAGCTCGTATTTTTGGGGTCTGTTGGCATCCAGTGCACCAAAAGTGCCTGATGGATCCATCCATGCGTCCATCACTGCTGAGATGAGGAGGAGATTGCTGGGGGAGATGGGCTGAGGGCAAGGGGTGGGAGGGGGAGCTGGTGCAGCAGCAGAGAGGGGTGAAGTGAGGGGTGCAGCTTCACCTCCCCATCCCTGCTCTCGCCCTGTGCACACAGCCCAGGTCTGGCTCAGCTCAAACCTAACCTGGGTCAAGTAAATTCCCCTTTCCCTACAGGAAAAGGGAGGGCAGCAGACCCTACTGCAGAATGGCACCACCCTCATAGGATCTGCCTCACACACACAGAATTTATCTAAAATCCTCCTCCCATAAGAGCCCACCCAGACCTGCTCCTCCTCCTTGGGACAGGCACAGCATCGATTTCCACTTCCCCAGCAATGGCTGGGGCTGTCAAAGCACCCTTGGGATCCTCTCTAAGGGGGCTGCAGGCACCTGGGGAGTCACTGGCAGCCCACCTAGAGCACAGAGAAAGGGATCCCATGGCAGAGCAATATTCTGCAATGAGCTCCAGCCTGGGGCTGATGCATTCCCCACATCGTGGGCATTCCCACAACACGTGCACAAAGTGTCCCAGAGTTTATATTACAACACCAACTCCTTGGTTATTAAAACACCATCAGAGTGAACCCCCTCAGAGTCCAGGAGATCCACAATGGAATTTTGCTGTTAGAAATTTCATCGCCTGCTGATTATTTTGAGTGCTCACACAAAGCTTATCCCAGACTTCACCTGACATCTGAGTCCTTCCAGCCTCCTCAGCTGGGTAATGCAACGTTCAGAGTATTTTCATCATTATTACTTTTTAAAATGCATGTTCCATAAAATCCAGAAGCATCAACTCTACTGTACCAGATGAGTCTTTCTGGTTTTAGACCACACACTTTACTGACATTTCCTGATATTCCAGAGGTAGTGAACAGCCCTCTAAAATGCTTAATTCTGTGACCAGCCCATGTGAGAATTATCCTTCTGACAGCTGCTGAAACACTCTGGCTGATTGGCAAAGGCAAAATGGCAGGGACTATATCAATATTAAAATACAGATTACAGCTTCGATTTTTAAATTTGCTTAAACTTATTGGGGTAGCATCACCTGCACCATGAGACAATGAGACCCAACTCCATTCTCCACCTTGAAAACCCAAGAGCTGTTAAAATTCTGGGTGCTTTCCTTTAGCTCCTTTCCAGGGAGCATCATAAGGATTTCTCCTTCAGGGAGTTGTTTTGCCCTTTTCCAGATGGAAACAGCAGATTAACACATGGGATTATTTCAGGACAACTGCTGAAGGTTTTCTCAGAGTAGCAGAAAGAAGACAGACCTGTCCCCAAAGACGGAACTCGAGAGCATCCACTTGTATTTTATATTATAAGGATAATGATAAAGGATAACCACGATCTCTGATGTTGATTATTTAATACAAGACAATGTGTTATTTTTTTCTCCTGAGCTGACCATTACATAAAGACACATAATTTGAAATAATAATAACAACCAGAGTTGTGTGCAGCTGGAAGCCAAGGCTGACAAACAATTTTCCCTCTGTGTGACTGCGTTTTTCTGAGAGCTTTCTATTTATTTCCCAAATATTTCATCACCAGGTGTCCTACCTGAGAGCTGGCTTAGAAATCAGCACTGCAGCTGCAGACTGGGGTGGTGTCTGTGGCACCCATGGATCTACAGAGGTGCAGCTCCCTTCTCCAGCTTCCCCAGAGTGTTGGCTCCTTGCTTGGTCTGCACAGAGAACCTGTGGGAAGAAGGGATTTTGTTGCTCAGAGCTCAAAAAAGTTAATTCTTCTGCCAGTCCTGCTCACAGAGAGCAGCCTAGAAATGTTTGGAAAAGGTGCCTCCAACACTGATCCCACTTTTCTGTGGTGAGGTGGACTGCAATGCACAGAAGTCAAAGCTCAAAAGTAAAAGCTCTTGTAAATAAGACAAAGGAAACACATTTCATTCATATTTTCTTTTGCTTTTTCCTCAAAAATTGTAGCCAGCAACCTCTTCCCTCACAGACAGCTGACATCAAGGCTCAACTGAAACATTTCCAGGCTCATTCCTCAGTGCATGCAAGCAGATTTCCAAAATTATGGGAAATAATAATTTGGGATTTGGGAATTTCGGTGTGAGAAGCCTCTGAATAGATTTTCTTTTCCCACAGAGTGAGCTGAAGCACCCATGAGTTTTTTACTGTAAACTCACACTGATTTCCGTGCCATGCCCAATGAGTCCTGGCACTTAAGCAGATTCCCATTATTAATGGGAATTAAATGAAATCCCCAAATTAATCTCTGGGGCACATCACATTTCTGAGTTGCCAACTGATACCTCCTCCAAGGGTACCAGGTGACCTCCAGGAGTCCCTCCCAACCTGAATGCTTCCACAGGCACTGTAAGCAGGCTGTTCTGTGCTGTAGCTTGGGTTTTAGGGATGCCATTTAGCATGCTCAGAGATGAGCTCTGCAGCAGGCAGGATGGAGTTGGAAGAATGCAATTTAAACCACATTTTCCTCGCAGATAATGCGATGTGTGGTCTTCCCAGGAGGAACACTCATGACCTATTCCAGTCACAACCCTTATTTATAGGTGGTGATGGAATGAATGAAACCTGCTGCTCTGCAGTGAGGAATTTTGGTGATGCAATAACTGAAGCATCGCAGAAAATTAGGTCCCTGTATGATTCTGCATGAAAACAACTTGAGGATTCTGTCTGAACTAAGTGATTTACAGCAGAGAAATATTTCTCCCTGCTACCCAGAGGGCCCAAATTGAATCTTGGGTGGAACAGCTGCAGTTCTGAAGGACTGCACTGTGTCAATCCAGCACCTGACAGCAGCTGAGCTGGGAGAAGGAACAATTCCAATTTTGCCCTTTTCCTGCAGATTGGAACGAGCACTTCTGAATCCAATTCCAAGCCTGGTACCAATCTTCAGCCAGGAACTCAGGGGAGATGTTGAGGAAGCAGCAGGTCATGCAGAAAGATCCTGAACCCACAGGAGAGAGTGTCCAAAGGGACCAGTTATGGGTGGGTCAGTGTTTACCTGTCCCTGGTGGAATGAACCTCCCTGAGCTACCAAACCAAAAACATCAGCTGCACAAAAAGTTGTGAAGAAATGGGAGACTCGAGCTCCAAAGCTCCTGAGAGATTCTGACTCTACAGGCAAGGTCCAAGGCATAGAGTAAGAAAATTCAAGGTCCAAACTGAGATATAAATGGCAGAAGCCAAAAAAAATGGCCTCTATATCTAATTTATAGGGAAGTCCAATTGAAATTGGTTTGCACCAATTTGCTTCAACTCAAAAAAGGTGGAGAAAGCCTTGGCTGATGGCCTCAGGGTGGCCTGTGTGTTTAATTCTTTTTGGGAGGGAGTTGAGAGTCACCACCATGCTCAGGTTTTTGATAAGAAAGCTTAGAAAATATTTGGGCAATTTAGCTATTTTAAAATAGTCTGCCTGCTCTGTAGCTTTTTCTCCCTCACCCTACACTATTTAAACATTGAAAGCTCAGAGGTACTAATAGTTATTCCTGAGAAATACTGAAGAATGGGTAAAGTGACAAAACACAGAAGTCAAGGGAATTAGGCAAAGAACTAAGTGGGAGATTATAAAGAAATTTCCTTCTTTTAAATTTATGGGAAAACTGCAACAAATTCCCTGTGTTCTGTAAAGATTGCCAGCAGAAGAGTTTTACATTTTGCTCATGCAGATGAATTTATTTCCACAAGGACGGAGAGGTTGTGTGGACAAAGAGCAATAGGCACCAGGAACTTTTAGAGAAATTCCTGATGGCTGGAGGATATCTTGTACTTGAGGAAAAGTGGTTCAGCCAAACCAATGCTGGTGTGGGTACAAAATCAGTGTCCAAACTGTGAGCACAGTTATCAAAGGTTGATGGGCAGGATGGGGCTGTACAAAGTGAGGCTCCACAGGGGCTGGGCTTGGAGCTATTCAATAATTTCATTAGTGACCTCATTGACAGCACAGGTTATGCTTATTACACCTGCAGACAGCATCAGTGAGCTGGGAGTGAGCTGGGGGACAGGAGCAGAATCCAAAACGATCGTGACAAGGCACAGAAGTGGCATGGAAAACAGAAGCTGCTCAAAAGGAGCAGCTGCAGCAAATTTCATGGAGGGAGCAATGTCCAGCAGGGCACAATGAGGGAACAACCAGGGAAGAAACAAACCTGTATGAAAGGATTCAGGGACTGGTTAGTCCTGGATGGATTCTGTCAAAGCTGGACCTCAGATGTGGGAGACCAGCCAAGAACCAGCCCCAGGTACTGATGTCACCTCAGGCTTTGGCTGACAGAAGGAAGCCACATGCAGATCCTACTAAATTACTAACATAATCCTCCATTTCTGCTTAAAACTCCTCCTAAACACAGACATCCAAATCTAAATGCTGCTGGAGAGACACCTCTACCCCCCAGGTCCTGGTTTGAATGGCTGACAGGGAGGATTTTACCTCCCTAACTCCAAACTATGGGATTTGCTTCAGGAAGAGGGTGGCAGGATCAGCTGCTTTGATGCACTCCAAGGACAAGAGCTGTGTGAATGTGCATGAGCCAGTGAGGGGCACAGAAAGAGAAAGTTGGGTTATGGTGTAGGAACTGGTTACAAATAATGGGAATAATGGGCTTCAGTCAGAGTAACAGCAGGTTAACAGGGCATGGGCCAGGAAAAGCCCATCCCTACTGGATCCACTGGGGAAAATTCCCTGAAAAGAGTTTATTTATGTGAAAACATGACCATAGCACTGCTGTCAAGGTCAGCAAGGCTTACAGGGACCTGCTCTGCCCAAGGCATGAGGTACCTCTGCATGAGGTACCCCATTTGCATCTCTCAGGCACCTTTAACAGTTATAATTCTATTTAGATACCAGTGCAGTGGTCTCATAGAGATTTCAGACAAGAAGAGTTCATCACCACAGCTCATTGTCACTGGGCAAGGAAACTCCTTGTGCTCTCTGGGGCTGGTGTCTGTCTGGACCTTCTCTTTTTCACCCATTTTGCTGCTGTCCACAGCACATTTGGAACAGGCACCTGCCTCCAGCTCGCACTGAGACAAAGGACAGACAGCAGCAGGAAAGCTCATCTCACCCAATGCACAGGAACACCACTTCCTAAACTGGCACCCACAATTAAAACCCTCTAAAACCACAATCCCAGCTGAAAACACAGAGGAGGAGGATGCAGGGCATAAGCAACCCCCAGCCGAGGCTGTTGCATGGAGAATTTTCTCTGTGACCCCAGTTCATTAGAGAGAAAGCAATGATTTAGACTACCTAGCTAACCTCTTCCAGAGCTGTAGTTTATAATCATAAATCAGGCATGTGACTACCTGGAGGCACTGGGAGTTTGCTGTTACACTGCCTCACAGAGCTGGGAGGGAAGGAAGTTCCTATTATTGGATCATGCAGTAGACATTGGCGCTTGAAATTTCCACTTACACTACATTAGCTCGAGGCAGTTCATTTGCTAAAATAAAAGAAACAAAGTGTAAAATATTCACTGACTTGCTCAACAAAGCAATCAACGAAAGGGAGAAACAGAAAGAGGGAGAGAGAGAGGGGAGGGAGTGTGATCCCCCCTCCCTGCTATCACACTGTTGATAAATACCATTAATGTTTAAAATTATTTCACCCATTCGGTTTAAATTTAAAAGTATTAGTGGCATTATCAGTCTATCCATCTCCCTTTATTTTTTCTGTCTCCTACTTCTATTTTGTGTGAAATTCCAAGAGATGAATCCCATTTTCTATTAATTCAATGGCTGTCATCTTGCATTGCATCATGCAACCCAGATCACAACAATGAAATCTAGGGGCTTAAATTAATAATATTGCAAGCCATCACTTTGTAAAACGTCCTGCTCATCCCTCTCCAGCCAGCTCAGGTGCTTTGCCCTCCAGTCTCTGCTTTCCCCGGCAGCTCTGGGTGGGATTGCACCTGCACAGATGCAAACAATCCATAATTGGTGACTGAATCCTCTGACTTGGTGCTGGATGGCGTTGCTTTAATAGGGTGTTGAGGTTTAACAAGATGTTTTTGCTTAAAAAATAAAATAGTTGGGAAAAAGCTTCAGGGAATACGAGATCTGTGTTCTCTGAGTGGCATTTTCCACACCTACAAATATATGCTGACAGGTAACTCTATTGCATTACAATTGCCTTACATACAATGTCAGCTAAAGCTACATGGAAAGTCAGCATCTTGGAGCACCTCTGCATCATGAAACAGCTGAGAGATCTGGTTAACTATTACAGGTTCAGCTGTAATTTCATTAGAGCCTCTAATTCTCAAATAGGAAAGGGAAAAAAAAAAACAACAACCAAGATTATGTGCAAGAAAATCGTCAGAACCACTACAAATTCAGGAAGGAATAAAACATTCTGCCTAAAGGAAAATGCACGAGATCAAAAATACATCCTCTCCAACATTTACTGTTGTTATTCAGGCATGTCTCCTATTATGTTTTGTCATGTAGAAACAAATCCACTAGTAGGGATCTACATCTTCAGTTTGGGAGTATTTCCTAAAAGAAAGGATAAAAAAGAAATACGACCAGGAGTTCTTCGGTGGCCAAGCTGAGCGATCAGAAACAGATGTTCAGCTGGGAGTGTGCACCTTGTTCTCCCCTTCCCTCTGAGGAGCTGTAGGAATATTCATCAGACTTGGTGCATGACAAACAGGGGGAGAAGGCCTTGGTGAGCAGGTAGGCACGGGATGAGAGGGGATTCATTAGGTAGCTGCTAATCGCCAAATAAGTTCCAGCCCAACCTGCTGAGTGTAAATGCAAATTTACCACCTTTGGAGCTGCCTCATTGTACAGCTATTGATTTATGTTTGAATGGGAGTTCAAAAAAAAAAGTTGTCTTTTGAAGCCTCGCTATCTGAGCACGGCTCCTTTGTCCAGGTGTCTTGGGGATCTCTTGCTGCAATTTTGATCTTTGTATTCCAAAAGCCTCAGAGAGTCAATTCAGGTAACTTAAAAGTGAGATATAATCAGAAAGGATTTGGAAATAAAGTCTTTGCCTTGTCACATTAATGCGGCCCTATCAAGTGGCAGTTTATCAAGAGGCAGCTCACAAGGTTTTAATGAGCATGCTGCCTGTTCTTGTACAATACTAATTAATCCCATTTTTTCACACTGGTGTGATTGCTTCATGAAACCCGCATTGTTTTATGCTCAGCAGCAAAGCGGGCTCTCACTGATTAAATCTCCTTCCCAGAGCTGGAGCCTGACAACTGAATTATACCTTGCTCAAAATAATAATGGGTATCAGCTAATAAATACGGTTTAACACACACAAAACTATGCAGCCAAAATCACACCACAAAATAGGAGTTTGACTTATAGGCACAGCAGTGTTTCATTAAACATCTGTATTATAATTCACTGGTTTTCCAACTGATGTAATAACTTAATTGATGAGAACAAAGACAAGCTTATTTATTCACCCAATTGCTTGCTTCTTGACTAACGTTTTTCCTTGGTGTTATTGTGGAAATAAATATGCAATATTCTTTTTATAGAAGTCTAATTTAGGCCCTTTTTTTCCCCTATTGAGAAGTCAACATCACAATCTGTTTCTGACAAGTTCTTGCTGCAGTGAAGCAAACCGCATTATGATAAGACAGCAGCGTGTTGTTTACCCTAATGTTCAGACATTCCAGCAAAGGTGAGAGAGGTGTGATGCTTCAGGCAGTTAATAATGAATAATTGTCTGCAAATTTACATTACAGGGTTCAAAAAGCTTGTTTTCTCTCTTTTCCCTTCCCCGCTCTCCCACATGATTTAAAGCTGCTTCCACCTCAGCCAGGGAAGGGAGAGCTGCAAAGTACTAATGAGAACAGCAGCACTTCTCTCTGCAAGACCAAATCAAATTAGGGATGTCACAGAGAGGAAATAATTTGGGGGAAATAAAAAAATATTTCTTTCCCCAGCTGACAAATAGAACAAATTATGATTTTGTTTTTTTCTCTTTTACATGTGGCAGAATAAGATGGTCAAAACTTAAAGTCTCATTTTGCTTAAGAACCTCTGAAAAGAGCCTTTACCACTTAGGATTTCCTTCTAGAAGTGCTCCCCACCGCCAATAAAGCAGGAAAGCAATCATTAACCTTGGATTTAATATAGATTTATATATGGAGCTTTGGATGCCCTGGGAGGAAGTGTTTGTTATTTATCTCTCATTTGTAACAGTGCCAGAAAAGTATGAGGAACTTTACCGCTGGATCTAAAGAAATAAAGGTGAGGATTTTCAGGGGAGAAAGATGAGTCCCATCACCAGCCTCTCCAGCACCATTAATTGACTTCTGCAGCTGCATTTAATGGGAGGAAAAGGAGTACAAGTTTCAAAAGTACAAAATATTTATCCCTACCATCACCTTTTGAAATATTTACAGTCTGAGGAGTCTCTGGCAAGAGTTAGACCAACAGAAAAAACACTTCCAGAATAAAAATATTTTCCATTAATTGCTGTTATTTAAGTATTTGTTCTGGGCTTTGTTGTTGTTAAAAATATTAGTAAAACTAGAGTTTCTATAGCGTTAAGAATTACTCTGGGCCCTTAGGAGAAGAAAGCTCCAACAATAAATTGGAAGGGGCCATTAAATTGGAAAGGCTACAGGAGAAGGTGCTATCAGATAAGGCTTGGACTAAGATAAAAATAAAATAACAATTTTAAAGTTGTGCTGCTTTTTGACAGAATCGCCAAAACAAGAAATGAGACAGCTTAGAAAATATGAGCAATGAAAAAAAAAAAATCACAGTATTTTCAATTATTCCAATTTCCCTGCAGTTGCTCTAATATCAGCATTTAGCTGAGCCTCTCCAGTCCCCATCCAACACAAAGCTGCAGAGCCCCCTGAGGATCTGCTCCAGATCTTCCCTCCAGATGGGATCAGCATTCCCAGTATTGCCTCAAATGGCTCCCTAGAAACAGAGAGCAGACAGGAATAAAGGAATAAAGGAGGGATTGATTGGAAAGGCCTTCAGAGGTACACTCTGGGCTCCAGAGGCTCCTGCCTCAGTGCATCCCAACATGGACAAGGACAGCTCCCGAGTTCTTCCCACTTGGATCTCAGCATCAATTCCCCAAGCAGAAGCCAGGCAAGGATGGAATTTGCCCAAGCTTGCCCCCCTCTCCCCAAGATTGTGGTTTGCAGTTGTTGGGCCTAGGAGGGTCTGGGTGTCCTTGGAGAGCTGGAGAGGCTTTGTTGTGTGTGTGTGAGCATGAGAGAACAGCACTGAACGAGCTCCAGGGAACTGCAGAGTGACCCTGGGCAGGGCAGGGCTGGGAACATAGAAAAGTTAAAACCTAAGGCATCATCAGAGGGTTGGGAATGTGACTGAGAGTGGTTGTACTTGTCCAGGGTTCCTCCCCTGTGTCACCTGGCCTGGCACTGCCTCATTATTCCAGGGGGACCCTGCCCCTCTCTGCCCAGTGGTGCCAGGGACCAAGGCCAAGGAGGCAGAAGAGCTCAGCTCTCCCCAGCTCGGAGGGGAAAAGCAGAACTTGGCAGAGGCAGAAGTTCCTGGGGAATCAGGCACTAAATCTATCCCACAAATATCATAGCTCCCTGACAGATCCAGCTATAATTAGATCATGACCTATGCCTGATATTAGAACTCAATTTGTAGAATTGATGTGCCATATGAAATAAAAAGAATTAAAGAGAATAATTAATTCCTATTAGGAAAAACAATATTAAACCATCTGCAACGATGACTTCTCCATGTGCAAGTACCACACATATTGGCATATAAATGCCCAAACAACTTATTTATACTTTTATATATAAAAATACATGAAAGACACTTTTGGGGCCCAGATGCAAACTATTTTAAAAAATTTGCTTGAAAGAGCAGAAGAATTTGAGTCTATCCCTCTATAAAATAGCTGCTACATTATTTTCTAATAATTCTGTTCAGAAAAAAAACCCTTTCTCTTCTTCTAGAGAATCTAATTATTCAGTGACAGCAGTTGGCTGACTTGGGCACAACACAACATGTCAATTTTCAGTTGCTTACACAGTATCACAGAAACTGTTAGAAATTGTTTTGAAATCTGGCATACTTTGCAGTCATCCTAATTCCTCCAAGTGAGCCAAACCTGATTACATTTGGCTCACCCACAAAAGATCTGCAAGAGGAGGAGAAGAACTCAAAAGATGAGGAAAGAGACTCAAAAAATCAACAAGATTCCTTCTTCCCCACTGCTTTCAGCTCTGCTTGGTGCGACAGCAATTCCCCATCCATGTGAAAAGGGATGGATTGGAGCTTTCTAAACTAACCTCAAATTCCCAAACTTTTATTTTTTTAATTTTAGCGATATTGATGTGGCATCTACAGGAGGAGATTATAATGTCCCTGGAGCAATTGAAGAGACTGAGGAGAGCTTCATCACCATCTGCAGCTTCCTCACGAGGGGCAGCTCCAATCTCTGCTCTGGTGACCCAGGGCAGGGCTGGAGCTGTGCCAGGAGGGATTTAGGTGGGATATTGGGAAAGGTTCTTCCCCAGAGGGTGCTGGGCACTGCCCAGGCTCCCCAGGGAATGGGCACAGCCCCGAGGTGTCAGGGATGCCCAGGATGGGGTGGTTGGGTGTCTGTTGGATTGGATGATCCCTGTGGGTCCCTCCCAGCCCGGGGTGTTTATGATTCATTAAGTCCCCTCCTTCAGTTTCTAATTGCCCACTCATTAACTCTGCTGAAGTTCCCATCTGAGTTCACCAAGGTGAGCCAGCCCCCACCTGCAGCACGGGACCAGCCAGGACATCCTCCCCCAGTTCATCAGCTCCGGGATACATCTGGAATAAACCACATTTGGGACGTGGCAAAAGCACGATGGGAGCAGGTAAAGCTCCAAGTGTGAGCAGGAATTGCTCTGAATTCCATCAGCTCAGCACCTGCCCGTGCCCACAGGAACTGCTCTGCTGTTCCAGCCCCTAAAAGGCCTGTTCCTTCAAACCCTGCCTCTGGTACCAAATTCATTCGATGGCTTTTCTCTTGGATTTAAGTAGGAAACATCTATGTTTGTGACAAAATACTCATACTTTTTTTCAGCTGCCAAAAATACACAGCTCTAAGTGTAGCAGAACACACCAAAACTCCCTTCTCTAATACGAGGTAAAAAAAAAAAAGCTTTCTTATCTATAGTGCAAGGAAATTTAATTCAGTCTCTTTAAATTGCAACTACAAGATTCTAAGAGTTTTTTTTTATTGGATTCTTTGTTTGATAGACCAATGGAAAAAATGTGAGTGCCATTATTCAAATGTTTGTGGGCCCTTTTAGCTAATGGATTCCAATCTATAATTCTGCACTTGTCAACAAGATAGTCCTTCAATCATATTAAGACTGCATAACTCAGTTCTGTCCAAATCTTCCAGGACTCCACTCTGCAAAGCAAATAACTTTTCCCCAGGGAGGAAAGCACAGCCTCACAACATCCAGTTCCCAGGTTCTCTCCATATTTGCCTGAGTTTTTTTGGAATGGAGACACATTCCTGGTAGGTGTGGCCCCATTTACAGAAAGCCAAGCTGCCCTCCACACACACAGAGTGAAATAATACAAATAGTGAAAATTTAGGGCAATTGTCTGTGTTCCCTGTAATAATACAAGGTTTTTTGTTGTTTTTTTTTTTACATGAGGCTTTCAGAGCAAAGTCTGGGCTCATAAGTAGCTTATAAGGTAAATAGTTTAAAAGTTGACTCGCATTTATATCTTTACAAAAGCTTGCCTCTCCCTTCCCATGTTGCATTATTAAATGAAGAGCTGAACTAACCGGAAAAGTTTTGCCTGAATTAAGAAATGAAGGTTTTTAAAGAGGTTTCATAACTGTGCTCCTGTTTGAGGCCCCACCTGGGGGAATCTCCAGCTGTGTTTGGGGGTTTCTGGCACAGAGCTCCACAGCCCAGCCAGTCCCCTACACCCAGCGTCAGTGTGGGCAGATATTTCAGCTCCCACTTGAATTATAATGCACTTTACAACATTTCCCACCACGGAAAGTAGCATTTAGCATTTGAAACTCAACACAGAAAACATCTCCAGACTTTCTGCAATGTCTTTTGATCCATCCCTCCTATGGTCCTCTGTACCCCTGACAGGGATCAAGCAGGCTCATTAAATCAGATGCTTGTTATAATTACATTTCTAGATAATTATGCCTCTAGAACATGACACACAAAGTTGTTGTGTGCTTTACCTGTTATTTTTTTGATTGTGCTGGTATATAAAGAACATTCTTTTTTTTTTTTTTCATTATTCCCTTGAAGCACTTACTAAAATAAACTCAAAGGAGCCAACAAACCCCCCAGAATTAAATGGCACATGTGGTGTAAAGCCTGATTTAACATTCCATTTGGGCATGACAATCCAACCCAGCTGTGCAACAAATTCTGGATGCCACTCTTGGTCACAGTTTAGTTTTAGGTGGTCCTATGAGGAGCAGGAAACTGGACCCAAGGATCCAATTTGAGATATTCTGTGATTCTGAAAAGTTGCAAAAAGCAGAATGTGAGCTTTTTCTAACCTATGCAGATTTAAAAAAAATATTTTTAACATCACACTTTAAATATTTTAATAAAAGATATTTATTAGATTAATAAATAATTCAAATCTAAGGGGAGCTTGCATTCCAGCACCACACATTCAGTTTCACATAGGTCAAAAAATGATGGAATATTTCATGATACAGATATTTAGGATAAGGCCTGCAAGCAGGTGAGTTCCTGTGCTTTAATGGGTTCCCACTCTCCTGCTGAGCCCACCAGGGCTGGGAAGGTGCCTTGAACCAACTTCCCAGCCCTAAAAACCCCACAGAGGTTCGGAACCTTACAGGGGCATGGCCAGAGAGGTTTTTCAAATACTTCCCTTGAAGGAGAAGGAGGAGATGGAACAGCCCAAACCTTCCTGCACCAGGAACCTCCACTGGCAGGGACTCCTTAAGGATTCCTGGAGTGGTTCTCAGTGCCTCTGCTCCCTACAGAGACTAGAGATAGCCCTGATACCCTGAAACCAAAACACCCGGGGTTTGCTGTCCCTCCTTCACTCTGTGCCATGTATCTCACAATTAGAGGTGGCAGCAGCCCCCGTTCTACCTGAGAAACATTAGCATAAGTACGAAGAGAGGAAAGACAAAAACTCTCCTTAATCCAGGTTGATATGTGACTTTGCATAGCACTTTGAATGTTATTAAGTGTTTGAATTTCTTCCTGTGTCTTTTTAGCCTAGATGACTGTCTTTCTCTTTCACTGACAGCCTCTGCAGGACCAAATTGACAGCTCTTTAAAGCAGTCTGACAAAAAGCAGCATTAATTAAGTCATTGCCGGACTGTAATTGTGTTAAGAAGTAAAAATCTAATATGAGAAAAGGTTAGTGAGTCCTCTCTTGTGTCAGATTTTCTACTCTCTGTGAATATTAATGTCCTTAATGAAGACAATCTTTGCCTCATCAAGCCGTTGTTCTGCATTCAGGTGCCAAATCCCTGCACCATTGATTTGTTTTTAAAGAACAAATATGTCAGGGGAGAGTGACTGTCCTGTTTCTTATCAACATCATAGAGAATGCTTTTGTATTCCTGGAAAGAGTTTATAGATTTCGTGTGCCATGTACAAGCAGGGTCTGTGATGGCACAGGAGTGGTGGGGAGGGGAGGGATGTCGAGGTGAGGTAAACTAGTTTCAGTAATTTAATAGAAGCCTTACATTTTATCACGTTAGCTTTTTGTGTGTGTTAGCAATATCCATCTATTAACGAGGTTATGATCAGCACTTTTAATGATAAAATATGAATTATCTCTCCTGAAAGAATCCTGCAGTTTAAGCACCAAAATGAAGGAGCTGGGTGATAAGACGCTGATCATCTCCCGCTGATTATCCCTCCCCTCCTCCTCCCGATCCAGCAGATAATGATGATGGTGCTGATGAATGATGATCCTTTTTAAATAGGTTGGAGGCCCTTAGGAGTCTAACTCTGCTGAGGAACGTCTCGTGCACTTCTCAGCTTTCCTTGCTCAGCCCCCCCTGTCTCTGCCATCCCCAAAGCTCCTATCAGCCACAAAATCCTCGTGCATTCCCAGTTACTACAGAGTTACTACAGCTTTGGGTTAGAATTGCTCACTCCAGAGAGCAGGACAGCCCTGTGACACCCAGCTAGAGCTCAGCCTGCACTGAAAGGTGAAGCTTTTCTCCTGCTACTGCTGGAGCCTGCCTGAGAATCCTGCTGAGGGCATCAGAAGCCACAGGAATTTCTACGGGGGGTGTAGCTAAAAGATTCACGCCCCTCCTGAGAGCTGGGAGATAATTAATACTCTGTTTCCCAAGCAGAAATCCTCGTAGCAGCTCAATTGTAAGGAAATTGCTGGTGTGTGTTTTACTACAGAAAAGCACCAAAATCCTGAGCGGTTTTTTCTTTTCAGAGACAATCTCAGCATATGTTGCACTGACAGAACAACACGAGAATCCTCCCAGACAAAATGAAACATTTGAAGTTTTTCTTTGAGATGGATTCTGTCTGCCAGCTGAGAATGGATGGAATAAATGTTCAGGGATGATAGCACCAACACTTCCAGGGGAGTCACACAGCAAAAGGAACAGAGGGAGTTTCTGACCCATCAAACTGAGCTCAGAGCTGGGAAGCCTCGAGTCAAACATCATCACCACAAAAAAGAGGCAAGAATTTGTCCATAAGGCAGTGAAGGATCCTCAGCAGTGGGCACTGCCCCATCCTGTGCCACTGAGGAGCTCTGGAGCTGCATCTCTAGGGGATGCTCTGCCTCCACCATGGGTTTTCCTTCCGTGGTACCTGAGAGGAGCCCACGAGGAACACAGAGACAGACAATTTACAGGGACCTGGAGTCACAGGAAAAGAGCAGAGAGCAGGTTTAGGTTAGGCACTAGTTAAAAATTCTCTCTGTGAGGGTGTTGAGGCCCTGGCAGAGGCTGAATTCTGCTTTATGGAGCACAGGGCAGATGCTGAGTTATTTAGGCTTTTATTCACGTTGTCTCACCTTTTCAGCAGCATTTTCATTTGGACAATGACTTTCTGAGGGCTTTTCTGGAGGGGTCCCCACTGCCCTGGAATGTCTGCCCTGGTGCCAGGGACAGCTTCCCCAAACCCAAACTGGCTCCTCAGTGAGAGGAATGACCCCAAATTTATGGTGCCAGTGCCTCACTCTGCACCTCAGGATCCAGGTGAGGGAGGTACAAATCCACACTGTAACACAAGAGCCTCAGACACACCATGTAGGAGTTGTGGTTGCCATACTAATTTCTCTCTCTGATTTCTCATTTTCTTTATTTTTTTTCTTTTACTGGTCCACCCTGTCTTATTAACCTAAAATCCCCTCTTGGGACAGCCTTCCCTAGCTGAGCTTTCCCATTGTCCAGCTGACCCACCTGGAGGTCAGAAAAGCAGACAGACAGCAGAGGACATTTAGAGGAAACCATACAGCAAAACCTGTGAGCCCAAAAGATCAATCAATTTTATTCCAAATGATTTAAATAAAATCTTTTTTCTGCACTATTTTTTTTCTTCCTGCAGCCCTAATTGTCTTCAGCAACACAAAGGTTGTTGTCTCACTCTTCCTGGTCGTGCCCCAAAATCTGATCCCTGTTTGTCTGACACCCCCTCCCAGCCCTGCCAGCACAGCTGGGAGACACTGGTGCTAAAAGCACCCAGGGGCAAATACAAACACACAAACTAAAATGGTGTGAACATTAATTACTTTCCTATCAATCAAAACTTACACACGTATAATAATTAGTGATATTCCAGGCTGATTCGTGTTTGTTTTAAAAATTCAGGAGGACTCAAAGCAGGCAAAAATAGTCAGGCCAGCCCTAATCATCTTTTTCAGGGGGTTACCCTATGTTTGGACATTTCTTTACTAAAATACCAAATATCTAGGATAGGTCTATTCTTATCCCATCCATGCAGGAAATCATAAATGATGAGGAGAATACTGGGCAAACAAAAAGAGTCCTTTTGATAGCCTAAATGTATAGCTTAAATCTCTATATTTAGGCTAAATATTTCAATTTCAATATTTTAATTTAAAACATTCTTCTTCCAGTTAAATATTTAAATGCATAGCCCAAATGTCTCTGTACTGAGACCCTCAGAAGAGCACCTGCCCAACTCTGGTTGAAGGGTACCTGCCCTACTTTCCTCCAAGTACCAACTCCCCTGTGCACACAGATCTGATATCTGGGGTTTATCCTCCACAGTTCCAGCTCTAAGGCAGCCTGGCAGATTAGGTTCAAGCTTTGTGAACAGAAGAGAGATAATTCAGAGGCCTCTTATTACTTCTGATCTCTGAGCTGTGCAGGGATCACAGCTCCGGGATTGCATCTGTTCCCAAAATTTTCAAAACAAAACCAGCTTCTCTGCATAATCTGTTTTCTTGCTATTATGGAGTGAGACAGGCAAAAATAATATATATATATATCTCCTAGAAGAACACAACAACCTTCAGGTGATTAAAATAACCACTGACAAGATGAGAATCACAGGATTTTTCCAATCCCCGTTTCCCTGCAGGAACACAGGCACACGAATGGTGGCCTTTAGTGGAGAATTACCAGAGGAGCCATATGGGCCAGGGAAAAGCTCAAAATATGGAGTTTCCTGCAGATGTAGCACAGCTCATTCTGCAGTTGGAGAAGAACCTTTCCATGGAAAGGGAGGCCAGGCACAAGCAGGGGCTGCCCAGGGGGGGTTGGAGTCCCCATCCCTGGAGGTGCCCAAGGAATTCCAGGATGGGACTTGATGACCCCGGAGGTGTTTTCCATCCCAAATGATTCCGTGAACCAAGGCAGGAGATGGATTTGCACCACAATGATCTAATAATGACCCTGAAAGGTCACAAAGAGAACAACATTCACTATTTCCTTCCCCACCTGCACAGCCCAAACATTCACTCCTCTCTCTTCGAACTTTGTAATTTGTTCTCTGGCTGTGGAATCTGCTGCAATGCCAGAGGTTCTTCCCTGGATTTTTAAAACATTTTATTTAAGGATGACACATTTCTGTACATGAGCTTTGTGCCAAGAAAACTCAGGATTGGGTGCCATTAGTCCAACTCCTGTATCTGTGTAGGAAAAGGAATAAAATCCATCCCAGAGAGATTGCTCCAGGTGAAAGGAGAGAGCAGCAATTCCAACTATAAATAGGGCTTGAGACACGAGACCAAAGAAATTAAGAGGTGTATAAATGAACCCTGCTGTAACACTGACCCAGCTCCTTCTCTCCAATTAATTTAATTGAGAGTTTTGGTTTACTTAGCACTTTTCATCCATAGATCTACAAGCACTTTATAAAGAAATGTAAATGTCAATATCCTCATTTTCCAGAGGAGGATTAAAGGGCACAGGGGACTTGTCTGAATCACCCCAGGTCAGCAAGGAGGTGGCAAACCCCAGAATAGAAACCAGTTTGCTCACTGTGTCTGCCTGCCCCACCCCATCCACCAGGAACTGGGAATTCCAGGTCATTTAACAAAGAGCTGCCAAAAACCCTCTGTAAAACTGAGAGCCACCCCTTTTACTTACAGAAGTGCAAGAATCCCATCTGTAGAGCTCTTTCATCATGAACTAAATATTAGCAAGAAGAGCTGCATGAAATGTTAAAGTTTGTACTTTAAAAAAAAAAAAAAAGATAAATATTTTATCCAGGTAATATTATCAAAAGGTTATATTTAACAATTTTTCTTGTGTTTTGCCACATGGCCATAGAGTTATTTTTCAGGGAGTTCAACTATCTAGTTGTATCTATCTCTATTAGTGTATCTATCACTACAACCAGAGTTTAGCTATTCAAAGAAACTTGATTTTTACCTCCCTGAGAGATTCTGAGATATTTTCTTTCATGGCAAACACATTAGGCGGTGACCAACTAGGAAGAAAAAGCAGAAAGTTTTCTTAAACTTGAGATCATAATCAATGGAGTTGTTAAATCCCAGGGCAGCCACGTGTCTGGTGTTTGTGGGAGCTCTTTCAAGAGTTAGGGCTTGCTCATTATTTGTCACAGACTATTGGAGTCCTTCTGGACTACTGGAAATTCAGCTAAAACAATAAAAATACTTCCCAAATTTTCTCTGTGCTCTGCTTTAGAGATGTGCAGTGATAACCAATGATTTCAAAAAAAGGCTCAACAGTCTGTGCTAGCTACAGAGATAAATAAAGGATAATAAGATACAAAACAGAGCTTAATCCATCACACAAAGCCTCAGCCACAGGGAATCCCAACAGATTCGTCTGCAAATGCCCAGCTGAGAGCCCAGCTACAGAGGATCCCTGTTCCAAACTGCATTTGCCACATTCCAGTGTGAATTCAGAGCTGAACCATCTCAACAGCAACCTCCTCAAGTCCAGGTCTGCTTATCCCATCCCTGCCTCGCCCAGAGAGGTCTCATCCCGAACACCAGAGGCACTGAGGAGGTTTGAGACATTCCAGCAGTGTTTTATGTCACCCGAGGCTGGGGAAAGGCTACAGGAGGTTTTGGGATCTGGAGAAACCATCAATTTCTGTCAGTGCAGCACCAGGACTGCAGCCCGAGCTGCACTCTGATGTGAACAACAGCCTCACACCATTTCCTTGGGAAGGGAGCAAGATAAAGGTTGTTAAACTCATCAGAGGCTCATGGCAGATTCCTCACGCAGTTTGCTCCTTATGAATTTATCCCTGGAGGGGAAAGCTGGGTGAGCAGCTCCCCAAAGCACTCGGATTTGGAATCTCGACTGCCGAGGGGCAGATTTTGCCATTCTCTTGCTGAGCTCTCAGTGAATAATACCTTGTGATATTTCAGACTCCTGTGTAGTGCATGACTCACGAATTCGGTAGTAAATAGGCCAGACTCGCAGCTCCAGGTATTTTTAACCTTCTAAGCAGAAAAAGGGAGTATTTAGGATGAGAAACGAAGATGAATTTAACAATAAAAATAGCAAGACCACTTGGTGTGCAGCACTTGGGTAACCCTGTGGGACAGAACTATCCAAATTACCACATGCACTTTCCCAAGCAACAGCAAAAACCAACCCAAAGACAAAGTATGCTTTATGAAATTCTTTCTGCTGTGATTGCACTGCTACAGAGCTGCACTAAAATAAATAGGATGCCTTCCTTGGAGTACTCCAAGGCACTGCCAACCCATCAAATCCTCAGCCTGAGCAAGAAGAGAGCTGAGAGCTGGCAGGGCTGTCCCAGCAGGGTGCTGGGCACACAGCAAACAGCTCGGGCCCTCCTTATTGCTTGGGACTAACAAAGGAAGCAGCTGTGGAGAGAGCCTGGGGCTAAATCTGAGCCTGGGAGGTCTCATCTCCCCCTCCTCCTGTGCATGTGCTGGGCAGGACAACCACCTGCAGGAGAGAGCTGATGGCTCCAGCTGATCCTCACCACATCTATCTGGTGTTGATGCCCAAGCAGCAAGGGAACCAATCCATCTCTGTGCAAATTTGTGTCCCCTCTGTACTCGGGCCTCTGGGGAGGCCAGGGTGTGACTGAAGCACCCAAAACCCCACAAAAAGCCTGAGAGGCAAAGGATCTGCCTCACAGCCTTGAAGCAGAGTGCTGTGAATCAAGGCCAAGATGGGAGGGGGGGAAGAGGCACTTGCTGGTAGGAAAACTCCCCATAATTGCTCAGGATGGGCATTTGTGGGATCACAGAATGGTTTGGGTTGGGAAGGACCTTCAACATCACCTCATCCCACCCCTGCCAGGGGCAGGGACACCTGCCACCATCCCAGATTGCTCAGAGCTCCTTCCAGCCATGCTGGGTGTTTGCACCTTCGAGCTAAAATTTCCAGATGTCTCCCAGATTTGAACACTTTACTCACTGGTCTTGGGCAAGGTCTTGGGCAACCAACTCCCACAGGCTTGCTCCAAAATCCCATCCTCAGTGGTTTTCCTGTCCTTGTTCTCACTAATGAAGGGCTCCTGTGCTTCACAGCACTGCAGAGGATGTGTGGGGGGTGAGGGGACTCCTCCTATTGCAATTTGATTCAAAAAAGGAACAAGAAAAACATTTCTATTCACATTAGGTTTTGTAAAACCATTTAGTGTTATGAAAAGCCTAATGTTTAAGCCTAAACTAAGTAGACAGTGATCCTTTAAGTCCCTGTCCTCCAGCACATTTCGCCATTCTTTTCTTTCAAGGAAAGTTAGGATTGTTGTTCTTTCACCTTCCAGAGTCCTTGATGGGTTATTTCTAGAGAATATTTAAATCTGGGAAGTATTTTGGTCGGCAAAGATGTCTTTAGAAATTTCCTCGAACTCCATCATATATTTACCCACTTCTCAGAAATTCTTCCTCCATTTTCTATTAATATTATTTCACTGGGATCAGTCTCTGTTGAGAAATTTAGTTAAAGCTGCCTAGCAGTCTTAAAAGAGGAAGATCTATTAATTTAATCATTTATATGAATCATGTCTAAATGATCTCAGCAGAGAAAATGTGTTAGCCATTTAAATCCCATCATTACATATTATATAATAATTACCACTAATTCTAGTTTGGATGGGCCACAATATTGCTTTACATACCTAATATATTCAGAACATCCACCTCACCAGGCTCAGTCTTTTTGTGACCTTTGAGTTTACGTTTGTCTCTTGATTACGAGCACAGGACAGGCTCTCCATGGAATTAGGGATGCAGAACACATCCAGGGTGCCACCTCTCTTTGGCACACACAACTATCACTTTTTTCTTTTTAATATCTCGAGTTCTTTTTGTCTCTGGAAGCTATGGAGATGCTATTGATACTGTTGTCATCAAGATAATATTTATTTGTTGAGTGTTCTGGGTGCATTCAGAGCTGTGTGTGGCACTCCAGGGAGGAGTTACTCACAGGAGACTATGGGGTGTAACTCCCGTGGAATTTCCCAATCCCTGGCTCTGGAAGGGCTGCTTGAACACTGCTGGTGCAAGCAGAGAGCTGGACACACCTCAGCTGTGCCCATTGTCACCCACAGCTCAGGCTGAGAGAACAGGCAGGGATTTCTTTCCATGAAAAAAGGGAAAATATGAATCAGCCACGAGGGATTCCTGCACAGAGCCCAGCACAGCTTTCCCTGCTGCGACAGAAAACTCAAGAGCCAGGAGGGCACAGAACCTCTACAGCAGGGGCTGGATGAGCTCCCAGATTCCTTCTCCTTTGGGCAACCCAAGGAAAAGCCATCACACCCAATTCCTCACGGGGAGCCAACCCATTTCCACATGGACATGGCAAGCCAACGTTCCTCAGAAAGCCAAAAAAGGGTTCAAACACACCCCAAGCACAGCTGGGGTGAGAAGATGGTGCTGGCACAGAGCTGGAGAGATTCCAGCCTCCAGAGCTCTGCACCTGGGACACAAAAGGTGCTTCCAGAGTAGGAATTTCAGGAGAACCCCCCAGGTCTGTGCACTCCCTGGTGCAGCACTGCTCCCAGGTGTGGGACTGCCCTCCAGGAAGGTGGAACCGTGTCTCTGCTCTGCCAGAACAACACAAATAACTTCACCCACTGTGGACACCCTAAGCTTCTTTTAAAATTATTGTTCTTTATTCCTTTGTGCCACCTCTGCATGAATCCATCTGCCAGCAACCTTTCCTCCACTCTATCAAAGTTGCAACACGAGATAAACCCCTGATTAATTACAGAAGAGCGAATCTTCCAACTCTCATATCCCAAGGGTCAAATCCATCCCTGGTGTAAGCCAGAACTCAGCAGTGAGACAAATTTGGCCCTAGGTGACTCTTTTCCCTCAACTAACTCATTACACCATCCCTTCTAGAGCTGATGAATTGAGCCCCTTGTGTTCTGTTTGTAACCATAATTAGTATTCATTTTGCAAGCTTAAAGTTCACCCTTGGTGCAGGACTGAGCCCAATGTTAATCACGGCGGTGTCTGCCCGCCTTTGACTCTGATCTGTCAGCTTTGCATTACTTGTCCCATACCTAATTTTTTGCCCTTACCAGCCAAGTAGCACCTCGACATCACACTGTGTCAGAATTAGAAACTTTTGACAGATCTGTAATCATCTAGTTCTCATCAGCTCTGTGCATGTTAGTCACTTCATTTCCACATTCTAACAGTTAATATGCCTTAATTTCTCACACTTTGTGAATATTTAATTCCTCCCTTTTCAACATCATTTTTAGGTTGTGTGAATCATTTTCAAAGCCTTTGCTATTCTCCCTCCACTATCATCTGCATATTTTATGAAATGGCACAGTTGAATCTCTGAGGGCTCTTGATAAAAATGAAACTGGCAGGCTGCTCATTAGTTGTTTACCTGGAGCTGTGTGAATCCCCCAGAATGGTGGATTCCCATTTGGATTTGAATTAGGATATTCTGACACATAAGAATTGAAAACCTTTCCAAGCTGAGTGTGATTCTCTCCCACCCCCTCCCTGCCATCCCAATTAATGGCTCTTCCAGGGAGTTTGCACTCCTTTGGCCAATCTGCTCAGGGCAGGCACCACCTACGCCAACATCTGCAGCACCTGCCTGCTTCACAGGTGAGAGACAGAGGCTGGAGCCAATTAGCAACTCTAATGAGGGGGAAAAGTGTCCCATCAAGAGCACACAGAGGGCAGTATGGCAAAAGTGGGAACTTTTCAGACTCCCAGAGTCAAGGCAAGTCACCAGCACCAGGGATGGGGTTGGTTTGAGCACGTGGTTCAATGGGCAAATGATAAAAAAATGACATTTATTTGTCCAAAAAGATCCTTGCCAGTGGCCATACCTGGCAGGTCTCACAGCTCTTAGAGAGGCAGAACCCTCTCCATTATCTCCTTGGTCTTATTTATTCAGTAAAGCACTGCTGTGTCTCCCTGCTGGAATAAGCTGAGGGGCCACACTCAACAATTCATGAGTTCTGAGGCAAAAATAAGGTTATCCTGGCATTTACCAGAAAATCCTGGGTTATCCACTGAAGAACTCAGGGGGGTTTCCATTCCAGCCCTCACAGAAGACATTTTTTCCCTACTACACCCACTTGGAAGCTGGGTCCATGCTGATGGGCATCCCTGTGCAGCTCTCCATGTCAATAAATCTCCTCTCCACTTTCCAATAGTTTTAGTTTTTAGTGTCCAAAGATTTAAATTTAGCCTGATTTATTTTTATGCTGATTTCATGCTCCTTTCATAGACTTTACTTAAAAGCAGTAATGCTATCTCTCTGGGCACTAAATTTTTTATGAATTTTTTGGCCTTTGCTGACTTCATAAGGAAATAGAGAACTGGGGACATTATAAATAGGGGTGAGAGAAGCTCTCCAGCTGTAGGAGCTGCATCTGCGTTGGTACTTTGGCTGTACAGGTGTTCTTGTGACAGAAAAAAAAAGAAAAGAAATAGAAGGCTTGGTTTTGATAGGAGCCACCTTTTTTTTATCCTCACATCCCACCTAATTCACCTCAGCCTGAACACATCTCTTAGAACTCGGTACATTAAAAATACAAATAACTGAGAGCAGAGTTCATAATTAAAATTCCACAGAGTTTCTGGGATCTGCTGTTGCATATTCTGTCCCTGAAAAGGAACAGCCAGGAGCACTCAGGAGCTCCCTTCTCCAGCCCCTGAAACCTTCTCTCCTCAGCAGCCATGGAGAGGACAGGGGAGACACAGTTTACTGACACCTCACATTGTTTGATGCTCACTCTCAGTCTAATCAGGTGTCTCATGCAATTTGTTGTATTTGTTAAAAACCCAGCTTTAGGAAGCCCCTGAATATTATAAAAACCCCCCTAATAATGAAAAGTGAATTTTTTTCATAGCCTTAGCTAGAGGGAGGGTGGACTTAAACATGTTTTGTTCATTGTAAAGATTCAGATATTAAATATATATTAAAAATGATTTTTTATAGTCTCATGAAGCCTGGTGGCCTGTGTGGCTGGATTTTAATTCTTGGCTTTGACAGTATTCCATTCTTTTGATTTGTTAGATGTGCTTCAGATCTATTACTTTTTAATTGGACATGAACATGCCCATGAACTGAACTCGGTCTCCAAGGGTTTGCATAAAATTAGCCAAAACGTGGGGAAAGTGGGGTTGTCACTGCAGCTCAGGACTCTCAGACCCTGCAGAAGCTAAAAATAACAACAGCCATAGAGGTGCTCATCCAACACCCAGATTAAAAAACCAGCAGCAGGTTTGGGAGGGTGATATTTTAACTCCATTTTCAAAGAATCTTTCCCTACACCCACAAGTTCACTACTTAACCATTATCACTTCCTACAATTTAATATTTTCTGATCTTATTAAACATTGGTTGGTTTCAGAAATACTTTCATCCTCCTGACTAGAAGGAGACATTTTGGGGTGTGTGCATCCTTCTCTCTCTGTGATGTCAGCCTCTCAAAAACCTTGGAGATCAACCTACACTGTGTTAATGTCCCAAAAGGAATCCTCCTTGTCACAACTGCACACAAAACAACTGCAGGAAGTATTTTCTTAGTTGCCAGTGAGTTTAATTAACTTGTGACTTCAGCCTTGTAATACCAACAGTGTTCTTTTCTGGATGTGAGGAGCTGCAATGAATTTGCTTTTAGTGAAGTGTTGATCCATAGGAGGACCCGCTTTAAAGAAGTTGTTCTCAGTTAGATGAGGACAAATTATCATCTCACTGTTATCCCATTGCACACCCTCAGCAAAGGGAGGAACATCTCCAGAAAATGGCAATTTAAAGCCCCTCAATTCCACACTCATGGACATCACCTGCACCGACCTCACGCTGCTTGTCTGTGCTCACTAGGGCATTGTGTGGAGCAGACTCACAGAAACCAACCCAAAGCCACCTAAATCAGAGGAAATTCTGGGTTTCCTGCAATTAGTTCTTCCTCTGTGTAACACAGGAAGCACAAGGGACAACAGAAAACCAGAACACACCAGGGGCTATGTATGAAATTAGGGATGGCAATGAAGGAGGGTAAAAAAGGGCTGCAAACATCAGGAACACCAAAGCACTGGATGCAAAGGACCAAAAGACTTGCCCAGAACAGCAAACTCTGCCTGCAGAGATATTCCTCTTCTCTGATGTAGTTGTCAATTTAGTCTGAATTTCTTTCCAGAGCAAAAGCTCTCCAGCTTGGCTCAGCCCTGGTTTGTGCTTCCCTACCCTCCCTACCCCTCCTCCCGCATGTTAAACAGACCAGAGACCTGACATTTCATGTTGTTTGTTTGAAATGATAAACTTAATCATGAGTGAAATGTTAGGAAGTGACAGTGCTGGCCACAGTAAGGTCATTTCTGCTGCAGCCAAGCAAATTCCACTCTCCCCTTAATTGCATCGCCAGCCCTTGCCACAGGAGGACCCAGGCATTTGCAAGTGGGGAACTGAATCTGTCTTTGTGATAATTAAACCATGGACCTCTGGAAAGACTGCCAAATCTGCCATATGGTAGTTTTATGACCTAGACTGCTGCTATCTCTTGAGAAAGCTAACATCCTAATCTCATTTTCGTTATCTGTGATCAGAACCCGCATTTCTGGAGGGCAAAATGCAGGAGGGCTGCTCGCTGCAGAGCATCCTACAGCAGCCACATTTTGTCCAGTGGTTCAAAAATTAATAAAATGAAGAGAGAACTCGTTACTGACACCCTGGAATGAAAGCAGAAATCAAGAACTAAACCCCAATAACCCTGGGTTACCGGCGCACAGATTGTAACATCTCCCCGTGAAAAATTCCTGGGACCTGGCTTTGGAGGGAGCAGGGCTCTGATGGGTAATTAAAACATTCATTGCAGGAAGGTTAGGAAAAGGCCAGCGAGGTATTTTACGATGCAAACACGTTATTTTAAAACACAAACAAGAGGCTCCTGCCCCTGGAGGCCTGATGTCATTTATCTCAGACACGGTGCTTTAAGAGCATCCTTTGAGCAGCCAGAGCTGGGCACATTTCACAGGCAGAGAAAGCCAGGCTGGGACAGGCCTGGTACAAAGAACAAATGGCTCAGAACCAGTGCTAGATAGGGCTTTACACCTGGCCATTCCCAAACTTGCACTATTTCGATAAATTAACACTAATTTGTCATTAAATCTGCCCCACATCCGTGCAAGCACTTGCCCTGTGGCTGGGGAACACTCTGCCCTCCAGAGATGAAACACAAACGCTCCCCAGCTGTGGTCACCTTGTTAGACACTGTTTGGGGCTGGATCACTTCCTAAGAGAATGCATCTGTTCCTTTCAGCAAGGTTATGGCTTCAAAAGTGCCCTGAAAACAGAAGGAACAGGTGGCATATTTTTCATCTCACGGGTAGCAAACACACAGCCCATGTTCTCTGATGGCTGAGGGAGCCTTAAAAGGGGGATCCTCAGCACCAGAAATTCTTATTGGATTGGATTCTTATCAGATGTTTCAGGATGGGATGTTTCTTTACAAGGAAAAGCCTAATGGCTACTCAGGTCTGCACCGAGCTCTCCAGCCCAGTGACCTTCATCACATTTATCTGCCAGCCAGACACTTATTGAGAGATTACATGGGTCTGTTTTTACAGAAATATTCTGGTTATATGATCTAGATAATAGGGCCTGCTATAAATCACCCCAGTTGTCCCTTGATATTTTGAAAACTGATGAGACTGCCGATTCCTGCTTCTTACTTTGTATGCAAATGATAAATTATAGATGGGAAATAGGAAAAAGAAGGTTTTACTCATTTGCTGGATTGAAACAGACTGGATTAGTGAGCGAGCAGTAGTACCCTTGGACTATTTATTGTGACATTGCTTAGAAAAATTCAAACCCCAAAGCCTTCAAATCACTGGGGACATTGTTAGCCTTCTGCAGGAATTATTAAAATGTACAGAAATGTATGAGCATCACTTTATAATAATTAATCAGGGGCTGTTGATTAATAAAGCTCATTTTTTAGTCCCGATGATTCAGGGTATTATCCAAAGGACAGTGTCCTTGTCATATTGATTAAGAAACCAGACTTTGCCGTGGAAGAAAGTGTAAGAACAGTCGCTCTTCTTCCTTCCCCCCTCCCCCCTATAAAATAAATATTGAATGAGAATATTAACTCGTTAACCTTGACAACAATTTGTAATTTTCATAAGGAGGAAAACTCGCGTATTCAGCAAATAAATTGCTGCGGGGATTTCAGGGAAACAAATTGGAGAGAATGAAGAATGCTACCATATGAATTCTGTCGTTTTTATGGGCTGCCATGATAAATTTGTTTGGTTATGTCCCTCAATTAAGGCCACAAATACTGCAAAGCGTCAGGAGCAGGAGAGCTGGTGGGGCTGGGATGGAGGAGTCTGGGTGACAATCTAAGGTCATCCAGCGAGTTCAGGTTCCTTCCTTCTCTCACACCCAGCTCAGCTCTGGAGCCAACATCTCAAACCCTGCTGCAGAGTGTCCAGCACACGAATCCCCTCAGAGCCTCTGCTAAAAGATAACTCCATTTACTGGGTGCTGCAGGAGACAAGCTTTATGTGGAATTAACAGCACCTCACAGGTTTTACAGGCTTGTCTGATTATCCTGAGCTCGGTTTTACCAGGAATGCAGGTAAAAGAGATAATTTGGGAGCTGGTCACTGCTGCAGTCAGCCAGCACCAGTTTTTAACCCCCTATAAAAATGTTCTGCTTTGAAACTCGAGCTGGGGTGGTTTAGTGATTACAGGAAAAGTGGACCCTCTTTACTCCTTCATGGATTTCCAGCTGCAAAATGTTCCTTGTCCAGATCATTGGCTGGGCCAGCCAAACACATGCACTCAGTTTTAAGCTTGTTTTGCCTCAGCTAACATCGAGTAATGCTGTGCACGCTTAAAAGTAAGCACATGCTTAACTGCTTTGTTGGATTACAGCCTAAATTATCTGTTAATCCAATTGCATGGCTTCCTCTGATCACTGCAGTCCTCAAATTCTCGCTGTACAATAGATTTAATATAAATGCATTATATTTGCCAGGCATGCCATGAGATTTGCATGCTGTCCTTGTCTGCTTGGCTATATTGTCATCCATAGGAGAATGCTAAGGATTTAATATGAATTTTAAAATTTCAATTTTAGCTTTTTTTTTTTTTTTTTTTGAAGGATATGAATGAATTGCATCTTGTTTGGGAAAGCAAAAGGAAAAATTAAATAAAAGTGTTCAATACTTTAAGGGTCTGGATTGGGAAGCACAAGGCACGTGAGAAAATCACCTGCAGCCTTAGAACACAAAGGTGAGAACACACAGGGTGCTTGCAATGCTGCTGGCTCCTGCTACAGTAACTGGGCTCTCCTTGTGCTCTGCTTTTACTGGACTCACCCTGCAAGGATTTCAGGACAGAGAAGCCAGGCTGCTCAAGGGATGGGAGGGAACTCCATTCACCTCAACACGTGAGGTGCCCAGAAACTCCAGTGAAGGGGAGCCCTGAAATGGCAGCACATTTAATTTGCCTTTCCAACACGGACGTTTGGGGGGTGTTCTGCCTCTTAATGCCACCACAAGTCATTTTAAACACACACAAACCCCTCAAAAATGCAGCTTTAAGTGATTTATCCGTGGTTTCCCAGGACCCCAGGAAGGAGCTGAGCCCTCTGTGCTCCTCCTTGCCCCTGGCAGCCCTGACCCTTCCCAGTGAAATCCTGGACATCTCACAGCACTGGTGCCAGGCTGACCACTCAGTTTCCAGTCCTGCCCTGCTCCCCACGCTCGAGCTGAAGTGCAGAGCCCAAATTATTGTATCCCATGTTATGAACGTGAATCAGTGCCCACCACATGCTCATGGATGCAGTTATTCGCTCACGATGCACCACAGAGAGCAACAGGAACAATGACTTCTGCCAAACCTTCCCTTGCTCAAAGCAAAAATAAATTAATAAATAAATCCCCACATTTCTATTACTGGTGGCCCTGGAATATAATCAGGCGGTACCTGCAGGATAAATCAAAAGATTAAATTAAGTTGGGATTTGAATCCCCCACTAAACAAAGAATCAAGCCGAGATTACGCTTTGCTGGACTCGGGGCTCGGAATGGCTTTCAAGGGCCTCCCTCCCAAACATAATATCATTATTGGCTTTGGCCACCGGTACCTCGCACAAAATGCAGCAGAGGGGGAGGCAGGGGACAATATGGAGAGCAGTATGGGGTGTGCTAATTTTTATTCATCTCCTGGCCTCCTGCCTGCTTCTCCTGAGCTGCTCCGGCCCCGGCTCTGCCTCCTGCCCCGTGCCTGGCAGAGCAGGTTCTGTGTCCTGCTCCTGCTGCTGCCCTGGGCAGGCTGAGACCTTCCCTTCCTGCAGCTCAGGGGCACCTGCTGTCCTTCCACCCACGCTGCCCCCACGGGAGCTGCTCCATTGCCAAAGCCCCTCCTTTGGAGAGAGGCCAGGATGCTCAGGAGAGGTGGGGATAAATCACAATCCTGGTGGATTTAGAGGCACTGCATCCCCTCTGCCCACACTGTGCAGCCCCAAATTCCTGCCCTGCCAGCCACCAAAGCCAGGTTAAACCCTCCAAAACTCGCACAGAATTTCAGCCTCTCTGCCCACAAGATGTCACCCTGAATTTTAACAAAGGTACATTTGCCCTTAAGTATTAACTTCCCTCCCTCTCCTCCCCGTGTTCCGTGCACGAGAGCCAAACTGCATTAACTCCTCAGAACTGATGATTTACACACAACCCCCAAAATCCTGCAGCTTCTGACCTCGGCTGCATTTTGGCAACACATTCCTCCGGCTTTTCACAGCACAGGATAAATATTTTCAGATCAATCTGCAAAACCCCATCCAGCGTGACCCAAGACTCTGTTAGTGATGCTCATCTCAAGTTTGAGAGGGAGCCTGTGGGAGATTCTTCAATGCAGAGTCTTAATATGTGTTATCTGATAACAGCAGCCTCAGATTTCAAGCACTTCACAGATTTTGGATGATTAAAAAAAACTTCCCAGCATGAAAAAGAGGAATGAGAAGTCTTTCTAAACCTTCTTGAAGGAGGAAGCAACAACAGCCTTACCAGAGTGCATTTGCCAAATTTTAGGCTTGGAAAAGGATGTATTTGAATTTTTAAGGTTTAGTTGGTGCTGTTGTTTTAAAAACTGATTCAGTTTGTTTAGAGCCCAACTCCGTACTGAGAACATGCCTTGCTGCTCTTTTCTTCAAGAAAAACACTTTCTGCCAGAATTTTTTGACCTGTTTTCCACATTCCCTCAGCTCTGCCTGCACAGAGACCACAGCCCCTGTGGTGGGGAGGGAGCGTGGCCGTGACCCATTAGGAACCTGAGGTGACATTTATGTGCACGTTTAGCAGGGTTGCTCTCACAAGCACAATAATTACACACACAAATGAGCTTTGAAATTGCCCTTTTATGAAAATTCAAACCTTGATATTTAACTAGTTAATAAGAGCCCCTCTTGCATCTGATTTGCAAATCAGATGTTTGTATGAAAGGTTGGGTTTTTCAGAGGGGAGGTCTGGCACTGGGATGTTTTCTGTGTCTATTTTAAGTGCTTATTTACAGAGCAGGCAGATAGGAATTTGGTTTTCTGTGAAAATATTTGTTTCCTTTCTCTTTGCACGTGAATTGCCAGATAGGCAACTACTGCACACGCAAATCAGGCACAGAAATGAACTTTAAACTCAGAACTTCTGAAACACCTTAAAAAGGTTATTCCCCAAATTGATCAGTCTGTGAGAAAAACACCTTGGCAGCAGAGCACTGTACACAAAGCAGGCCCAGCCTGCTGCTATACAAACAGCTATCCTTTAAAAAGAAATCAATCAATAAATAAATTAATATCCTTTAAAAATAAATCCTTTAAAAATAATCAACCAAATTTTACCAAAATTTGTGGTATATTGAACAAGGTGTTTTATTTTTTAAGAATATATTTTATGTCTAACTTGCACCACTGGGGCCACTTGCAAGAGTTTATTCCCAATTTGATGTGAACAGAGTGAAACCCTGACTACACCTTGGTAGTTTTACCCACAGATTATTTCCCTGCTCCTTTTTTTTCTCTCCAATTCAAGACAGCTGCAACTTTGGGGATTCTAATGAGTGAAGAATCAGGTTTGAAAATGAAAGAAAGAAATTTCTATTCTTAATCTTTATCCATCAACAATGCTCTGCAGCCGAGGATCTCCACGTATTTCAGGAGAAACAAAAATCGCCTCTCCCACTGCCCCCCAGTCCTCATTCTCCTCAGAGAGGGGGAAGCAAGGTGCTCAAACTTCCTAAAACAAAGGTGTTTGTGGAGCAGCTGTGCCAGGACTCTTCCCAAACCACAGAAACAGAAATATTTCTGCCTCAATGTTTACTACAACACCACCTTGGAATTCTCTGCCCTTTCCCCGAGGTGTGTTCATCTATCCAGCAGAAGATTTTGTTCATGCTGAGTGCAATGCTCCTATAAAACCTCACTGGGAACTTTAACATCACTTCAAACTCCAAATCAGAAAGGCTGAGAAACACCATAGAGAGAACAGCAGCCCCCAAACCAGAGATATATTTTTTTCATAGGAAAAACAGGGGTTTTTAAGAAGAAAAATCTTTTTGATACAAAGCATTTATTGCAGTTTGATTTTCACCAGTTCACAGCTCTCATGAAAGGAGATCCAAGAAACACCATGGGTTTAGCTAAGTTTGCTCATGGTTTCCCCAGAGTTTCCCCCAATAAGTTTCCAGGCTCAGTTTCACTCCAGCAAACCCTGTAAATATTTGGATGAGCTCTGTAGGGCAGCACTCTGCAAATGCACACACTCAGGGTGACCATTTCTCAGTCAGGAACTGGAGCACTTGGCAGAGACTCATTTGTTTCACCCACTACCCATCTTCTCTGATAATTAAGTTTTCCTTTCAAAAAAAAAGCCAACAAAAAACTCTGCACCAAAGCACCAAATCGGTCAAGACATCAGGAGGCCGAAAATAAACAAAAAAATTAATTTCAAACTGTGAAACACAGTCAGCATGAGCTAAATCCTCACTATTCATCTCCAGCAATTCAAATCAGGCCCAATTTCCATGGGAAGTTTTTTAAAGGGCAGCTGCAGCTCCCATCACTGGGGCTGATTTTAATAAATGTCACTTACACCTTGGCACAAAGTTTGCATGTCCAGCCCATTCCCCTCCCACTTCTCCCCTTACACTTGGATGTCCTGGGGATTTTAGTAATGGTTTACAGGCAGTGATCACACTCAGTAACCCCAAACTGACCAATCTGAGCTGATACCTCTCTTTTTCAGAGGCTTCCCTGACTGCACCACTCAATTTGAAGTGAAGAATGAGCAAATAATATTTAATATCAGTATTTAATAATCATAGATACCTTGTTAGGACATAAACATCACAATATCTAACATCATATAATGATAAGCCATCTTTAGGATTGTATAACCTGACTATAACCACGGAGTAGATTTTTGAAGGTGTGCAAACTTTTTTTTGGGAAAAGAATATCTAAAGGCTGTCACTGCTCATTGCTATTGGTGCATTACAATAATTTTTAATAATCCTGAATGCTGGGCATTGTTCACTTGTGTTAAGGGTGGCTCTGTAACCCAAAGCAAAGGCTAAAATATGAGCACAGATCCCACCAGGTTTTTTAGAGGTAGAGAAATTGTTTTTACTGGTGAATCCTTCCTCGCTGACCACTCCTCTCCACTGAAAGCAGGAGTGAAAACCCTGAGCAGTGAGCACTCCACAGCCTTACATAACTGTTCCACCTTCCCCTGGAATTAAGGAAATGAACCGTGAGATTTTCTAAAGAGGCAGAATTTATTTGTTTTGAAAAGGTACATGTATCACCAACCCCAAATCTGAGAAAAGGGAAGGCAAAGCATCCATCCGTGAGAATTCTCTCACAAGAGGGCAAAAACAGCTTTGGTGTTCTATTTCCTCAGAGGTAAGTGAGTGAAAAAACCAAAACATGTAGTGTGAGCTTCCTACCTCAGACAAATTTGATTATCACAAATCATGTAGGAGGGATTTGTCCTACAGGAGGGACAAGTCTGGGATTTGCTGAGACTTCTCAGAGGTGCTGAGTGCCTTCATGGACCAGCTCAGGCCTGACAGCCCCACTGCTTTTAAAAAACACAAGAAAGAGGCAAATTTTGGAAATTAGGAAGCCCAGAGTCCCCGCAGCCATAAGCAATCATTTTTCCAGAGTACAATAAGGAGATATGTGGATTATTCTCTGTGATGAAGCCATTGACAGGCTGGCACCCCTGCAACAAGCAGGATTCATCAGGAAATTGGGCCTATGGAGTTGCACTGGCTCAGCAATTTCCTCCAATGATTTGATAAAAATGTTTTCAGCGTGTTGTGCACACAGGTACACACTGCAATAATTACCATAATATTATAAAACACAAAGGGAGAAAAGTGCGGTAATTTGCACTGATTATTAAGTAAAAATAGGAAAGTTTAATTATTAATTTTTGAAATCACTGAAAGGAGAAAATAGCACACCTTCCATGTGCAGACACTGAAATTAGATTAGCTTGACAAGCCCATTTCAGAGGGAACAGGAATTCTTCAGTGCATTTATTTAATAGACCTTGAACATGTTATGAAGCAAAACTCTTTATTACAGCATCCTAAAAAATGTGAGTGAAAGGATTTTAAATCCCACATCTTGGTGCTGCTTTTAGATTAACACAAAACATTGAAAGAATTCAAATAATGACAGCTCTCTATTCAAAGCAGCCTCTATCAGGAGCAGAGGAAATGGGAATAACTGATGCTCCTGGGGCAAGTGCAGCTCCTCAGGGGAAGAGGAAAAAGAAGCATTTCCCTGTGCACACATTTTTGAGAAGCAGATTTTTGCCTCACCACGGTTGTGTTGACCACATTTATTCACTTGGATCCGACCTCTGGATTTTAAAGCATCAACAGCGACTGTCTGCTCTTCAAAATAGCTTTTTTTCCCATCCTGGGAAAATCACAATACAAATTTTTTTTTTTTAAGTGAGCAAATAGTTTTATGGCATTTAAAGCAAAGGCTGGCGGTTTTGTTGAAGGGAGGGGTGGCGCAGGAGAGCCAAAATGTGGAATTAAATGAGTTGTGTGCTTGTAAATGGGCTCGAGGAGAAGGGAACTGCTGCAAGGAGAACTGCGAAGCTGCAGTGATCCAGGCTGGAGCTGCCCGGGTCACGGACAGGGCTGGAAATGATAAATGGAACTGTTGTTTTTAAAGAACAATCAGGAAAGATAGAAAGGTACTGAAATTTGGCTAATGAAGCAGAAGGACCTGCAGAGGCTGCGAGAGCAGAACCAAAAAAGCGCAGCGCTCCTTTTGTAGTTCCCTCCCTTCCCCTTTGCGTTAGGCTGGCTCCTTTTTAGAGCAAATATTGTGTTATATTTCCGTGTCTCATTGTCTTCTGTCACCGGAGTAACACCTCTTTTACTGCTGCCAAAATGGCTACTCCAGCGCTGGGTCAGACCAATTATTTCTTAAATGGTTTGCATTCACCTGCACTTCAAATGTGTGGCTTTGAGAAACAAAATAACAGCACCTCATTCCCGGGCTGCTCCCAAGATCCATTATGCTCCCAACACATCAGTCTGCTCAATTAAAGAGCCAACGACTACAAAGTGACTGTATATCATTTGTATTACCTTGCTAGAGCCGACACTTTATTCACAAATATCTGACTCCAAGAGGTCTTTTTCTGCTTAGCTAGGTGCTTTATCCCAGCTCGCATTTATGTTAAAAAAAAATAGAAAAAAAGAAGGAAAAAAAAAAAAAGCAAAGAAAAAAAATCAGCAATGTGCTTTAAGCAAAGATTTCTGTGTCCTGTGTAGTTATTCCTTCTCTGCAAAAGGAGTTTTGCCATTCTTTACAGCCCACTTCAAACTGATTTGTTAGAGATTCCCCAAGTCCCGTGGAATGACAGACTGAAGGCTTGCTTTCAAAATATTGGAGGTGCAACACTGAAACCAGCACTGCCTTGCCAATTAACTTAATTCTTACTCACTTTGGGGCTGTGTACACATGAAATCATTTGAATGACAAGGGAAAATAAAATTCAGCCTTTTCTGAAGGCTCAGGGACACGGACAGGGTTTCTCAGTAGTCCACTACTCCTCCAGGACAGGCTTTAGTTCCACCCTAAGGGTACAACCAGTCTTGGCTCTGTCCAGGATGCTCTGACCCTTCCATCTGAGGATATTCTGGGATGATTCCCAGATTCCTGCTCCCACACCCATTCCCTGGAGCTGTCAGGTGGATTCCTCTCCTCCTGCCCTGTGCTGGGATGGATCCATCCCCAAATATCAGCCCTCAGCTCCCATAGAGCTGCAGGAGGCTGAGCCCAGGCTCTGGGCTGAGGGGCACAGATGAGCTGAGAGACTCAGGAGCTTCTAGATGAATGCAAGGAAACTTTTCTCCTCTCTGAGGACAATTAAGCCCTGACAAGGCTGTCCAGAGGGGCTGTGGCTCCTCCACCCCAATGACTTCTCTTCTCCCACATGGAGAGGAAGCTTCCAGACTGTCAGACTCAGTTATTCATTAATTCTTATCTATGTCACAGTCTTAGAAACTATGAGTTCTACAAACAAGGTGGAATGAAGCTACATAATGGCGATTCTCTGGCTCTACAGAGAGTTTTCAAGAACAATTTATCCAGTAATGAACTGACACCTAAATTGTTTTTATTTCTAACCCAATATCTAAACCTCTAAGTTCAGCAGTGCAGATTTTCTTACCCAATTATAAGACACTATTTAAACCCATGAAGAAGAAGGAAGAAAAAAGTGAAGAAGTATTTAGTCACCACCCTAAAACTCTGTCTTGGTATATATATATATGTATTACTATATTCAAAACCTTAAATCTCAAATGTTTCACCCTGTGACACCACAGCTTCTATTCAAACCACACACATGTGATTTTAACGTTATCACTCAATTTTGGAAGCCCATCCCAAGGCCTCAGATCAAATGCAGTGTTTTCTTGTGGATCAGTGCCTTTCAGCAGAGAGAATTTAAAATTCTCATCTTCCAGGGCTCCAACTGGAGATGACATGCCCAGGTCCCTCCAGCCTGGGTGCCTTTGAGGAGGAGCAGCAGTCAGGACCTGCCCAGCTATTCCAGCATCCAGGGCTCTCCCAGGAGCCCCTAATGACTGCAGCAAACCCCAGCAGTGCCGTGCTGAGCTCGTTTAAAATAACAAGACAGGGTCCTGAAATATGAGGTTTGCTCTCCCTTCTCCCAGGCTGCCACAACAGCTCCTGGCAGGAGGAGTTCATGCTGATGCCTTTCTCTGGTCTTAAAATTCAAACACAGTTTATGGGGAAAAGGGGTTTTTACTTCAGTTATTTATTTTAGGATCTTGGGGTACAGCACTTCATCCAGGTGGAATGTCCCAAAAATGCATGCACTATTACTGCATTGAAATATACACAATTATATGTCTATCGAATTTAACATATTTACTAAAGATTTTTTAATGAGAGGCTTGAGTGAACTTTTTGTTTTGAGGAACTTTTTTTCTTTGATGGGTTTATCTTAGTTTATAAAAAATATGTTTTGGAGAGGATTTTGGTGTCTGGGGCTTTTAGACTGTTTGGTCTCTAGCTTTAATGGTGCAGTGGGTTTTAGCTAAGTTATCAGACTTGGAAAGTTATAAGTATGTAGGTTAAAAGTACCAAGAATACATAAAATTATATAAAAGAGTATGTAAGAGGGGTATAAAAGAAAAAGCAAAGAATCATTCTGGCATCAGTAGAAAATGCTGCAAGAACAGAACTCTCTAACTGCTGATACCAGCACCAGAGCCACGCAGCCATTTGGGGTCAAACTGCCCTGTGATCCATTCTCCCCTTTACTTGATGCCTTAGGTTTTAACTTTTCTATGTTCCCAGCCCTGCCCTGCCCAGTGTCACTCTGCAGTTCCCTGGAGCTCGTTCAGTGCTGTTCTCTCATGCTCACACACACACAACAAAGCCTCTCCAGCTCTCCAAGGACACCCAGACCCTCCTAGGCCCAACAACTGCAAACCACAATCTTGGGGACAGGGGGGCAAGCTTGGGCAAATTCCATCCTTGCCTGGCTTCTGCTTGGGGAATTGATGCTGAGATCCAAGTGGGAAGAACTCGGGAGCTGTCCTTGTCCATGTTGGGATGCACTGAGGCAGGAGCCTCTGGAGCCCAGAGTGTACCTCTGAAGGCCTTTCCAACCAATCCCCCCTTGATTCCTTTATTCCTGTCTGCTCTCTGTTTCTAGGGAGCCATTCAAGGCATCATCCCCAAGCTGGGAAAGAGCAGGATCAATCCTATGGTAACCCAGGATACCCAAAACCTTCAGCACAGCAGCCACACAGGTGCTCCAAAGCCTGCAGGGACAGCCCAGGTTGGCTTCCCAACATCTCCTGATGGAGGTAAAGCTCATTTCAACAAAGTGTAAATTCTGCCCAGTTCAGAGAAAAATTACTTTGAATTAACTGGATAGATGTTATGAATAATCCACATTAAATTCTTAATTTTGGGTTACGATAGAAGACTTAATAGTGGTCAGATACCCACTGCTTATGCAATTAATTCTTAGCCAAGAAAATGAATGGGAGATATAAAGTATTTTAGAAATAATCTTTTCGTACAAAAACAATGGAAATTTGAAGAAGGATTAAGATTTAGTGTCACAACAGATTATAGTGTGAACAGAATGTGTCCTTACAGAAATCTATTTAACCACTGATATCCTAGAGGGAACAAACTAGAGGGGCTTTTTCCACAGGAAAAAAAAAAGGGAGAATTTACTCTTTGTGTTTACTGGAGCCCACAACTGGCAGGAAATGAGGCATGAAATGCATTGTCAAACACACAGTGTTCCAACAGAATGCCTTACTTCCACTTCAGCATTGATTTTAGGGATGCAAGCTCTCAGACCCCCCTAAAAATGGATATTTTAAAAAAAAATGGAACACGCTGGTAGTTCTACAGATACACACAAAGGCATTGCTACAGAAAAGCTTCAGATTTTTTAGCACTTCTCTGAAGAACTTCCTCCCATTTGTTAGTTTTTCCTAAGGTACACTGAGAAGTAAGAAATACTGCAAGGAACCAGGAGAAAGGGACTCCCACCAGCCCAAAGTGGCCCAAATTCAGCTCAAAGTTACTCCTGAACACAGATCTCAGAGAGAAATAATTGAACTGTAACTCCAGATTTACACAGAAAAAAGAAGGAACATCACCCTTCTGAAAAATCTCTTTCCAAGATTCTTCCCTACTGTAGCCAGAGAAATCAGGGCCAGAAAATCCCCTGAAAATTCATTTCTGTGTATTAATGTCCTTAAGTAGCAGCAAAACATACTGGTGAGGGTTGCCTATATCCTAAGCAGGTGAGGGATTGCCCAACATCTCCAGGTAAAATGAGTTTTGCAGTTATTTTACAGACAAAATTGAGCATGCAAAGCTGCATTACACCAGCCACCCTCTCCCAAAGCATGGCTAATGCAGTTAATTAACCAGGCTGCTACCAAATCCTCTTTTTTAAGCACTTTTTTCCTTTTTAAAGATTGCCACAAAAAACCCAAACAAACCAAAAGCACTAGGAATATTAAAAACCTGAGAAAATGAGAATCAAGAGCACTGCAACAGAAAATGTCATTTTTGCTTTGAGAAATCAGCTGTGTGGCAATGATTTAATTAAACTATAAATGGCAATGATTGCAAAAGTGTCTTGCTGGATCAGGGCAGGATGTAAGGAATTAAACACCTTTTTCTGGGCTGTTTGGGACAGAGATTTGGCTTCTAACACTTTGCTTTTTTCATTCTCACCACGACGTGGTCACCACACACAGGGGTGCAGGGACAGGCTGATCTTTGCCCTTAGGGGTTGGGTGGTGACACAGCCCCTAAGATGCCACCCTGACCTTCCAGCCTGGGAAGGAAAGCAAGGCTACCCCTGGAAAAGCCATTTATTTCTTAGTCCTGCTGCTTTTCCTGGTGCTCCAGAGCCACCAGCACGGGCAGAATTACAGAGGGGACAGGCACAGCCCATTTTCTTCAAGTCAGTGTCATTCACTTCTACCAAAAAAAGGCAAAAAAACTGTTAATGGTTCTCTCTCACCCTTCACAGTTTGATTCTTTAAGTTATTGAACACTTTTTATTCCTGTGTGATTGAAAGGGAACTGAGAGAGGCAGCACTTACAGAAAAATCCCAGAGCAGACAAGGGAACTTGTCCAGCTCCGTGCTGGATCTCCCCACTGAAATCAGCACTTCTTTCCTACCAAGGATGTGAGGGCATTTCTGTCTGTGTGACAGCCTGGGCTGAGCGAGGAGCAGCTGCAGGAGCCCAGGGGACAAACCAGGAGGGGTCAGGGCATGGATGTCCCCCTGCAGCCCTGGGAGCCACCAGGGACACGAGGCTGTGCTGGTGCCACCACTGCTGGCACCGAGTGGCTGGGGTGGGCAGGACCCTAAAGCTCATCCCATTCTGAGGACAGGGACACTTCCACTGTCCCAGGCTGCTCCCAGCCCCCATCCAGCCTGGCCTGGGACACTGCCAGGGATCCAGGGGCAGCCACAGCTGCCCTGGGAATTCCATCCCAGTCCCTCCCCACCCTCCCAGGGAACAATTCCCTCCCAAAATCCCATCCAACCCTTCTCAGTGGGAAGCCTGTCCCCCCTGCCCTTCTCTCCAGGCCCTTGCAGACAGCCTCTCTCCACCTTCCTTGTAAGATCCCTTCAGGTACTTTGTGATATCAATTCATAGATGTGAATAATTGAGTTTTGGAGATTGAGTGGAATGAAATCATTTGGGCAAGATCAGGATCTAGGACTGAACATGGCTCCAGAGGGTTTTTTGTACACTGGAGAGCCTTGGGAGAGGAGACTCAACACCAGCATTTAAATCTTGCTGTAAAGCGTAACAGAGGTGTTTGTTTTTTTAAACCAACCCACAATATTAATGGATTTCTTGTGTTTTTATGCATAAAACTAAAGAAGGGCTAGGAGAAATCCAGTCCATCACGGGCTGTGATCCATCTGTTAGGGAAATAAATTCAAGGGAAGCCACTCCATACGTCAAGCCCTGTGTTTGCCTTTCCAACACCCAACCTTTTGGCCCTGTGCACAATGGGAGCTTCTGACAGGTTTATGGCTTGAAGAGTTGTCCATTTATGAGTCCCACCACGTTAAGAATGGGCTTTCTGCATTTCTGCCAGAGTGTCAGAAGTACAAACTTGTCTCTTGTGTTTTTTCTTCTTAGAAAGAAAAAAAAGTCAGGCTGAAAAGACAGGTCTAAACAGTTCCTGGCCACCTTGGCAAACGTGCTACTATTGTTTATAAATCCTCACAGTTATTATTGTTTGGGGATTGTTTCTCTTATCTTACTTTTAATAACAGACAAGTGACTTCCAACCTGTCAAGGAAATCTAATAAAATATAAATAAAAACCATTTGTCTGTGTTTTTTCCCCTTTTACTTCGAGCACAAATTACATTAACAAAGCAAAATAACTCCGACAATCAAGATTTGAGTGCAGAACCAGCCAGAAATGCTTTGTGCTTATTAAGTTTTCATCTAGAAGAGCCTGCATCACCTTCTCTGCGTTAAGGGGAGCCGAAGCCCAGCCCAGCCAAGCACAAACACGTGTGGCTCAGGCACACAAACAGTGCCATGTGCCTGCTGGAGCCAAGCTCTGGGCCAGCATCTCCCCCTCGGGCAGGAGGGAGAGCAGAGCCTGGCCTCAGATGTGTGACACAGGCAGACAGCTCCTGGTGTGTTCCTGCTGTGTGCATTCCTCCACCAGTCACCCTCCATTCAGAATTTTTTTCCTCATCCACTGATCTGAGCTTGGAGTTAAACCTGGAGGGATATCAGAGTAATTGACCCAGAGATAATCAAAGGGTTCCCCATAAAGCTTTGAGCCAGACACATGTGTACTTCAGATTTGCTTCTCTTTGCATTAGAAAACAACCTCGATGGGCTCTTGAGATCTGCCAGGAATTAGAAAAAAAAGGAAAAAAGAGAAACAAAAAGAAAAACAAAAAGAAAAAAAAGAAAACCCAAGACCCAACAGCTGCAGTCCCACCTTTTTTATTTCAAGTGTTCTGTTACACCCAATCATAGCTACTATTTTTCTCCAGAGATTTACTTAATACTGGAAGAATCTAATCCTTACAAGAATTCCTCTTTTTTATGCAACCCCCAATTCTATTTTTAGAAAACAACCAACAAACCCAAACACACAAAACCCCCAAACCCTTTAACGCTGCCCCTTTGGCTGAGCTGTCCAGCCCAGCCCAGTAACCAAAGGCAGGAACTTCAGTCTCCCATCACCAGGAGCAGCAAGGGAGTGCCAGGGCAGCCACCACACAAACTTCCATGCACTTATTCTCCACCAAATCTTGCTTTCACCTTGGAAGCAGCAATTTCCCATTCCAGACACCTGCTCCACCCAAGCACAGCCTTAGGCCCCATCAGCCTTTCCCAAAGCAGAGGCAGCCTGGTTTAATTTTGGTGCCACACTTAGATTATCTCTAATCTAGCATGGAGCATTTTTGAATACTGATACTAACAAACAATTTTGAACAAAACAGCTTAACACAGCCTTCCTTAAAGCTGAATAATTCCTGCTCAGAACGTGCCAGCTCGTCCTGCTTTTGAGATATGTCAGTGCCTGACAGCAGCAGGGCTGATTCCACCACTGGCACTGGACATATGCTCTGGAGCGAGGACTCGAGGTGGACAGCTCTCCCACGACTCATTGCAAATTAGAAAAAAGGATTAAACCCACCTCCCTTCTCAGCCTGCTTATGTTATTTCATCTGGCAAAGACCATACAGAAATTAATAATAGCTTTCCCACCCGCAAATAAAAGTGTGCTACTTAAGGTTTTTGGCAGTGAGCTGGCATTTTGTCATTTAATCATTTCACATCATTACACTGCAATATGCAATGTAATGAGGTGACACTCCTAAATGACAAACACTGGGTACCTCCTGGGCTGCGAGGAGTAATGGCACGGGAAGGAAATGATACACTTGAGGTTGCCACAGCTTCACTCCCCCGAGTTGGGATTAAAGCACAGGAGAGTGGCAAGGAGAGCCTCACCTACAGATGGCTGAGCTGACCCCAAACACACCCAGGAATATCAATCCTGCAGCTCAGATCCAGCATCCCAAACCCATGGAAAACACTCCTTACCTGGGGGGCTGAGGGGGGCAATCCCAGCCCTTCCCAGGGTCACGGATGAAGGGCAGCCAAAGCCTCCTTATCTCTGCAGCCCACTTGATTTGGAGGATATATTAACCTTTAAGCATTTTGGAGAAATGCCTCTGGAGATCTCCTGCCAGAGCCTGATTTGATTGTCTGGGGTGGTGGCAAAGAGGGGAAAAGTCCAACAAAGGCACAGGACAACCCTCGGTGCCCACACGTCACAAGACTTGGAGCATTTCAAAGTGAGCCCTAAATGGCTAAGGCCCCCCCAAGGACCTCCAAGATGCTCAGAATTATTCTTTCCCACCCTTTCTTCCTGTTCTCAATTCAACTCACATAAAGGCCACTGAGGAAGCCATAAATAACATCCTGAAATGTCACTGTTGTGCTGTGACCCCTCTCTGCTGCACATCCAAAGTGCCACTTCCCACCTCTCCTGTCAGGAACCTGCAACTGGATGAAATCACCCCCAGGATACACCCTGAAACCCCCCAAACCTCTGGGGAACACCGGAAAAACCCACAAATAAAGCCCTCAGTGCATCATTTTACCCATGCAAAGGGATCTTTCCAACCCAACCAGCTCCTGCCACCCCCAGGGGTGGCAGTGCCCATCGGTGCCTGAGCGCAGCTGCCAGGGCTCCACCAGATTCCTGCAGGCTCCAGAGGATCCAGCAGAGCTGGGGAGCTGGCAGAGGAGCCAGAGTACCTGGCACTGTGATTGGGACCTGCCTGCTGAGCAGAATGGGAGTTTTGGCGAAAACTTTATCCCCAAGAAGCCCTGCAGGGGCCGTTCCAGCCCCAGGGGCAAACCCTCGGTGCTCCCTCCCCAGCCCCTCACGGCCTCTCCACCATGCCTGTCAGGAGACTTTGGAAGAAGCGAGAGAGAGACAATAAAATGCTGAAGTGAAGAGCTCTTTAAATATTAGCTCAGCTGGTATTATCATACATTTTTCCAAGTTCAAACATGATAAAGTGATTTGAGAGTTTGCCAACTCCATATTCAGGGGAAGCATGCAGAGAGAGGAGAAACGCTGATATCTTTGATGTAAGTCCTTTTTCTTTTCTTTCCTTTTGTTGACTTTAAAGAACAGTCGTCTTAAACCTCATTTCAGAAGGCATCAGAAAATACTGGAAATTGCACAACAGCTTTAGGAGCAGAGTTGCAGGTGGCAAGATATTTATTTTCCAAAAGCAGCTCTCCATGAATGGATGAGCCATCCCAAAGAAATGGTTATTTTCTTTGCCATCTTTATTCACAGAAAAAGCCCTATTGAATTTCTGCTATTCAGTCATTTATAATTTAGTGGCTGAGAAAACTGGCTTTTTACATTCTTCCCCACATCCGTGAGGAGACACAATCCTTAAAAACAAATTCCTAAAGTGACAATGAACTTCTGGCTCCCACTCTTAATGAGAAGCCCTGAACATCTCTGTCCAGGACAAGCTGCCACAGCAAAAGCACCTTAGAAACAGAGGGATCTGGCAAACAGGGCAGTTCCAAGGTGCCTTGGCTTTGATGGGAACTTCCCCAGTTTGGGATGAGGTCCAGGGGGTCCAAGGCAAGTTTTTCCAGGAATGAAATCAGCCCTGGCAGAGGGGCCATGACAAAAGCATCCCATGTCCTGCCCTTCCCATGTTACTCCACAGAGGATATTCTGCACAGCAAAACACTGCAAGGCTGAATAATGGCTTTAAAGACAAAGTGTTCAAAATAATTTGAATTTCACCACCTTCCTAAGTGTCCAGGAAAGCTTGACATCCCCCCTAAAAGAGCCACTCTAATACCCAAACATTCATTAAAATGTAATAATATAGATTAAGTTTACTTAATCCTGCTGCAGAGTGCCACAGAGAGAAGGCAATATTCATTACTCTTGGCAAAAGCAGGAATGGTGAGTGGGAGCCAAAGCAGGCCTGGATGCTTGCTTGTTTCCTCATCTTTTTTTAAAACCTTTTTTTATTTTCTTCCATCCTTCTGCGCTGGCATGCTCCCTAAATGCAGCAAAGACAGAAGGTAATTACATATCGTGACTCATTAGCAGAAAAAAAGGAAAAGTGGGAGCAAAAGCAATAGGTAGGTGGGGGTAAATTTACCACATAATGATTTAAAAGTTTTGGACTCCTGCACACAGAGAAAAAAAAAAAAAAGGAAGGAATTTAGTCATTCAGACTGTGAAATTCTAGGAGACTAAATGTCTACTTAAATTATTTCATCACATATTCATTAGGCCATCCCAGGGAAAGCAGTTATATTATTTGATGGGGTTTTAGCTCTTTTCTGGCACCCTGAAGAAGACAGAGAAGAATGGACAAATTGAACAAGAGATGAACAAAGGAAGCAGTGGGGAAAGGAAGGCAGAGAAGTCTGAGGAAAAAAAACCAACAAAAAACCCCTAGACCTATTGAGCTGTGGCATAAAAATCCAAGTCCTAATTCCAGCCCCTGACACCAAGTGCTGGTCCAAGCCCAGGCCTGGTGGTTATTGCCACTGCTCCTCATTTAGCCACCCTGGAATGCCAACGCTGCTGTTTCCTGCTTGTTTGTCTTCCCTGCACCACAAATAAATCAGGAGTTATGCTTTAACATGTTTCTTCCATAGCACCGAGCACATAAAGGAATTTATCCTCTGAGTCCACTAGACTGTAAAACAAATAAATATAAATAATGATAAAAGAAAGGAGAAGGAAAGTGAAGCACTGGTGTGGGAAGTCAGGAAACCTTTATTTTACCCAGAGTCGCTGCCCACAAATTTCTCCCCTCCATAACTGCTGGTTTGGTGGGGTTTCTTTTTGCATTATTATTTTTTTATGTTTTTAACTATAATTAAAACTCTTAAGCCAGCTTCTTTTAGAAAACATAATATCTCTCTTTTTGGCCGTGCCACAGCAGAGGATCCTCTCCTTACTCCCTTCAAATTTTAAAACGTGGACTTAAAGACCCAGGAGAACAGAATAAATTTTCTGCTATTTTAAAGAATTAGAATGTGTTGGGGAAAGACTTGTACTTGGCTGGGAGCTGCTTTATTAAAAGGATGTTGCAGCTAGAGAGTGGAAAAAATAGGACAAAGCATCCAGTGGGAGCCATTGTTCTCCTTAGGGGAGGGAATGGCACAGGCAGAGGAGCCCAGCCAAGAGCAGGAGATAAAAACTCATCTCTCCATCACGGAGCCAAACCTCCCTGCACAGCTGCACCTCCTCTTTCAGCTGCAGGGCTGGGAAGTGCAGCCCAGCCCAGTCCAGCAGCAAAGTCACCACCAAGAGAGAGGAACCAGCTCCAGCCCCTGGGGCAGGGCTTGTGGTGGGTGCTCAGCACAAACAGCTCAGGGAAAAGGGGGCTCAAACATGGAAAATTGGAGGCTTTGGTGATGCCTCAAATGGCTCCCTAGAAACAGAGAGCAGACAGGAATAAAGGAATAAAAGAGGGATTGGTTGGAAAGGTCTTCAGAGGTACACTCTGGGCTCCAGAGGCTCCTGCCTCAGTGCATCCCAACATGGACAAGGACAGCTCCCGAGTTCTTCCCACTTGGATCTCAGCATCAATTCCCCAAGCAGAAGCCAGGCAAGGATGGAATTTGCCCAAGCTTGCCCCCCTGTCCCCAAGATTGTGGTTTGCAGTTGTTGGGCCTAGGAGGGTCTGGGTGTCCTTGGAGAGCTGGAGAGGCTTTGTTGTGTGTGTGTGAGCATGAGAGAACAGCACTGAACGAGCTCCAGGGAACTGCAGAGTGACACTGGGCAGGGCAGGGCTGGGAACATAGAAAAGTTAAAACCTAAACCATTGGGATAAAAAACTCCAAATTCCTGCTGGGATGGGGAAAGCTCACACCTCCCCAGGAATGGCCAAGCTGGAGGTTTGGAGTGCCCATCCCTGGAGGTGTCCCAGGAAGGGCTGGAGGTGGCACTCAGAGCTCTGGGCTGGGCACAAGGTGGGCATCGGGCACAGCTGGGACTGCATGGGCTGGGAGGGCTTTTCCAGCCTCCATGATCCTGTGAACTTGCAGCTACATCCCTGGAGAATCTCTCTGGAAGGCTCCTTTCTATGAGACTTGTTTCCAATAAAAGAACTGACACCACGGGGGTAACCAAGTACTAACCAAATGAAAGGTTTGGATAAAAATGCTGCATTTTTTTACAGCCACCCATAGATCTTAACTATAGCTAAGCCAAACTCCTTCAAAACCAGCCTAGCTTCTGATATTTTAACTCAGAAAATTCAATTTTACCCTGCTAAGTCCCACAGTCCTGCAGAAGGGAACACAGCACACACCCTCACCAGGGTGGGGATCCAGGCAGGCAGCACCAGAAACATAAAAGAGACTGATGAGAGCAGAGCCTTGGAGAACTGATTGTTCTCCTGCAATGACAGCAAGTTTTTGTGCTCTAGTTTTACTCTCCAATGAGTGTAATGCCAGCCCCTTGATTCAGGATCCATAATACAAGAGAACACTGTAGAGGGTGGGTCTCAAACATCATCACTGCCCTGAGAAACAGGTCTCAGTGCCTTCAGTAACTTAAATCTGGGGTTCTGATCACACCACAACTTCCAGAATTTAGTTCTTCATATTATCTAAGAGTTAGCATTTGACACATGATGTCACAGCAGATAAAATACTCTGATTCCTGTGCATACAAAGAACCCCCACACACTTCAAGGCCTGTTAAATAGAAACATTTAACTCTGAGATCTGCTTTAGAAACAGAACCAAAATAACCCCCAGTGAGACCAACAGGGGCGAGGAGGAGCATTAGTGACCCTCTGGATAAGCCTCTTTGCTGCTACAATGCAGAGCACATTAAATGCATTTTGGAGCTCCCAACCACCTCCAGCTTTAATGCAGCCCGAGCTGCATCAGGTTCCCAGGCACAGCGTAACCAGCACTGCAATTGCCTCCAATTTAATACCAATAATCCCACCTAGCAAAGAAATCATAACTCTTAACTATTATTTCCAGTGACATCCTCCTTTTCACTCTAAGCACTGTTCTTTAAACATTTCTAAACTTTTCCTGTTCCTTCCCTGCGCCACGATACGAATTTGCCTGTCACTGAAGGCTGTACACAAAGAGAGACACAGACACTGAGCACAAAGATATCAGGAAGTGGTTTTCCTAGCAACAGTAATCATCTGAGAGATCCCAGAACATCCTTCCTATTCATGCAGCATTTTGTGTTTTGAATAGTGCTGACAGGTGAAGTGGATTCATAGTATTTAATACAAAAAATATTGCTGTGGATGGGAATGGCACAAAAGCAAAAATATCCACACTATTCATGAACAGATGAATTCAGTGTTTTCATAACGTTCCAGATTATGCACTAAGGCACGGTTTCAAAAGCAGAGACTTTCCCCTTCCCACAGAAGGAACAATCCAGGGTGTTCTGGGGGAGCAGCATCCCCAGGAGTTTCACCAGCACTGACCTTGCCTCTCCCAGCCCCCCTCACCCAGGGTGTCACACACAGCACCCACACCCTTCCTGCACTGGGATTCCCATCTCCTCCCATCATGAGGACCTTCAGACCTGGTAAGGCCCTTCCTGCCAGCGAGACTCAGGTTTTCCTCTCCCATTCCACAAGTTAAGGTCAAACCTGTTGCTCCAGGAAGTCCTGAGCAAGCTGAGGACCTTCCATGCACTGAGCTCAGGTTCTCTGCCCAACACAGCCCTGGACACAACCCTAAATTTGGGTGACTGGAGGGATCTGAGACACAAGAGACATCAGGTATCATTCTGCAAAGCTCACACAAAGTCCCTAAATTCCTGTCATCCTACAGGGCAGATCAGACCCCAGAAAACAACTGGGATTGTGAAAGCTCATGAGTAAGGACCCAGAGCAATCCAGCATCGCTCTCCCACACTGGTGGGACATCAACACCCACAAGGGTTTTGTTCCTTCAGCTCTTTGCTCCCTCATTTTTACAAAACTCCCCTCCAGATTTCTGTCATCTTGTGGGAAACCCAACACATTCATTTTATTCCTGGGCCACATCCCAATTGTTCTCCTGCTGCTTCTCCCTCCTTGCCCACCAAAACGTGCCTTCCATAAGAGTTTCCCAACCCTATGGATTCCACAGCTGCCTCCCAGTCAGCTCCCATGGACTTACAGAGCACTGACTCACTCTTTAGGACTCTGTAAATCTCTTTTTTCCTGAAGGTCTTTTCAGTTTCCATGAGTTCAATGGATTAATTATTGCCATTCCCTTAAGGAAACCATCCAGTCTCCAGAAATCCATCTCATCCTGGCCTTAACCTTCCTTGCACCGATTTTTTAGGTTGTCAGGGTATTAAAGTCCTTTCTCCCTACACCTGCATCCCAGAATATATAATGGGAACATCAACAAATCCTTGGCTACAGGCACACCAGAGGATGGCACGTATTACTTGAGCAGTTACTGGTTGGGATTTTTATGCATTGGAAGTAATAATAAATTAAATTGAAAGGGATAAATTCAGAACAGATGTGAAGAGGTATAACTAATGGGGGTGTCAGAGGAAATTAAACAGTGACAAACAGTGGGGTAAATTACAGTGTCAGGGTGAGTGGGTTTTAAAGGGACATCAGCAAGGGAGCCTGCGTGGAGGGGGCTTTAGAAAGCACAGGTTTCCTGCAATTGAAATACACAGGGCATGGGTTATAAATATGTTTGATAAGAGAAACTACTAATATGAGGGTTTGAGATAGCACAAGATTAATCAGCTTCCTTCTGCTCTCTGGAGCCTTGCCTTTGGATCTTTTTCCTCCAGCTTCCCTCTGCCTTTGGCAGTTGATTTCCTCTTTGTATCAATTGAGGCAAGGGCTGCTGTTCCAATGAAATTTGTACACCTGCTTTGCACCACTGCCAACCCTCCTGAATGACAGGTACCCATAGGGCAGAAAAATGCAGAAAAAAATGCCCAAAGGCCTTCTAACTTCCCTCTATCAAGAATTCTTCCCCACCCTCAAAAAAATAAAAAAAAACTTTATTAAAATCAAAATATTTTGAGAGCGAATCCCATAAAAAGTGATATTAAAATTCTCAAGTAGCAAGTACTTCATAACCTTCTAGAAATACTCATTGATATTTAAAAACCCCAAATCCTTCATGGCTTCAAAAATGCCAAGGAAAGGAATGCTGTATTCCAACCAAATCTGCTCCCTGCATCTCACAAACAGCTTGAGTATCTATAATGAGCTACAATAAATCTTTCAATTGAAGCACTAATTAACTTTGGAGTTACTTGTCTCATTATGAATCCAAGTTTCATGGCAGTAGCCACCTCCAGGAACTGTCCCATGGACTTTTTTTAACCAAGGCAGCATTAAACAACTTTATTTTCAAGGACAAGACGACACATACAGGCAGCCAAACCCATTCCATGACCCTCTCCAACCTGCCCAGGGAGGGTTTGGCCTCAGAGCAGTGAGGAAAAGGTGACTTGGAGCACTCAGAGCTTTGTGGAGTCAGAGCTCTGCTCAAACTGCAGAAGGAGCAAAGCTCCTGTTCTGCTGACTGCAGGAATTAGTCACCATTTTACTGACAAGTGGGAAAGAACATTACACTGCACTTTGAGGAGCTCAAAGTTAATTTGAAAGAGTCCTCCAGCAGCAGCAGCACAAATAAAAGCTCCTGGAAATTTCCTGTGCCAGGGAAATCCCTGTGCCAGCCCCTCTGGCTACTGACACAACTCTCTGGAAGGACAAATCCACATGGACAGCTCTGCTCACAGATCCCCCTGCAGCATGGGGTTTGAAGCAGGGAAAAAGGCACCTCTGCTCAAAGCAGCTCAATCCAAGGTGTGGTGCTGCTGATGGAAGCTGGGAAGGGAAGAAGGGACAGAGGAAGAGATCTTAAATTCACTGGAAAGCTGTAGTGACAAGAGCTCAAAGAACCCAAGATGAACATGCTCAGAGGCACCCAGAAATCCTTCCCTGTGAGGGTGTGAGGCCCTGGCACAGGGTGCCCAGAGAAGCTGTGGCTGCCCCTGGATCCCTGGCAGTGCCCAAGGCCAGGCTGGACATTGGGGCTGGGAGCAGCCTGGGACAGGGGGAGGTGTCCCTGCCATGGCAGGGTGGGAATGGATTATATTTAATGTCCCTTCCAGCCCAAACCATTCAGTGATTCCCAGGAAAGTTGCAGCACTTCCAACAAGAAAACATGAATTGTTGGTGTTCTCACAGGGATGGAGCTGGGCTGTTGCTGCAGAAGCCCCACTCGAGGAGCAAAGTGTTGCTAGGCTGGGGCTGCAGCTTCCTGGGAACGTGGTTATTTCTAAACTTGAGAGAATCTCGCACCAGATTAATATCCCACACCAGCTCCACCACACAATCACTGCAACTTGGCTACCAGGAAACAGCAATGCAGGCTCCAGCTGGGGCTCCATCCCCAAATCCCACGGGGAGAGCTCCCTGCTCTGACACCCTCACACCACCCCTGCCCTTCCATCCCATGGGATCTCCTCCTGGGGCTGCCTTGCACACAGCAGGAGCTGCACCCAGCTGGAAATTGGAGCCTCTGCTGCTTTTTTCTATCTGTGTGGGAGGGGATGCTCTGAGATTCACTGCCAAGCTCACATCAATCATGCTTCATCTCTCCCTACCCCCCCAAAATTCACAGATCAGATCGGGGCTGGGGATGGGATCCTTCTGGCTGTGCCAGATCATCACCCCATGGATAGTTACGAAGATCAAGTTTGAGCTTACAATCCTTGAGATCCTCTCTCACACAGCAGAATTAATTTGACTGCTTTCCCCACCATTCCAGCACCAAGGAAATCAGCGGGGTTGCAGTTCCACAGAGTTATTGGTCCTCAAAGGACAATGCTCCTTAAATCACCCCTTAACCCAAACATCCTTGGAAAAAAAGGATTTCAGTGCAATTTCTGCTACACGTTGCTTGAGAATCTAAGACACAAGACAAAAGAATATCATCCCAAATCACATTTGTGATCAATAAACACCTTTGCAGAAGCCTGCCAGGGTCAGCAGACACATGGGGCTATGCTTTAATTATTAAACAGGTTGGCAAGAGCTGAAAGATTAGCACTTTAAAAAATAAAAAAATCTTTCCTTTAATAAAACGGTGTCAGGATGTTTCTTGGTTCAATATTTATTATTTCATCTGTCTCCAGATGGGAAGGACAAGTATTTGGATAAATGGATTTAAATGCTCAGCTTTACATTAGCCTCTGTGTCCTGCCCACTTCAAAAGCTCCAAGGCAGCCTCTTACACAAACATTTCTCCATAAATCAGAGAAATAGCACTGACTTCTCATACAGGTAGTTCATGGAGGGGTTACTTTCCCCCCATTAGTAAGAGCTAAACATTAAAAGAGAAATTGATCTAGCTAAAGGCAGTCAAGAAGCACACAACTCCTTCCTTTCCTCTCCCCATCCCCAAATCTTAATGTCAAATAAAACCAATCCACCCAAATCACATTTCTGACTATGCAAAACTTCTGCAAAACAGACCTACTAGCAAAACACAGAAAAGTGTCTTGGAACATATTGAGAATCTCCTCACAGGCCACACAAAAAATGTTGAGATTTCAGTACATAAATTTCTCAGATTTCACAGAAATAAACCGCTGCCACAGGGTCTGTTTTTAAAAACTCTATTATCTCCTGGAGGTCTGAAGGGTAAAAACGAGCAAGTGCAGTAACATGTGGTCACAAACTAACCTGTAGAATAGAAAATATCTCGTGAATAGGGCAGCAGCTCCTGCTGCACACTCCTGCTCCCATCAGAGCCCCTTTCCCAGCACATCCAGCCCCATGCAGTGTCCATCCACCTCCTTTCTCCAGGTTCAGACACCCAGAGAAATAAATGGCTGATTTTCTTAGCATGAGGCAAACAGAGGGGAAAAAAAAAAAAAATCAGCTGCATGAACTTGGAAGCAAACTCCACTGGCACCATTGCTTTTAGCAAGATGCTATCTGACATCTTTTGGCTGAACAAGTCCCTTTTGTGGGGAGGATTGTACAGCAAATATTTCTGAGTAGCATAATGTTTGTTGGATATTGCTCTGTTAGGGCAGCTTGTGTTTTCACTCTATTCTGCTTTTGTATGCGAGGGTGTGGAATTTGTTAATCTAAATAAAACTCAAAATAGACAGCATGGCTTAAAGAGCTGCTGACGCCTGGTGGGAAATTTTGAAAGAGTTGTGTGTCAGAAAGCAATCCTGTGCAGGAGCATCTCCAGGCTCTGCTCCCAAGGGCTGCCTTGGGCTGTTCCGTGGGAGCTCAGAGCACTTCCAGGGCAGTCACTCGGTGATTTACCCTGCAGGTGCTGGCACCCACCCTGCTCCACACCCCAGAGCAGGGCACAGGGGAGCAGGGATCCAACAGCAGCACCCTGGGGTTGCTGTGCTGTTACTCCTCCAGCTGCAGGTGGGATGCTGAGTGCTGGAGCTGTTCTGCTCTCAACCTTTCTGGGCAGAGCCCCGCAGCAGCCCCTGCCCTGCCCCTCAGCTCCCAGCACAGCTGCACTCCACCATCCTGCTCTCTTTATGGAGCCTTTGGGTGGGCAGCACCTTCGCCCTCACACCAGAGAGGTTCACTGGCCTCCCACACAAAGCAAACTCCACTTTTCCCCTGTGAGGGGAGTCCCTCTCCCAGGCGTGCACCCAGCAAAAGGAGTTTTATCCCCACAAGACATTGGAGAGCTCTCTCCACTCAGCCTTCTGGTACTTTCAGGTTTGTTCCTGTAAACTGCTCATTATCCCTACATTTCTTGTTGTCACATGTATTCCCTCCTGCTTCATCTTTGCCCTCAGATGGGATCAGTTGGAGCCTCACACCACATGCCCCTCCAGAAATCACTCTCCATCAATGGAGAGGCACCCACAGAATTGCCTCATCTGTGCTCTGTGACAGAGCAGGGACCTGAGCTTTGCCCAGCTTAAAATAACCCAGCACTGGATTTGCAATTGCTGATTTCAAGGCAGAAGTTTGGTCTTTGCTCAAACCTCCAAGGTGGCATCAAAACTATGAGTTATCAAGAAAAAAGTGGTTAAACTAAACATAACTACAAGTGGTTATCAAAAACTACTGAAAGAAGTCACTGTGTGCTCTGACTGCAGTTACAAATCCTCCACCAGCTTTCATGAGGAAATTCAAATCCCAGCAGCTCAAGTTCTGCAGCAGAGGTACTTTAAGTTTTAGGAAAATTTCACAGGAGTTAGTCTGAATTTACATGAATTTTTCTAGTTAATCCATCAGTATAAACTTAATTTCTTCCTCACCATGGTGTCAAACTTCAACAAATATTACAACAGGATGTGAATAGCCTCCAAAATGGGTCCTACCTGATGCTTCTGAGCCATGCAGTGTTTTGATAAGGTCAGGTGAAAATAAAACCAGAGTGGCTGGGAAGCCCCCATGAGCATGACAATATTCCCTCACTGGACCTCCAAACACTGAAAGTCACTGTTCATTCCATATGATCACTAAATGGTGAAAGCAAAAAAGAATTTTTGCAGTTTCTCCTTTAAATCTGATTACTGCAATCCATCCTTTCATTCTTGGAGGAACTGTGTCCATTACTCACAGGCAGAGGAGCCAAGCCTACCAAGAATGACTTGGCAAGGACTGAAGATGAATCACAGCACATCTCTGGATCAGGAGCCCATTGTGAATGAAATTAGCTACTTTTTTTTTAAATACATTTGTTTCCAGCATGCAAAGATGAAGAGAAAAAGGGAATGAACCTGGGAAGATTCAGGAGCTCCCCTGTGCTGGGTCCTGTAATTCAGGTGGGCTGGTACAGGGAGTGCTCAGAGAAATCAGTTTATTAACACTGACTATTCACCTAGGGACACCTGCAAAACTATTTTGGTTTGTTTGCTTTTCTGGGTTTGTTTACTTTTTAAAACAAGAGGGAAAAGCTGAGGTAAAACTCTCACTAAAATAGAACTGAGCTGTCACCCTCAATGCCAGACAATCTATTGAGAACTACTGGTTTTAATTGAGAAAATTAATTTCTAATTGAAGGCATTTTAACTTGTCAGCCCACCTGAGCAGAGGCTTGAAACTCTGTAAGTTTCCTCCTTCTGAAAGCCATTGTCTCAGGAATCTTCCTCATGTTCTCCCTGTTTAGGTCACCTGGATTAGCTGTGTGCCAGCTTCCTCTGGCATTCCAAGATGAAGCAAAACTTTGGGGCCAATCGTCATCTATTTTTTTTTTTGTTCCTTCTTTCTATTTCTTCAGCTGAGCTGAGTTTGGTGGAGTGTTACAGAGGCAGACTTGGGGGCACTAATGTGGATTTTTTAACAGGTCCATGTGAGAAAAAGCTCTGCCTGTGAAACCTATCCTGCCACTCACCAGACCTCTGTTCCTTGCAGCTCTCCAGCTCTAGACCTCATCCCATCACAAAGACAGAGCGAGGAGAGCTCTGGGAAGCTGATTGCAAGAGCTGCCACTGTGAGGGCTTCCTTCAGTAGAAAGGATTAGAGCGTCCTCAAAATGTCAAGCAGATATCAAAGATACACAAAGATTGAAAAATAAAATGTACCATTTATAAAAATAAGTCTTTGGGAGACACACTTAGAAAAACCTAAGAGAAATGTGTCCCTAAAATAAACACAATCCACTGCCCAACTTCATCGTTTCCACTGATAAAACTCCAAGCACGGCAACCCATGTAGCAAACCAACCCATGTAGCAAACCAACCCATGTAGCAAACCAACCCATGTAGCAAACCAACCCACTAAAGCCTCATTAATACCCAATTTCTATTTGCCATGAGTAAGTATCTCCCACAGCTGATTTGAGCTCATCCCTCCCACCACCACCCAGGTTCCTACACATCCACCAAGGGACACAACTCTCCCAGGCAGGGATGTGCTGCTGCTCTTGCACAGGAGCTACATCAACCCCCAGCCCAAGCCCTGAGCCTGTTGAGTTTTCTGTTGTTTGGGTTTTAATTCACTTTCCTGAGATTGCTTTTCATTCACTCGGTGACAGGTAGTTATTTGTTTGCAGGGTTCCATTTGACATTTATTGTTAGTGTAAAACACTAATAATAATAATTAGTGCCTTTTTAGAGTTGTCTGAGGTTTTAGTGCTGGTGCATTGTTAATATAAAACATCCCAGCGCTGGGCTGTGTATAGGATAGTATGATAGTATTTAAATATAACAAAGGGGCTCATTATACTGCGACCAGATTGCAGTATCTTTGAGCCTCCTGTTAGCAAGCCAAGATTTAACATCCTCTAAACTTGTCTGCAATGCTAATACTTTCTGGAAAAAGGAGGGGGGAAGCTACCAAAAAACCTTAAACAAAACTAAAGCCCAAACAAAAACTAAACAAAAATACACCGTTTTTATTTGCTTAGGGTTTAAGAGCCAAAGCAAGTTTAATGCCAAGAGGACAGGAATAAGTGAGAATAAACGAATCCTACAGCTGCTTTTAGAACCTCAAGGTAACTCAGAACACGTGCAGCCACATCTTCGTGTTTGGGAAGAGACTATTCCAAACTACCTATAGTTACCCCACTTATTCCACCCTGTCTCAGGTCTCAGATAATCATTTTCATAACATGACCAATGAGGCTCTGGGCTGTGCTTTCAGAGCATCTCATTAAAGGAGATTTGCAATCCTCTGGTGGATTGGAGCACGTTGTCAGACACTCCTTCCTTGGCTGGGTGCTCTTCATGAGCAAATTAAGGAAAACTCCCCCTGCAGAGATGGCTGGATGCAGTTTTTAATATCAGGAATCAATTATGACTACAGAAAATAGGCTGTGCTGCTTTGGGTTGCTTGACCTTCCAAGAGAGATTATCTACATAGTGAAAATAAGGCTACAAGTGGGATTGGCAATGCCTGGCTCATAACAAGCTCATTGTCCATCTTTTCTCCTGCAGTTCACCTCTAATCAGAGCTGAAAGTTGGAGTCAGCTCTCATTTCTGCTGGGGAAACTCAGGGATGATCTCATCTCCCCAGAACTCCCTTTTTGGACAGATCTTATTCCAGGGAAGATTCAGAAGTGAGATCTGTGCCAGCTGACACTGCAGAGCCCAGCTCCACCTTTGCCTTCTGATGCAGTCAGAGCACGAGGGGAGAGAAGGGAGGGGAGAGCCTTGAATGGAAGGTGGAGAAGGCAGAGCTGAGATTTAAGTAGCTCAGGCCATTTAAAAAAAATAGTCCCACACAATTATCACCATGAAATACGAAGCTGAAGAGCTGAGACAGGCTCAAGGTGAGCTCTTGCCATAATGACAAGAGCAGAAAGAGCAAATAATGGGAAGGAAAGAAAGGAAAATAAAGGAGTAACTGAGCATTTCTTTCTTTTCAGAGCCAACTCAGCCTAACTTGAGGAAGTAGCATTTATTATGACAAACTGAGTCTAGACAAGATCTGTCAGGTTCAGCTGCACTGCATAGCTTTAGGTGCACACGTTTTTACTACAGATTGTAAGCAGAGACATATGAAACGAGAATCTCAACATTGAGCCCTGCTGGATCTTCCAGGCTTTCTGCCTGAACACATTTGCATGAAGTGCTTGTCACTGGAGGATCTTGACAGCCACAGGGTTGAACTGCTCCCCTTTCCCATCTGTGCCTTCTCGAGGCCATTGGGCAGCACCAACTTCCCAGCCATCAAATGGATTCTTCATTTGGGAGCTGCATTTCCACTGACACACTCGGCACTCGCCGTGTTCCATCTCAGTGCTCCAACTGTGGAATAAATAAAGCTCTTTAAAAGCCCCAAGCCAACAGCTCCTTTGGTTCTTCCCCTGCCCAATCCAGTCAAGGTTGCAGCAGCTTGAGAAGGGAATGAAAGGTGGACTTTTTGGTTGGGGTTTTGTGTCTTTGGATGTTTATTTTCCACTATATTTGGCAAGTAAACAAGAGCCTGGAAGGATCCAGGGAAGTGCAATATTCTCCAAAGCTTGGAGGATGCATGAAAATATAGAAATATTCTTGCAAATTGTAGCAGATATTGGCATTGCTAACAAGTCTTAGGATCACAACAGATATTTTTAAGATATTTTCTGAGGAAAAAGCAGGAATTACCACAACTCATCAATAGAAACAATTCAGGTTAAGGTGCTTTTCCTTAACACTCAACTTGGAATTCCCTGTTCAAAACTCAAGTTTAAAGTGAAAAGGGAAAAAAGGGTAAAGCCTACATGGAATATTTGGCTAAGAAATCAACTTTATTTTCTGAAGAATATGGATAGGGACCTTTTACCTTGATTCTGCTGTGAAAATGCTTAGAAAACCTGGAAAGCTCAGTCAGCTTTAACTGGGGCCTGACAAGGTTGGGATGAAGTTTGTTTTCCATGGTCCTAAACATCCAGCCAGATCTGCTGCTGACAAGAACAGAAGCAAAAATCTTTGGGGAAAGAAAAAAAAAAAAAGATAAAGCCAAAATCTGCTGAAATCTGTTTTGATTCTGTGACCCAGATACCAGCAGGGAAATAACAAACCTTTGCTGTATGTTACACTTGGCTTTCTATTGCAGAGCTGAGCCTCAAATGACCCCAGAGCATCCATTTGCTGGGTTAGAAACTTTCTCAGAAAGCATCAGAAGCCAAGATGCTCCCACTGATGGGCTTGTCTTTAAAAACAGAGCTCTACAGAGGGTGAAAAACCCCTGTTTACAAATGGGCAACTTCCATAGTTTCTACCAGAAGAAAATATTAAAAGATCCAAAAGATAAAAATGTCACTGAGATAAAAAAAAAAAAATCATCATCTATTTTTTCCTTTTTACTATTGTATCTATTAGAAAGAGCTTTGGGCAAAATGAAGATTATTTTGAGAGGATTCTCTCCCCTTCACTTCTTCTTTTTATTTCTACAGGTCCCAATATTTTGCTTTCTATCCCCTTCAAGTTAGCAAATCCTGAAAAAGTACAAACCAGATTTTTCACAAAAACTGGAGAATTTTGTCAAAACTTTTCCAGCTCTCAGTTGAAAACCTTTCCCTCCTGAAGCTGCACATTTTTGCATCTTCAGCTCTCACAGCATTATGAAATAATCCAAGGGATGAGGGTGCACCCCCAGCCCTGACTCCACCTGATTGTGCCCATCTCTTCAGGGGAGAAAACCCTGGGCTTTCCCAAAGCCTCCTCCATTCCCCAACCCCCTTTCCCCCCTCCAAGCTCCACAAAATCCTTTCCTCAGCCTCCTGAGTGACCCATAAGTGGTTTCCAGCACCCTGCACACGGGATGTGATGCAGCAGGACATGATTGATGCAGCCTGACCTGACATGTCAGGACGCTGCTTGTCACATGTGGAATTCAGCAAGAAAATTGGAATAAGCAACCTTGACATGTTCATAATAACCGAGGATTTCTCCTCTCCTCATTATCTCCACGTTCTCCAGCATTTACCACACAAACTTTGTCACCACAAGACAGCAGCTCACCTGCTCTTGAAACAACATTTGGACCCAGATCCCGAAATCTTTCCAGGGCATTTTCTCCCCCATGAAAAATTAGAGCAGAGACTGAAGATTTAAATTGCAGGTTGGCCACTACCTAAGACGAGGCAGGGAGCACATCCCATCCCTCCTGTAAATCAGGGATGAAAGCAGCTTGTCACACCCCTGGGGACCAGGGGGAACCTTCCACACCAAAGTGCTAAAAGCTCAGCCACTGCTAATGACTCACTCTGAATTTCCTTTGAGTGGACGCTGGACTCCTTTCCTTGAGTTTCTATTTGAAAGGCAAGAAAAAAAGAATGGAAATCGAGCTAATGCAGGGCTTACCTGCAGTTCTAACCTGGTGTGTACTACAAGGCAGCAGACTGGCATTACCAATGTGTACTTTATGGCTATTCTGCTCCTAACACGCCAGTTTTATCAATAAAAAGTGATAAAGGTCCTACAGCACCTCACAGGCAGCTGTAAAAGCCATTACATACTTATTTTCCCAGGACATTTTTTCCTTGGCACTTCATTTAAAGTATAAGACTGCAAGAGGAGCCTACAGAAATATTCTCATTCTTCAGAAAGTGTCCAGGGCTCCCTGCCCTGCTTCTCACAGCAGCCTCTGAGGGGCTTCAGCACCGTCAGTGGAAGCTCCATCGGATCAGGAGCCAGACAGAGCAATCAGATCCTAGGTTATTTCACACTCAAGTCAGCATATGGGAGAGAAGGTAAAGGTTAGTTGGCATGTTAATAAAAATGACTTGAAACAATTCCAGTTGGTGTCACTTTCAAGTAGAAGGATATTCTCCAAATGGCAGAGTTGTCAGCAAATGCTGGATGAGGCCCAATCTTCAGGTGCTTCCAATATCCTCCACGAGCTGCAGGCAGACAGCAGCACCCCCAGGTTTTAACTGATGCTGGACAAATCCCTGAACTCCTTCCTGGCAATTCCTGCATCCTTACCAAGGGACAGCTCCTTTTTCTCTAGGGTCTACCAGCATTGCAGGAGACAGGGGAAGCAAGTTCCCATGAAAATCCTTCTCTCCAAGGCTGTCCCTAAGTGTCCTTAACCTTTTTTTTGTTGTTATGCCCATTACTACTCCCTTAAAGCATTTCTCTGTCCCCACAGAAGAGCCTGCATTCTTCCTATAAATAATATCCAGAAACAGCTGCCAGCACTTCCAACTCATGAAAAAAAACACCTCAAAAATCACAAAAGCAACCATAACCTAAGACCTACCCAAGAGCTACTCGGTCTGTGGAGGAGAACAAGACACGACTGAAGAGAGTGAAATGCCACAGTGGGAGTGCTCAGAATGGCACCACGCTGCAGTGGCAGCTTTTACTCCAAGAGATAAACTAGATTAATTATTGCTCAAGATTTGGTATATTGCTGGGGCTCGAATAGCCCAGCAAAAAAAATGGGACCAGGCGATAAGGAAGTGAAAAGCTCCCTGGATGTGTGAATGAGCAAGGGCAAACTTGAACTGTGTTTTAGTAAACCCACACCTCCATGGCCAGCTAATATTTCAAACATCAATTACCAGCACTGGTCTCCAGAGCAGCCATTGTTGACTTTGAAGAGTGGAGGTAACACCGTTAAATAACAGAGCTCCAGTGTGATAAATCCAACAGAGGTGGCCCCGGAAGGGTCTGATTGAGGATATTTGACTTTTAGATCAAACCAGTCTAGCTAAATGCTCCAAGAGCCAGTCTAATGGCTTTTCTTTGCTGGACAATGTTATCATGGGCAAATAGCCACACAAAGAAGGAGGCAGGCAGTAGCTCCGAGCTGAGGAACAGGTGATGCCTTAGGTTTTATGTTTCCAACCCTGCCCTGCCCAGTGTCACTCTGCAGTTCCCTGGAGCTCGTTCAGTGCTGTTCTCTCATGCTCACACACACACAACAAAGCCTCTCCAGCTCTCCAAGGACACCCAGACCCTCCTAGGCCCAACAACTGCAAACCACAATCTTGGGGACAGGGGGGCAAGCTTGGGCAAATTCCATCCTTGCCTGGCTTCTGCTTGGGGAATTGATCCAAGTGGGAAGAACTCGTGAGCTGTCCTTGTCCATGTTGGGATGCACTGAGGCAGGAGCCTCTGGAGCCCAGAGTGTACCTCTGAAGGCCTTTCCAATCAATCCCTCCTTTATTCCTTTATTCCTGTCTGCTCTCTGTTTCTAGGGAGCCATTTAAGGCATCACAGGAATGCCACACTCAGGTTTGGTTCCCTCTGTGTTTGAGCTCAATCGTGTTCCCCACTGCTCACCAGCCCACGTGAGCTGGGCATTAATCACCTGGAGCACAGACAGATGTCTGATATGGACACGATTGTGGGGCTGGGCTGGGAAAGTCAAGCTCTGTTTGCTTTGCTCAGAGCTCAGTTTCCTCTGGAAACCAACACAAAGTGAAAGCCACACAAAATAAAAGCAAAGCCAAACACTGGCAACCTCAAAACTGTCCAAGTCGACTTCAAGCTCAAGTTAAGAGTGAATTCACACCAACCAAATACTCATTTTACTGAAAGTTTTCATGACAGACTCACCTACACAAAGCCAACTATTCAGTTTTCACCACTGGTCTTAGAAAATCTTAAACAGTTAGGGAAGGACAAAAATAAGCTACTCAGACATGAAACTTGGTAAGATATTTTATAGACAAATTACTTCCATTTTGAGAAGAAATCCTGCCATTTAACACCCATATTTGGTTTCTTTAATGTAGAAGTTTTAAGCTTGGTACTCCCTTTTACTCCCCCCAGGAATTTCTGTTATACTGTCTCATAGGAGGATAGAGTTAAAAAAACCCAACAAATTAGAGCAGGAAAGCAGCTCCCCACCTTTTTAAGTGCCACAGCTTCGCAAAGAGAAGCTTTTATATCCTGTGTAGTAACTGTTAGCAGTTTGTGACATTTCTAGTCTGTCCAGGGTGTAACTAGTACATGACAGGTCAAGTCTGTCACCTTCATAAAAGCAAAGAACATCTACACTGGCACACTACACTGTGGAGTCCCTCTGAGAATTACCAATGTCACACCAAATATCATCAGCAGAATTTATCTTCTCTTCATCCCTGCCATTTGGAGGAGCTTCCAAAAAATTCAGATTATATTTACATGAAGACACCTTTTCTCCTTACTCCTGTAAAGTGAGTGACATAAACCAAAGCTTGAGTGCAGGAGATTTAATTTGTCCTTGTGTCATCTCTAATTAAAATACAGTTCTCTTTGGGGAATACCCGGAAAATTAAGGTTTTTGTTGTCATTGTAATTAATTAAATATCATCATATGCTTGCTCTTAAAAAATGACCAGTCTTCAGATTTTGATGTTCCCTCATAAAGTAAATGGTGAAATAAAGATGAATGAATTGCAAGCAGATGAATTAATGATTAGCCAAGAATTCTTTAGATTGAATTCTGTAACATCAGTGGAAAGCCCTGGCACACTGGGGTTCACATGAAGATAGTGCTTGGATTAAGGAACTTCTCTGTCTAGAGGGAGAATTGGATAAACCAGGTGGGAGGAGAGGAAGTTAAATTATCCTCATGTAGCTGGTCAAGGAAACAGCACTAATTATGGGCCCATCCCAGACACATCAGGTGATTTTATCCTAAATGGGAAATGGGATAACGAGCAAGGGAGATGGGGGTGTTAATAATGGGCCAAATTCAGGCTGAGGCAAAGCCCTGGAGTCCTTCCAGCCCAGTGCCAGCACTGGCACAGCTCGCACAGCGTGGGAGATGCTCCTCCTGATGCGTTGGGTGTTCTGCCAATGCACTTCCTTCCCTCCCCCCATCTCAGCCCCAGCACATCCCTTGTTCTGGCAGGTGCAGGATCGTGGGCTCCATGGCCAGATGGGCAGCCCCAGGACTTCTCCCCTGCCAGCAATTTGCCAGAGGTTTTTCTTGTAGCCCTTGACCTGCTGCAGAACTCCCAGCTCTAAAGGAGCCCAGCTCCCAGCCTCACACCTTGCCCATCATTTCTGTTGTTCAGTGAACAGGAAAGAAAGAAACAAACAAACAAACAAAAAAAGATTGATTTGGAGGAAAGATTCTATAAGGAGGCAGAAGAAGAAGGATATTTAGAGCTACCCTAAAAGATCAATTCCCTAAATCCCTGGTTTCTAATAGAATTTAGAATGGCAGCTGAATGTTACAGAAACATTAATCAGTTATTCAAATGCATTTGTTGTGTGCTAATACAGAGCTGGCCTTTGCTGTGGATAATGTCACCAGGAGCTATTTTAGGGAGGAACATCCCCATTGCCAATCTCTGTGGAGGGCACTGCCTCACACAGTTCAGATTCCCACCAAGAACCTCTCTCTGCAAGCAGAGGAAGTCACAGGCTCTTCCTTCCTGCCACATTCTGCTCCTGACTCAATGGAGCCTCAGCCTCACCTGTGTACAATATTTATTCCTCAGAGGCACAGGGCCCATGTCTGCTGTCACCATCTAGGGCCACCCAGCCCTTGGGGACAGCTCTGTGGTGGCCCTGGAGCCCTTTCACAAGTTCCCCCTCAAACACAAGCCCTGCTCAGGTGCTTGCTGGCAAGACCCTGCTCTGCATGTGCCAGACTGCATGCATCCAACCCTTCCTGTGATTTTTATCACCTACTTATCACATAAAAAAATCCTGAGATAGGCACTTCAACAGCAAAGCAATTTGAAGACATTAGTTGTCTAGTTTAGGATTTTTAGGGTTGGGCAGGACATTCCCTGCATGGCACCAGCTCGCACCATGGGTTTGATCTCCTGGTACAAGTTCATCCCCTAAAGGGATGGAGTTCCAGAGTGTCAGTGCTGAACCACACAGCCCAAGGCTTCCAAGGGTCACATATGACAACAGATATATGTTTAAAATATCAATTATTGAAAGAATTCTCTGTGTAGCCACAGCAACTTGCTCCTTAGGATGTTTTACGCATCAGATCTGCTTACACATTTCCATGGGGAAATGGTTACAGACTCGTGCTCGTTGTCCAACCTGCACAAGGAATGCTGAGTGCCCTGTCATGGCATCTTCAAAAGCGCCCAGGAAAGGCCTAACTCTCTTGCCAACAACTTCACTGGAAAATCAGACCAATATTCAGTGCCTCTACAAAGTCTCGTGGGTTTTATCAGTGTTACAGTCTGGGTTCAACCTTCCTCTCCCTTTATTCACACCCCAAGAAATGTTCTCACAGAGCAAAGTTTGCAGAATTATTTCCTCCATTACTTATTCAAGTAAATAATCTAAAATACATTACTAACTTGCACCAATATTTCATGTCTTAGAAAGTTTACACGTTTTTCCTTCTAACTCTGCTTTTACCTTGTCTTCCTGCCACCCATTGTGGATGGGCTGTGGATCAAAATATCAAAAGGGAATCAGAAAATGAGGTTTTTGTCCCTTGTTCTGTTGTACAAATATAGTTTTACTAATAAGTATGCCCTGAAACTGCTTGTGAGGTTACAGAAATTCTCTGGTGGCACCTGTGGCTTAAGCACCCCTCCACTGACAGCTCACTCTGCTTCCAGGTCACCTCCACTCTTGTCTTGGGATGGCTGCAGGGCATTCCAGAAAACTTAAAGGCACCTTTTTCCTCCACATCCTTCTGGCCAGATCCTTCCCTCAGCCAGATCATCCTGTAAATCTGTAAATCTGCTGCCCTGGGCAGCTCCTCACACGGAGTAACAGGGCAGGGACAGGACATCAGGATGGTAACACAAGCACAGGAGTTGTTTAGGGCAGTGGAATCCCTTCGTGACTTGCCCCAGCCATGACCCAGTGGCCCTGAGCACCCCATTCCACCACTGCTCTTCAGGAAGCTGCCAGGTAAACCACAGTCCCCGCTTGTTTTAGTTCCTTTAACTCCCACCTTTTCTCCTGGTATTAATACCTTTAAAAGAGCAGTGAGAGCAGCATTAAATCTCTGTTCCCTTTTCCCTCATTGTTGGCTCAATGGGCTGTTAGCTAAAACACACAAAAGAAAGGAAGGCTGCCTGACTCCAGACCTGCTGAAGAGGCTTTGCTTACACTGCCTGCATTTCTTTGTTTATCTGACTGCATTGTTTTGCTTCAATAGTTATATTTAGAGCATTCATAAAAAGGATGAAATAGGGCGGGTTTTTTCAAGAAGCTGTGGCTATAGCTAAGTTCTACTGAGCTCTGCAAACAAAGAACTGAGCAAACAAAGAAAATAAGCAAGGCAGGAGCTGGAGACTCCTGCCCCAGCCTGGGTACAGGCAAATGGTCTTGGGTTGAAAGTGAGGGGGAAGCAGGAAAAAGGACTACTGCAAGAGGTGGGCTGGGGAACCTTTGCTCCTGACAGGTTTACTTTAATTCTCATCTGGTTAAGTTTGCCCAGTTTGAGGGCATTTTCAGATGGAAGTGGATATACAAACAAGGGGCTGCAAGAGGATGATTACTGTTTTGCATTTGCACTTTACAAACATGACTGAATTGCTTGTCCCAACACTGCTGCAAAGATGAAGGTGTAGCTCAGGTAAGAGCCAAGAGTTCAGCCATAAATCCCAAGCTTATGCACAAACTCACATCCTCACTCTCACCATCTTTACCAACATTCTCCCCCCATTATATATGTAAGAGTTGGAAAGGGAGATAGCACATTCTTAGCAACCTTATTTTCCCTGAAGTTTCATTGTTGGAGCTGGTGGATGCACAAATAAGCTGGAATAGCTCAACTGTAAACTCCAAGTGCCAGCAGAGATGCAGGCACAGAGATTGAGCCCTGACTCAAGGGATGAGTTACAAACTGTAACAGGAGCTGGCTGCTGTGGGGTGAGGCCTTTTTACCCTTCCACCAGCACACCCCCTTTGGAGCTCACCCCATTCCCCCCAAAAAGGGGTTACACTCAAAATTATTCACGTAAGAGGATAAGCAGCTCTTTGCAAGTGTTTTAATCTCTGCTACAGTATTTATTAACCCATCCTAATGCTGACTTATGCTCCAATAAGGTGTCCAAGGAAGTTGAGCAGTACACAATTGTTCTAAGGAGAATGGTGCATTATTGCTGAGCCCAATTTGCATCAGAGAATAATCAAAGGACTTTTATGGGAGTCATTACCACAGGCACACGGTGAGAGCAGAGTCTGGAGTTAAAGCTCTGCAGCAGTGGCAGAACCACCACTTTCATTTGTCACCTCGAGAGAAGACATTAAAAAATATATAGGTAATGAAACTCAAGCATAACAGGTTAATAATTAAGATAGCACAGACTTCTCCACCCTGAAACAGGAACAAAAAGGCAGCACAAAGCATCTGTGCCATGACAACGTGGCAAGAAGGAATTCTGTGAAACCACAGGTGGGACAAAGGTAGGAATTTCAGGGTGGGGGCTTATTCCTCACCAGGACACATCAATATTTTTGCAGTTTTCAGAGATGAGGTTTGTGACAGGTTTACCATTCCCAGCTACCTCAAGCCTGTCCTGTCCCTCCCTCCTACCCTCCCAAACACATATCTCAGAGGGCTGACCATCACGTGCCATAAAGAGCCTGCCTGGCTCTTTAGCCTCTGAAGTTGGATGCTGCAGAGGTGAGGCTGGCTTTCAGCAGAGGTCAGCCCATGCTGAAGGAGGAGATGGCCCCAGAGGTAGCTCCAAGCACTTGAAATGATAAAATAACACTTTTGAATTGGCCAAGGGGCACAGAGAAAGACACACAGGAGGGAAGCAGAGGAGTGGAGACAACAGGAGGCAAAAGTGAGGAGAATGGGAAAAAAGGTATCACATCCAGGGGAAATGGAGAGCCCAGGTGGAAACAGGGAGGCACAGCATGAAGATAAGCACAATTTTAATGGCAGAGAGGGCCCCAAAGACAACAAAGCTCTAATTGGAGCAGTAGCATAATGAGCAGCAACATCAGCCCTATACTTCTAAACTTTCATATCACATCCAAGCACAGTGGGAGGGGAAAGAAGCAGAACTAATTTCCTCCTCCAGAGAGGGAGTTGGAGCTGCATTTCCAGGCTTTTGTTCCCTTTTACCTACCACCCATGCATGTTCAGCAGCCTCACCATCACCACCACGCTTCCTGCAGGCCCCCACCCTCTGTCCTCTCCCATCATCTCCACCAACATTTTCTTTCCCCTGCTCTCCTGCCCCATGGACACAGTGGCAAACGCACGAAGGAACGAGACAAGCTGCCACTGCTTCACAGGGTTTTGAGCTGCTCTGTTGCAATCTGCCTCCAGATGTGAGTGTTTCTGCCTGTCCTTCTCCCCCAGAGCGAAGTGCCAGCGAGGCTCCTCTGGCAGATGCCGAGGCAGGGTGAGAGCCCTGCTCCCAGCTCAGCCTGTGCTGCTGCACCAGCTCTGCCAGGTTATCTGGAACACAAGGTAGCAAGAGGCCCTGCTTAGGAAAGGGGACCAGAATCTGTCTTGACAAGTGTTTTGCATGCAGTTAAATAGACAAATGTATTCTGCTGCCAGCCTCTTGCAGGAATTTGACTTGATGCCTGTCACCAAACAGCTTCTTGTGCACTAGAAGAATTACAAAACACTCATACCCTATAATGATCAAAAAGAGAACCCCCATGCCCACATTAGATTCCAGAGATGTGATCCACAACTCCCTTGCAAGCTAATAGCATCTGAGCCTACACAAAATTAGGAGATGAATTTCTGAAGGGTAAAACCAATATTAAACTGTTGTATCACGAAAAGGCCACTGCTCCATCCACTCCTGTTGGCTGTTTGCAGCACTGACACCTTCACAAGGTGCACACAGAAAGCCTCTTCTCCACCCCTCTCATCCCTGACCAGACAGGGCCACAGCTCAAACGGCTTCAAAGCTCTTTGGGTGCACTCAGCCACATGCAAATAATGTGACTTTTAGCAACCCATTTCCGCGGTGCTTTGTACCCTATTCCATCCACCACACACTTGTGTTATGCTCAAGATACTCGTTGGAATGAGTATCTGCTGACATGCACCATTAGAAACTCTTTAGAAGAGCTCAAAAATAACAGAGGTATTTATTTGTTGCAAATACAAGCTCTCAAGAGAGACAAAGTGAGTTTCTTCCTCATTTCCCTTTTCTGTATCACTTCATTTCCACTCTGCCCTTTTCCAGGGAGGACAGTGCCCCCAAACCTCAGAACCACAAAGACATTAATGGTACAAAGCTGCTCAGTCTCAGCTGCAGATTGGGGTTCTTTAGTTATCCACACTTAATGCTCAATTAAAGACTGAAAAAAAACCCAAAACAATGGCATTTTATATGGGAAGAGCCAACAAACCCCACCCTGGATGGATTGGGATCTTGCAGCCAGTTGAAAGCCAAGATGATGCAAGATGCAGCTGTGCTTCTGGAGCACCCCTAAAGGATTCCCCAGTTTCCTTATGCCCAAGGAGAACTCTTCCCACCTCCATTTGGCCACCCATTTTTACCCAACTTCCCTCAACTTCAGAACTAACAGATTTTTGTGGATACCTGCTTCGATTCATTATTCCTGACAGTGTTATTGCATTTGGTTTGTTTCCACGGGAAATCAAACAGAAGGACACAGTTACATCCTCTACATCTTGGTCTGCACATGGAGTTAATCCCTACCTGGAGCATCCATCGTGAACATTTAGCAGCCCCCAGGCCCAAGCCCAGCCCAGCCAGGGCTCTTTGCAGCCCTTGGGAGACAGCAGTGGCAGTGCCACCTCACCCAGAGCCCAAAGCTGCCACCCAGAGCCCCAGTTTCTTCCAGAACTCCCTTATTTTTTAACCTCTCCGAGGAGAAAGGCAACAAATGGGCTGAGCCAGCTTCCAGAAATGGTAACAACTTTGTCACTTCTGGCTATGAGTGGATTGAAGCTGGCAGCTCTGCCAGCCCCCCGAGCCACCCAGCCCTGGTGCTGTTCATTTTTTGGGCATGGTTGGATTGGCCCATCCACTATAAATATGACACAGCAGTACCCACAAGCATTACAGGGCTTTCAGCATTTCAGCTAAACCCCCATTTGGGAAGGATTTACAGCCTGCCTGTGAGTGGTGTCTGGCTGGAACGTGGCATCCAAAGTCTGGCCATAAGAGCCCTGCCATTTAATCATAAATCTATTGGGCTATTTTTAAATTAGAAGGCTAAAAAATACAAATGAAGTTCACCATTTGCTGACACATCTTTGATCTCAGAAGGAATGTGAATTCCAGAGGCCAACTCTTCAGATGATGTAAATCAGCACAACTACACTGGCATCAGTGGAGCTCCAGTGATTTACATGCCACAAATCTGTCCCTGTATTTATTAATGGAATATTTGCAGGCAGCTTTCGGGTCAAGCCTTCACTGTTGATGTAACCTACAGGAATCAATGGGGACTTGCTCATACAAATGCAAAAAAAAAAAGGCTTGGGTTTCTTTCTTCCCACTCCTGATTGTTTAATTTTTAATTAAAACAGAATTGCAGTGCACAAGTCTAACCATAGAGCACCCAGAGTTTTTCAGGCACCACAATGAGATTTACAAGGCAGCTGCAGGACATGCATCACTTTTCATCTTTACAGGTTGATCCATACAGCAATCTGTGCTATTGCTGATCTATATTTATACCACAGACCTATATTTTAGTCATTTCATGGGAAGACCTGCTAAAACTTCAAATAAAATAAAAAAAATCTGAAAAACAGAGAGCAGAGATTTGGTGCCACATCCAGGGCTCTCTTCGCCTTCTTCCTGCCCCCACATCATCTCCCACCTATTTCTTGCTTTCTATTGCAGGAGGGGCAATAGAAAGCCTCATCTTCCTCAAGCCCTGTGTGTGTATGTGCAGAGTGTCAGGGGCTGGAGAGCCCAGCCAGGACCAGGGGAGGAAGGGAGAAGAGGCACCAAAACCAGGACAATTCAGCTATATTTCAGTGTGTCCTGATTCCCCCCACCACTTTGGGCACAATCCCCCACCTTTTGGCACTGTTTCCATCCCTCCCCCTGCCCTAAACCCAGATGGGAGCAATGACACTCCCTGAGCCGTGTGTGGAGCTGGGATTTATGTAGAACATATGCTAAACATGCCAGCTATTTGCATGTTTATGGCTGCACGTGCCCTCACAAAGGTGGAGCTGCCCGGGCACAAGCAGAATTTCACAGCCATTCCTGAAATCCCCACTCCCCTGGGTTATTCAGCAGGTATTTTAAAGGGTGGAATGTTGTGTTTAGAGCTGCTCTCACCACAAACCCAGTCACTAGGAGCACATGCACAGCCCCTCTCCTGTGGTCTGTGCAGAAAGCAGTGTAGCATTAATTGATGCAATGCCCAAGATAGAAATGTTTGCTTGCTTCACTCAGTACATTCCTTCATTTACTGAATAATTCAGCTTCTATACAGGCTCAGCTGACCTTTGCTTGATAAAGTCATAATTCCAAGCATTTGCTTGCATTTGGTGTTTTTAATCAGGTTCAAGTCCACTCGTTGCACATCAGAGCAGAGAATAATGATGCAGATCCGTGTTTTAGCCAAATGATGTTCCTTGCAGCACACACACTTCCCCCAAATCACTGAGTTGTTAACTAAAGTGTAAGAGAATTTATGATGCTAAATAAAACCAGGAGAAAAAAAAAAAAAGATGTTTTAATAAGATGAAAATCCAAATGTTAAAATAATGAGCCATCTGTATGGGTGGCCCTCTCCTGAGAGATGCCAAGAGCTTTACCATCTGTGAAACATTTACCAGCTGTTTCCTTCCTTTTTCGTGAGAACAGAAGAAATCCTTGCAGTTGGTGTTTCTAACTGACACATCCCAGTGAAGGAAACAGGTTTGTTCCACGGCAGGGACCTCTCCCAAAGCCAGCCTGGCTGCAATGAACCGAATATTTTGGTGAGCAGTGCTGCTCTGCTTCAGAAAGGTCTTTCCAAACAATGGCCCAGCAGCACACAGAGCACTCAAAAATGGAAGAGATAAAACAGCCCAAAAACCACAAACTTCTTTCAGGAACTGCCTACTGAATATTTAATCTAAACATTTCTTTACTGTTTTTTCTTTTTTAAACCCTAACCTGTTACAGGAATTCAGGATAAATTTATAATCCATTTGAAGCTCAAAGGCACCTGCAATAAATAAATATAATCCAAATATTAATTGCTTTAAAGAGCTGGACCTTGGTTTCTCCCTGCTGATCACCTGATAGCTGCAATGAGCACATCCCTGCAGCTCCTCACCTGGCACCCACCCGAGTCAGGGCTGCTCCTGGGGTCACACAATGCTGATGCTCTACAGGATTTTAGTTGGCGATAACACAGATCAAAGGCTACCAAACAAATACAAGTTCAACCCATGAAAGGATATCTCATCTTGTACTGTTTGTGCCCTGATGTGCTGCAGCCCTAATTGCACAACATTTCATTATTTCCTTGGTGCTCTTGTTTCACTGGCTGCCCATGTGAATCCAATGTAACTTCAGCAGAATTAGCCCTTAAATTCCAAGCTGATGAAATTTGCCCATAGAAGTGAGAACTGAATTCTGCACAGAAACTCCCTTTATGTTTTCCAAGAGACTTGTGAAGTGAGTCAGGGGAAAAAAAAAATATCAGCTTTTAATCAAATTGGCAGTCTGTAAGGAACAGTGGTTGGATATCATTTGTATCCCAATCACCACCACAGCCTGCACTTCCCAGGCAGGAAAACTGCAGCAGACTTGGACACAGACCCCAGGCCCACACAACACTCACAGCACCTGGAGACAACAGAGCCCAGTTCTACAGACACCAAAACCACCAAGATAGAAACCAGAGCATGGATATTAATTACAAATGAAAATAGAGGAGTCATTTGTGCCCTCCTGGGCAAAACAACTTCCCCAATGTAGCATCCATCCTGTCAATGAATCACCTGGCTTTTCTCCTGGAAATGAGAACTGAGACCCTAAACTTCAAGTAATATCAAAGAATAGGACTAATTTTTTGCTAGGCATTCTCCTAGTAATAAATGTAATATATATTATAAATATATAATTTTGTAGTCATGGTAAATGGTACTGAAGAGTAAATTAAAGAGGAATTACAAGGTTTTGTAACTTGTGCAATGTTTTAGAGCATCACTTTCAAATGAATCTAAAGCCTTCAAAATATGGTGAAAATTAAGTTTCATGCCACTCTCAAGGGAAGTCCTGGAAAACACCCTATCAATATCTACTCCCAGAGAAACTGAGGCAGGAAGGAATACAGATTTCTCTTCAGGCTGATGTAACTACTAGGGTTAACTACTAGGGTTAACTCTAAGCTGCCAAATCAGCTCAGCCAAGGGGAGTCCTGCTGGCACAGCAGCTCTTCTGTTCTTCTCCAAGTGCTGGGAAATCCTTGGGATGCAGGATGGTGTGGGAAACATGGCTTGGAGTGCCACGTGTTTCCAGCAGCACTTTCTGTGGAGGTTGAGTGATTTCAATCCATTCTATCCCCTGGTGCCCTGAGCACCTGCACTTACCCCAATTTTATTGGGATGTGCTGCAAAAGGGATCAGGGAAAGGCAGCAGTGTCCCAGGGGAAGGTCACTGCCAGGGCAGCAGGGGTGTGTGCAGAGCTCACACTGCACATCTCTGCTTTGCTCAGGTGCTGCTCAATGCAGCACCCAGACACTCCTCAGCTCCAAGCACAGAATAACATTCATGTTTGTTATTCAGACATGAATAACAAACCCCCCAGGTTTTATAGGTGGTGAAATCCTGGGGATCTTTTCAAATTTAGAGACTCGCAGAACCAGGTTCAGAAAGATCTTGAGGATCATTAAGTCCCACCATTCCCCCCCAGCACTGCCAAGTTTGCCACCAAAACCTCACCCCTAAAGGCCACACCTACACAACCTAAATCCCTCCAGGGATGGGGGCTCCAGCACTGCCCTGGGCAGCTGTGCCAGGGCTGGACAGTCCTTCCAGCAAAGAAATTTTCCCTAATACTCAACTGCTGCCTCTCCTCTGCACACACCAGCTCCTGTTCATAGCTATAAGAACCCACAGCTGAGTCTGCTAGGTAAGACAAACAATTTCTAAATGAAGCCATCTTAATTTTTTTTGTTGCTATTTTCAAATCTCTCAGGGTGACTTCCCATGGTTTTCAGTTCCTTGCATTGCCTCCAGCGTGCATCTGGAAGCATGCATTAACCCATTCTGCTCTGAGCACTGCTTTAGGACAAACGTGGCTCTGAGCAAAGCCCACCTGGGATCCTCCCACCCCCAGGGAAAGCCTCACTTGGCATCTGAGATTCCTGTGTCACTGAGCGAGGGTCACAACTCGTCTGTGTTGAAAGCTGCAGCCTGAGCAGTTAGTACATCTAAGTGACACCAGCTACAGCACTCAGTATTTAAATTCTGGGTTATGAAAACGGTTTGTAACCACAGCCTCTCTTCCCTGCTCCTGGAGCTGCTCAGTGGGTTGGTAGGAATGGCAGAGCAGACTCCAGGAACAACGAGGTGACAGGGGCAGGCTTCCTGCTGATTCAGGGGCTGCACAGTGCTCCTGGTTCGTGGGTGTTTGAGATGTAAACTCACAGAATCCGAGCCCTCAGCACAGCTAAAAATCCCATTTCAGTCGTTGGAAGGGTGGCTGTGCTCACCAGAGTGTCCTGGATGAGTTCCAGCACAGGTAACTGCATTCTGCTTTAGCAAATTCTCCCTCCATTTCCAATTAGGAAAGGGATTCATCATTTTTGGCTTTGAGCTGCTCCCATGACAGGGGTGAACAAAGGCAGCAGTTGACACTGATCAACTTTTTGACACATTGCTGGAAAAATGGGCTTGCTCAGTAAGTAATGGGGAACATTAACATTTTAGCTGGAGAGCCCTGCACAATTTGCTCAGGGACAGGAGGTGCTCTGCCAGGAGCTCCAGGAACCAAAGAGAAACTGGGGCTGCACCAGGACAAAGCTCTCAGGGTGTCATGGAGTAAAGAATTGGGCAGCATTCCCAGAAACTCCTGCTCTTTCTCTCCCTGCTCCCAGGTAACACAGGAAGCGCTCAAAGAACAGACCCAGGCCCCACATTTCAGTTTGCCTGGGACAAAAGAATCTATCAACCTTTAAGCCCTTATGTAATCAATGATGCTAAAGCACATCCCTGACTCCCAGTGGATGCACAGGACACTGAGCAATCCCCCTCACCAATACAGAAAAAGAGGCTTCACTCCAGCATTTCTGCCCAGCTGGGAATGCCAACCAAACTTTGGAGTTGCTCTTGACCAGCAGGTTTCACCTAAAAAATGCCACTGTACAATTTACTTGCTTAAGCACTTCAAAATTATCATTTCTCCTGCTCCAAAGGGCCCTTAGGAGCAGCTGAAGGACAGGAGCACAACACCCACGGAGGCAGGCTGACCCTCCTCAGCACCATATCAATGGGAATGACCACAATGAAGCAGTTGTAAGAACCCCCTGCAAGCATTCCTGGCTCTGCTGACCCCATCCTTCTCCTATTTGTACAATATTTATGATACTGTGTCTCTTAAATCCTCCCTGGAGCATCTCATGCCAATTCCCAGCCAGGTGCTGTGTGGGTGGGTGCTGTGTGGGTTTCCCCTCTGCTCAGATGCCTGAGCCACCAGTGCTCAGCATCGTGTTCAGCCAGGCCTCAACACCCTTGGAGCCAAGACTAGCAATCTGTGCCAAGCTAGGGAGGCAGCCTGGGATCAGAACACCTTCTCTAAAAAAGCTTTGGCTAATATCTGGTGATGTAACATCTATGCACAAAAAATAAAATCTCTTGCTCACTCACGCAGTCACATTTACACCTCATTTGTCAGAGTGTCACTGATATCCAACTAATCATTAGTTAATGCCATGGATATCCATGAAAGGCATCAAATCCCACCAAGAGGAAAGAAACCAAACTATATTTTTTGCCACTTCCTCAAGAACTCATTTGCCAGGTGTTTTGCTGAAAAAAAATTTCCTGAAGAAACAGAAAATTTGCTGTTTTCAAGGAGTTGCACAGGTGCCTTACAGATTTTGGTTTTGTTTATTAATTACCCAATCTCAACAGCCTGGTGGGACCTTCATCCTAAGATTGGCATAGAACAGCCCCAACATCTCCCAGTGCTCTTCAGAGCCTCCCTCAGCTGCCCAGTGGGGAAAAACACCCACATTTAACACTGGGCTGGAGTTCTGCAACACTCCCTGCTCCAAAGCCCCCACTTGCCTCTCCCCTGTCAATCCTCATGTGCTGTCAGTCTCTTTTGCTTTCCACTTTGGTAAAAGGGAGTACAAAACCCAATGTAAAATTCAAATAGGGCTGGGAAGTACATTTTGTATCAGATTGCCTCAAAACCTCCTGCAGCTTTTTGCAAAACTAAGCCCATGTTCTCCCAAGTTCTTGGGCACATCTGGAGTTTCACAGTTTTGGATCAAACCAGATGACAGCAGTCTGTCAAAAGACAGCCAGAAGCCCATCAAACAGATATGCAAAAGAATTAAATGAAGAAAACTCTTTTGAACCCAAAATAGAATTTTATGTAACACAGAAATAGTTCTTTTCCCAAACTTCCTTTCATGGGAAGGACAGAAAGTGGATTCTTTCTGTCTGAGAACAACACTTTGGCTTCTCTGATGACAGTCTTTGGAAATAGAAAAGCAGGAGCATTTTCTAGGAGCTGTGGGCTCATTTTACACACATGAAAGGCAGGGCTTGTCTTGTGCATGATGGGGAGAGGGGATGGAACCCACCCCAAGATCACCTTGGGGGGCCCCAACTTCTGACCCAAAAGTTTTACATCTTAGGCACAGGAAATTTTAATTAAATCAAAGCACACAAAATGAACACACAAAAAAGGCAGACGAGTTGGTTGGGGAAGGACTTTTTGGCTTATTCTGAGAGATGGTGGCTCACAGCACTGTACTTGGCCTCAGAAATTTAATTGTACCTAAATTAAGACTGAAAGCTGATCAGGCTGGATTAAAGCCTAGTGGGATTCTGAAACAGATTTCTCGCTCTGTCCTCTACTAATATTTTTCCAAACTGCTTTTTTGGCAATCCTTTACTTTTTGCACCCAGTTTTCCCTGTAAATGAGCAGTGAAATTCCAAAGGACTCTATCAGGAGTTAAAATCACTCAGTATATATTTGCCAGCGCATGCAGTATTTATTTTTAAACAGTGCCAAAAGTGTTTATAGATAGAAACAACAGGACAACCCATAATTAAATAACTGTTTCTGCTACATCTGCTATTTAGCAACTTGAAGGAAAATAATTTCCCAACAACAAATAGGAATGGTCAAGAAAGCTCTCAAGTTTGGGCCCATTATTACCATATAAAACAACATATTAGTTGCTTAGCTACCAATCATAAAAGAAGGCCAATTAAAAATGAAAGAATCTTAACTAGCTGCATGGAATATAAAAGTGAAAAGTTAAAAGCTGTCAGGTGGTTAGTGGAGAGAATACTGAGCAGTGATTGACAAACTGGGCTTGCTTTGCTTCAAATTTGGCTTTGATTCAATAAATGATTGACACACTGATGTCGTCTGAAATAGCAGATTGTGCTTTGGAGAGGCTATTTAGCAGCCCATTGATTGACAGGTTACTAAAATTGTCCCATGGACAGAGGTAACCAAACAGAGCTATATTTTGACAGGTGGGCTTTTTTTTTTGCCTTTTTTTTCCACCTGTATTTGCTACACCATTTATATTAAAAGCAGAAGTAGAGAAAGGACCATAAAAGTGTCATTCAATCTCCATGAAAATGCCTCGATGGTTCCCTTTGTAATATTGCTCCACAAACCTCAAATTCCATTCCCCCATTAAACATCCTTTTATTTAAATGGAAAACCCTACAAGCCAACCTGACCAGCCTCAGCTTCTCTCTCAGAAAGCCTTTGCACACCGAGCTTCACAAGGAATAAAAAAGCAACGAGCAAACATTTTCCCAGCAGGTCCCAGGGGACAAATCCCAGTTCTCTGGGAATGAGGCATCACCCTCAGCCTGGAATCACCACTCCCATGAGCTCAGAGGGGCTGGATCACACCTGCCTTTGGTCTCTCCAGCCCCGAGGGAGTTTGCAGAGCTCTCCCCTCTCCTCTGAAGCAGCTGGGAGAGCACAAGAGGTGGAAGGAGTTTGCCACCAGAGACAAGAGTGCCCCAGAAGTGCCTCAGCATTCAAAGGGAAGAACATTCTGAGCAGTGCCAGCCATTTCAGAACTCCCAGAACTTCTCTTTAATCAAAGAAAGGGCACCACACAGCACTTGTCCTGAGCAAGCACTAATACAGCCTCGTTACATCACACTCCAAAAATACTAATTGTCCAGGTTTTTATCCCTCATTTTCGACACTTTTAATAGAAAACCAATTACTAATGTTGAACAATAAGTGTTCTTTCTTTTCACCCTACTTTTCATTCCTAAATTTCCAATTGGGAAACTACTTTTCTTCACACTTTTTACTGCCAGTGCTTTAGACTTCTGCATAACTTTCACATTTCTGAGGTGCTCCTCATAAAAATTTCACTCATTTCTACAGAAATTTTTCTCTCTGCTTTCCATCTCCAGCTTCTCGATTGTTTGTGATTCACTGATAAAACTCCATTTTTTAAAAATTAAAGACACATTGGTTACAGAGAAAACATTACATACATTACCAGATTAGGCTTAAATGCTTATGTTTAGCACCTGAGTCTGCAAGTGAACATGCAAACTTGAGTTTCTCTATGCTTATAGAGAGAAACAAAATTATTTGTTCCTTCAGAGAAATTGCTTCACAAAACGAATTCAAACCAGACCAAAGAAGAAGCACAAGAAAAAAATATAACTGATAATCACTTACCTGAGAGAACGATGTGCAGAACCAAGGTGGGATGAGCGTTGGAAGAGAAAAAACAGTCCTGGAAGCACCAGGAGCTTCCCCTCCTCAGCAGCTCACCTAAACAGAGCCCCTGCCTGCTCCAGCTGCTGCTCCTTGTGGGGAATGGCAGCAGCTCTTGGGATGGGGATTGGGAACCCCTGCAGTGAGCCCCCCCAAAACTGCAAGTTCAGTCTCTGGACCAGGTGCAAATGTTCTCATGAACATTCAGAAAAAACTTTGGGAAGTTCTTCTGGAGAAAAAACCCACTGCTTTCCTTTAGTTTTCACATTTTGCTTTCTGAATTTTCGCTTGTTGCTGTACAAACACTTTGGCCCTTACATCAAATTATTAAAATTATATTTCAATCGAAACACTTTGATGATTTGAAATTAAGCATTTTGTCCCTTTTAGTGGCTTTAGAATTTCAGTTCCACTTCCTCAGCATTGTTTATCAAACAAATGTGCTTGGTATGTGTAAACTGTGTTTGTCTATTTATCTTTACTTGATATGGAAAAAACTCACAGGATGACTTGGGGGGACATGGGACAAGGGACAATTTAGGGAATGACAGATTCTGGAAGTGTTTAGTGCCTCACCTTTCCCCCATTGATAAGAGACACAATCCTGGAGGCTTCACAAAGCACCACCATCATTTTAGCGCCATATTATTTTACAGGTATAACAACTACTCCAATTTTCAGCATAATTTTATTCTGTAGATACAAACAACAAAAATAATCATACCAATAAAAGACAAGCAATTCACTGGTGGCATCATGGACAGCCAAATGCAGTCCCTGTGTGTTCACGTCCTCATTCCAAATTACAGCACAGTCATAGTTTGAATTCACTGGGAAAAAATCCTGATATCATCTTCAAACCTCTCCTTTGCAGCAGCCACATGGGTGTTGCATAAAACATCTCCATTTATAATCTGAACATTCCAAGTTTATTTTTAAGGATCTATTAAAACAGATTTTTCAATGAAACTTGGTATTTTAAGAAAAAAGGAGCTGGAAGAACACTGCCTCCTTGATGTTACTTTCCCCCCCTAAAAATGGCAATTCTCAGCTTTTCTTTTTTTAAATGATGTCTCTTTCCAAGGACTTGTTGAACACTACAGTCCATTTCCTGCCCAGTTCCAGCTAATTGGTATTATTTTCAAAAATTCTAACAATCTTGCTGGTTTTTAGGAAAGAAAATAAATGCACTAGTCCAAGTCCCTGCTGATGAGGGACTTAATATCTGCTGAAGAAAACAGGAGGTTTGTAGATTGTGGCCTGAACAACTTTTAGATCCAACTAATTCAATTATCTGCTTTTGCTGGTTTATTGGGAAAGGATATCACAGAGCCGCTGTGCTTATTTCAGAAAAAGTGGAGTGCTTATTTCTGTTTTCTTCAAACTGGAGACTTGTTGTGATTTAAGGAAGGAGAAATTCACTTCCCAAACTGAAAGCTCCCAGGCTGTTTCAGTCTTTGCAAGACTGAATGATAAATTCTGGACTAGGATGTCACGGCTAAAGAATGCACGGTGAGCTCTGAGTGAGAGCGTGTGTGAGAGCTCAGCTGGTGACACCGGGGGCGTGGAGATGAAGCCCAGATGTGGCTGGGGAAGGTGGCTGCAGCCAGAGCTCTGCAAGCCCCTGCACTGCTTGAAATTCTCCTTTCTTGGCCCCAAAGAGGAGGTTGTGCAGTGAGATGGGAGTTCAAACTCCGGGGCCTGTTCTGCAGCTGGATGGTGAATCCTGCACTGAAGATTAGAAGGCAAAGGGCTCTGGAAGGGCTGCTGTGAGTCAAAGTAGAAATTATTGGTGATAGCAGCATTTCATCCCAAGAGGGGAAATGTAACCTTCCCCACCCTCCCTACCACCCAACTTATCTGTGTGTAGACAAAGGGGAAAAAGGATTTTGCCTCAGTGCTGCTGTTCCACCCTTTTGCAGGGAAAAGGGCAGTTCTGTAGCACAGCAAGGAATATTCTTACAAAAGCAAAATCCTGAATATATATCCCATAAACAAATGAGTACATGTCTAAATGTGAAAAACGTGCAGCAAAGACTTCTCTGAGCTCCCCAAAGCGACCGTGAACACACAGGGAAAAGAATTACAAAGAGAAAGTCACCAAATGAGATACAACTCGAAGGAACATAATAAGGAGAAAGTGTTTGGTAAGTGCCTTCTCTGCGCAGGAAAAGACCCAGGAAAGATTACATCTGTCACTCAGCAAAAGGGAGAAAGCTTTTGACAGATCACCCTAAGAAAGCCTTTTTTACTTTCATCTTCGCTCCGGGAATCAGCTGTGATCAGATTGCAAAAATAATCAAGGCCAGTGTCGGAGGAGGGTGAGCTCTGGCTGCAGAAGGAGAAGAGTTTCTAGAGCACTTAGAAAGCACAGACAAAAGGTCAGGCCTTTAAACAGGTCTTAGAAGAACCTCAGGACTACCAGTGGTCATCCCTGAAATCTTGTGGAGGTCCAATAGCTTCCAGAAAAACCTCCAGGATCGTTTAGTCCAAGTAGGATTGATCCCTACCTTGGCACCAGGCCAGAGCACTGAGTGCCGCATTCCTTGGACACCTCCAGGGATGGTGACTCCAAACCTCCCTGGGCAACCAATTCAAGGCCTGAGCACCCTTTCCATGGAGAAATTCCTCCTGATGTACAATCTGAGCCTCCCCTGGCACAGCTCGAGGCCATTTTCCCTTGTCCTGCCCCTTGTTCCCTGGGTGACACGTCTTCCAGATGACTTGCAGGGGGTTGGAAGAGGTAGGAAAATCATGCTCCAGAATGATCCTCTCATGGCCCATTGTCAGGCTGGAATAATGTCTGGAGTGTGTCCTGGGCCTGGCAATATCCAATACTTTTATTAATGTCTCAGGAGGTGGAACAGCAAATATTGAGCAGCAGATCTGCAGATGGTACCGAGCCAGGGGGGACGGCAGCAGCCTTTGGAGGCAGCATTGTAATCCAAAACGAGCCTAACAAATTGCAGGAACACTCGGAAAAAATAGGATGCAATTCAAGATGAATCAGTGCAAAGTTGTCACCGGTGCATAATCAACTGCTCAAATATAGGATGGGGACAACTGATTACAAAGCAGTTCTGCAAGAAAGCAGCTGGGGCTGCAGTGAATCAGAAGCTCTCCGTGAGTCAACAGTGTCATGCTGCTGCAGAAAGGGCGGGTGTCAAACTGGGACATGTAAACAGCAGTGTCATGTGTTAGACATGTGAAGTAATCCCACTCGGTGCTGGGGAGATGGAAAACGTGATCCAGCAGCCAGGTTTTGGCACTGCACCTCAAAACATATGTTGTGCAGCCACGGAGCAGGGAGATGAGGGCCAGGCCCAGGGAACATGACGTGCGAGGGATGGCTGAAGTGGGGATGGTTTGGGGAGTGGAGATGATGCCTTAGGTTTGAACTTTTCTATGTTCCCAACCCTGCCCTGCCCAGTGTCACTCTGCAGTTCCCTGGAGCTCGTTCAGTGCTGTTCTCTCATGCTCACACACACACAACAAAGCCTCTCCAGCTCTCCAAGGACACCCAGACCCTCCTAGGCCCAACAACTGCAAACCACAATCTTGGCAAGAGGGGGGCAAGCTTGGGCAAATTCCATCCTTGCCTGGCTTCTGCTTGGGGAATTGATGCTGAGATCCAAGTGGGAAGAACTCGGGAGCTGTCCTTGTCCATGTTGGCATGCACTAAGGCAGGAGCCTCTGGAGCCCAGAGTGTACCTCTGAAGGCCTTTCCAATCAATCCCTCCTTGATTCCTTTATTCCTGTCTGCTCTCTGTTTCTAGGGAGCCATTCAAGACATCAGAGGTAATGCATCTGCAAAGATGCCAAAAGCTGCTGCAAAGAGGAAGGACAGAAACTGTTCTCCAATTCATTTGAGAAGGCCTCAAAAAGAAACAGTTTTTCAACAATAGGATAAATTTTTCCACGGTAAAGATTAGAAGACATTCCCCAAAGGAATTGTTGAATCTGCACCATGTTGGTCAAATGTGCCCCAATGAAACAAGCATAGTTATGGCTGCCCCTGGACAGGGACTGCAGCAGATCACCAGGATACTCTGTTTTATCCAAGGATTCCTCAGTCCATCCTCATCACCCAAATCACCCAAATTCTTTAAAAATATTTTTCCCCCAATAATTCTAAAAAGATAAAAGTAAACACTAAGGCTGACAATGTCATTATTGGCAATACTGAAAATTTTTTATTTGTCGCATCAAATATTTCTAACCCTTTTTTTGTAGGACTTGTCAGAATTTCCACTTTTTCTTTCTCTAAAGTGGTAGGCAAAGCGTGAAAGGGGTCACCAACACTGTGAATTTCATTCAAGAGGAGTTGTGTACCTACATATATATAACTTCCAGGAGGGAAAAAAAAAGGAAAGAAAGAAAAAAATCCCTATGTTTAATTATCAGCAGAGCACTCACTGAAAGAAAGACAGACAACAAAAATAAGTAAGATAAAACACTGCAAACACTGCAAGTCACACAGCTGAGCTTGTTGTGACTACATGTGATGGGAACTGTTATCAGTCAGGTACACAAAGAGCATTTGGCCCTTTATTGTGCACCAAAGTGGCTATAAAGTTTACTGTAAGCACAACAAATCACACACATTAGGCTGAAAAATTGGACCCAAACCAGCCCAAAGCTACAGCAAGCGAGGATTTTCACAATTCCAGGTCACACTGTTGCTCCATGTAATCTGCACCTAACCAAGAAATTGAAAATCCTCTAAGAACATATCTACTTGATTGTATATTGCTATATTTGGGGGGAAAAAATTCCTTCTGGATCCCAGTAGGGAATTCAGCTCATGCCCTGAAGCATGAGATTTGATTACTCTTTTTTGAACATGCATAACTGCCATTGCTATTACTGGTCATAACATTTTGTCAGGAAAGAGAAATATTATTCTGCAATGTAATAAAAATAGATAAAATTCAATATAGCTTCAGAATCATTTGCTGCATTTCCAAAGTAAACATTAAGCACCCATCGAGATTATTCCATTGGATAAGCCAAGGAAGCCTCCAGTGCTATCTGTTCATTTTATTATCTCTAATTTTCAAGAGTGCAAAAATGCTTTCAGTAAATATTATGGGTTCTTCCTGTGCTAAAAGAGATGCTAAATGACCTTCACCAACTTTGTTATAAATAACAGAAGCAGGGAGCACACGATGGCTGTGTAGTTCCAGCTCTATTCAAACCCAATTCTGACCGGTGGATAAAAATGGACACCAGACTCTGCTTGCTTTTTTTCCCCCTTCTTCATAATCCCAGCCCAGTTCCCTCTTGAAAGACATTCTGTTCTGTCAGCCATAATGGCATCTGCTGGTGGAGACAGGAAGCCATAAATCTGTAGGGTTCCTCTCGACCAAGCCTTGTTAATGCTCCCATTTATCACCGAGGATAGGGTGCCATCTCACTACTGCTCCACTCGGAAGTCCATCTTCTCAATTTCCCTTTCCCCAAGGAGTAACCATTTAAAGCAGTGACTTTCTCATCTTGCACGTCGAGGCTGCGAGCGCCACTGATACAAATCCCATCCCCGGTGTGTACATTTGGATTGGAGCCACGACAGCAGAGAACAATAGCTGCCACTGCAGGCCCTGCTGAACCACTGCCCTGCCTGCACCCAGAGCTTTGCAACTTGCACATCCCAGATGGAGAGGTTAAAACAGGAGGGGACTCTGTCATTTGTCATCCCCTCCTGCCTGCGAATGTTCCAATGGTGTCCCATGTTTTGGGAGAAATCTTATTAAAACATCACTGTGTTAAACAGCATTTAATACACAATCCTTCATAATAAACCATCTATCAGAGGTGTAGCACCTTTCTGTGCAGCCAGGGAAGAGAGAAAACAGAAAACCAGCCAGAGATGTCTGCGGTTTTCTGATTTGGGGACCAACATGCAGAAGCTGAAGTGTTCAAAATCTCAAGACAGCATGAAATGTGAAAAGAAAATCCTAGTTTGCCACCCTGTCCTGAATCACCTGACCCAGGTTCAGGCTGCACTTACCAAGTCAGTAGTGTGTCATTTCTCCTCAGCCCAGAGCAGGGATAATTGTCCCAGTGCTGTGGCTCCTCCTGGCCCTGTGCTTACACCCACCTGGACTGGAGACAAAGCTGAAGTCCCTGGTGTGCACCAGCAGGGTTTTACACGTGCTGCACACAGGTATCAGAGATCTGTGCAATTCCCACCAATTCAAGCAGAGCCCTTCACTCCCGGGTGAGTTATGCCAGGCAGAAGTGGAAAAATGAGTATTTTATAGTAGTGTTATCCTATTTTATCTTCCAAACTAAGCATTTGCTTGCACCAATAAATACTTTCCTATTGCATATAAAAATTGCTGGAGTTCATACAGGGAGAACTATCAAATAATTCCAGTGAAATCAGGCAGGGGGACACTTCCATAAACACAATCTGGGCTGCTGAACACAAAGGTCACTTCGGGGGCTGCCCGTGGAAGCCCCTCCCTGCCAGAGCTGCAGGCCTGTGCCTCGCAGGTGGCCCAGTGGCCCACACACAGCACACAGCAGCTCTTGCTGGTGCTTTGCAACAGGGTCCACTCCGACAGATCCATCTGAGAGGGATGCAAATTATTCCTATTAAACCCAACAGTTTCATTAGAAAGAGACAAATGCCCAAACATAAGAAAAAAAAAAAAAAAAAAAGAACTCAGTTCTACAGCAACCTCTTGGTTTAAGATATGGAGTATCAGAAAAGTCACTTTTAGGAGGTCTTATACAAATTATAGTTGAGTATATAGAAATGAGTCCATCCTTTCCACCCCAAATCACATTTAAACCTTCAAGGTGTTTGCAGTAGCTGTGGGGAAAAAAAAAAAAAAAAACCAAACTAAAAAATCTAAAGCTGAAAGAATAAATGGGGCATGGGAAGTTGTCTCTGTGTGTCTTAGGGACCAACAGTGTTCAAAGCTCCAGTGCCATCTGCTCCTCCTTGGCCTGAAAGTTTGGGAGGCTCTGAAAGGGTGACAAACTCTGGTTGGTTGGAGGGGACACAGATTTGGGTTCCCATGAGAGTGCAGCAGTACCTTATGGATGTACCTGACTCTCCCTAAATCCAGGTGCCGGGGGAAACTAGGGGAGCAGAGGGGTTCCACCTGAAATTCACCGAACTTCGATGTCCAACCCTCTGATCCCTTCCTGATCCTATGGCTGGGACATCTCAGGGTGTGGAGTGAGACCCTGGGCAGGGAAGGCACCTGGACGCCAGCCCCAGGCTCTCCACAGGTGGGAGGGAGCACCTGAGGGAGCATCCCCCGGTCCCCAATTCTCGGGCACACCTGAGGGAGCATCCCTGCTCCCCAGCCCCGGGCACACCTGAGGAGCACCCCCGGTGCCCCGGCAGCCGCGGGCAGCCCAGCGGCGGGAGCGCAGCCGCCCGTGCAGCGGGATCACGGCTGCAAATCCCTCTTTTCCCTTGGAACCGCCCTGTCTCGGGTGGAAGGCGCGGAGGGCGCTGCCGCCCCGGCCCCGGCTGCCGCAGCGCCCTCGCTCGGGGAGCG
>VZTN01016972.1:229018-245678 GCA_013400515.1 Erpornis zantholeuca | reverse complement strand
AAAAAAAAAGTGAAAAAAAAAAAAAAAAAAAAAAAAAAAAAAAAAAAAAAGCCAACCAAAAAAAAAAGAGAGAGAGAGAAAGAAAGAAACCTAGATCTCTAAAATAAAATAAAAACCAAACAGGTTCCTATCAGTGAAGTGGAAAGGAGGGGGGCAGGGGAGGCTTGAGGGGGGTGCTGGGGAAGCAGCTGAGAGGCAGAGGAACACGGCTCAGGAGCGTCTCAGGGCTCTCGGATCTGGGGACAGAAGTGAGATTGGAGAAAGTAGAGCGATGCCAAGGAGGAAACAGCAAGCACCCAAACGGGCTGCAGGTAAGGAGAAGCCATCCACTTACACAGCCTCTGTCTCTCCACTCCTTCCACTCCTACCCCCCATCTTTATTATTATTTAGGGTCACCCTTGCTTTTCCGGGCTGGATCTTTATTTATTTATCCCCCTCCCCCTCCCTTTCCCTCCGTAAGTCCGTGGAGCCAGTTTCATTCCTTATTGCCAAGGTTTTGCTCTGCCACGGGCTGTCCCCTCGCCCTCCGCCGCTGCCACCGGCTCGCTGCCGCCGCCGCCGCTCCCCGCTGCCGCTGCCCTGCCGAAACTTTTCCCCCCAACTTTCTTCCCTCGGCGCCCCTTCTCCCCCTGCCCCTTCCCCTGCCCGAACCGAAAGCAGTCAGGCTTCCCTTTGCTTCTCGCTTTAGGATAGTTTTGGTTTTTTTTCCCCTCCGTTCTGATTTTCCCCCCTCCCGGTGGCTTTCGCTTTGGATCCGTGTGTTTCGCGAAGTGGGTCGGGGTGTTTAATCTTTTATTTCGCCGTATTTCTGGTGGCAGTTCTGGCCGGGTGTGTGTGTGTGTGTGTGTGAGCGCTGTGTGTGCCTGAAATAGTACAGGGACTCTCTCTGCTGATGAACCCGGTGGGGAAGTTCAGCCTTTGATCATCAGTGGTGAAAATTGCAACAGGAAATAAAATGAAACGTTCTGACTGTTAGAAGACAATCCACATTTTCAAATCAAATCCTTCTTTTGTTTTGTAGCCGAGTTTATATATTTGCACATGCCAAGTGGTTTTGCAATTTGTTTTTTTTTTTTTTTTTTACAGAAGAAAATAGTTTGCAACTTTGGAAGTGTTTTGTTTGTCGTTGTAGGGTGTTCTTTTTCTTCTGGGGGCCAAGAAAAAGAAACAGACGAGTGGGTCTGTATAGTAAATCTTTTCAAAGAGTTTTCTTTCAGGCTCCTTAATTGCTTTTTATTTTTTTTTTAATAGTGTGGTGGGGTTTTGTTTCTGGGAAGCGCAATATGGAAGTTCATTTTTCTTCTGCCAGACCCACCCACTGAAAAATCAGCTTTCCAGTTGATTGCCAGCTTTGATTTGACATTTGATTGATCACCTGTCATCTTGCTGCCTTTGATCTATTCATTCTTGATATATATCAATAAATCACTCACCATGGTAACCCAAGTGCCAATGACGTAAGGCTTGCCCTCTAGATTCTCTTAGCCAGACATGCACAATTATTATCTTGTTTGGCTTTAATGTAGGCGGGATTTTTCCCTTCTTTTTTTTCCTTTGTGTCCTTCCTCGGATTAGTTCTTAAAAGAAAACTCATATTTGACATCCTTACTTTAAAAATTCCCCCTCACCCTTGTGAATATTTCCTGGGTGTAGCACAGCAAATGTGGGACAAAATGTATGGGCAAGTTTAGTGGCACACTTGAATAAACTTTGTGGAGTTGTGCTCGGGATGCACGCAGAGGGAAATGTCATCCCAGAGAAACTGGGACAAGCAGAACTTTTATCAACTTACATCTTTGGCTGGATTTCTTTGGGTGCAGGACAATGGGCTGCAGGCAGAAGCTTTTGGGACGTGCCCAGTGAATTTACCTATGCAGGTTGCCAGTGTGATTCCTGGCAGGCAAGGATCCCAAATTTATGGCTAACGCCATAAGTAACAGTTACGCTAGAAATACACATGTATATATATATTTATAGATATAAATATATATATGTATTCAGGAGAACTCTGACATCAGAGTCGCAGTTATTATTTTCTTCACCAAGAGGTTTGATCTGACTAAGGCATTCACGTTTTGAGCTTGCAGGATAAATAAATAGCTATTTTTTCATGGATGCTGATCGTCACAGTGACAGTGCTAGAACTGCTCCTTTTTTCTCTCTGTCAGGAATACGAGGCTTCATTTTATTTGGGTTTCAAAGTAGAATTTTTACTTGGAATGTGTGTAGTATCTTTTCGTGGCAGGGGCACCGTGTTCTTTTTTAGAAGCACAGGCTCCAATAAGTAAATTTTTGCGAGCAAAGCCCATGCTGTTGTTTCCCGGGATTTCCCTGCTGAGATACAGTAAGAGATGTTTTTATCCAGAATCCTACAGCATTTTTAAGATCTTAATGACAAGGGAGAAACTCGTAAGACCACAATTAGATGTCTCTTTCCTCGTTCTCATTATAAAATGTGCATTGCTCTTCAGTGGTGCATTTCTTTGATTAGATTTCTCCTCAGATCAGTGTTGTTTCAGGTGAGCAAAATACTGCAAATGCAGTCCAGTTTCAGCCAGCAGAACTATTTGAAGTAGGTTTATACATTTGCAATAGTTCTCCTGCTTTGAAGTTGTATTTGTGTGTTTGTGGGGGGTAGGGGGGAGTTTCAAAGAGCAGACGTGCCTGTTGTATATAGTTCTTAAAACTGACTTTCATTTTCAGGGATAGTACTGAGGTTCTGTTTTGTATGGTGAAAAATACCTCAAAGTGACAGGAGACAGACTGTGCAATAAGGAATGAATCTCTCATCAAGGCTGATAGCAAAGCTCCTTAGTCCTTTTATTTAAAGGAGTTAATACATTATATATTACTTAATTTTCACTTTTATTTATTTTTAGTTGTACAAGTTCAAAGGTATCAGTTGCACTGCATTTTGTCTTGATGGCAGCAGAGATATTGAAGAGAAGTTTGCAACTTTTAGTTTCTTCAGATAGCTCACCTCCAAGGGAAGAAAAATGATAAGCCTTATGATTCTGGACATGCCTGCTTTTGTCATTGCTTAAAATTAAATACTGTGCACAACTGTAAATAATTACTGCCATGCACTGACTTTGAAAGCAGGTTTTGAGTTTGATTAATGAATAATGTAAAGGTTAGAGAGAACCAGCGAGTGAATCAGAAGTGAAGTCCTGCTGTTAGATGAAAATCTATCTAGAGAAATATACATGGCAATTTTGTCCTTTTCTATTATTAATTTTAAGCCTTGTATTCCTAAGAAATATATTCCAGACCATTGTAATGAAACAAGGGAGGGTAATTGGATAAATGGGGCACTATTTATGTGTGATGATGGGGATTTCTGCTCTCCCATTACACTTTTAGAGACACTTTATTTCACATCAACACCGAAGCAATGTCAAATGCATTTTGATCTTTGCAGGGCCGAGTCTTTTCTGAATCATCCTTGCTTTTTGAGAGCGTCATTTCCAAGTCGATAGTTCTTGAGGCAGAGTTGCAGCTCTTTCCATCGGTGCCTGCTTTAGGATGGGACCTGTGTTTACAATAAACAACCCCGAGGGTGCTGGAGCTGTCACCCAAACACATCACAAAGGCTTTGCGCTCCCGGGCCTGATTCTTCTCCCGCTCAGGTGCAAAGCAAACGTCGCTTCCCTCACAGCATCAGGGAGTTCTCACTGCTCCTGTGAGCAAGAAGAGGCTCAGGCCCACAAAGTACTTCATCCTTCAGCAAAACGCAGCCACCTCTGGGGTAGAAGTCTCGTAACGATTCCATAACAAATGGTAATATATTAACAGAAGGGTGGAAAAAGGGTGGGAGCAAAGCAGAATTGCTATTCAGATTTTATTCCTAGGGGTATGGAATAGCTTTCAAACACAATTTCATTGGATTAAACTCTCCTTCCCCCTGCAGCTTGTTTAAATGTGCATATTTTATTTTGTGATCATGAATTGGTATTTTGCTTTCTTAAAGCCTGCAAAGAGGAATCTGGACTTAGCGCCCTTTGCCGATAAAATTTTATATTTCCACTTTTCTTTCTCTCTCAGCCCCAACAGACTAGCTAAGAACCAGAGCTCGGGAAAAGTACAGCAGAAGCAGGTCTCAGGCACATTTATTCTGTTTATTTGAGCTGTAGAATAACATGGGTTTGTTTTTGGAAGAGTCCTCATAGAGCAGCAAGCAGAAGACGGTGAGCAGGGAGTTCTCTAAAGCTGCAGCTTGCACCTTAGTAGTGCAACCTTAGTAGTAAAGGTTATTTAAACCAGAATCATATTTAGAAAGTGAAATTATGCTTCTGCAGAGAGCAGAGCAAATGACCAGCAAGGCTTGCTCTGTGTGTTTCTGTGGTGAAAGGCAGCGAGATATATCCATAAATGTAACCAGGAGCACTGTGGCTGTTCCAGGATTATTTGTATCCTTTATATCAGGGGCAATGGCAGCAGATTCCAAGGAAGTAGTGCTGAATGCCACTGTAGAAATGGCAGCACTGTTTCGTTTCAACATCCTCCAGAAAAGCAACTGCACATCAAACCCACCTAAACAGTTCATGCCTCAGAACCCTTCACTTACAGTGCACATCACGATGCTGACAGATGACAAAAAAGCCAAGGTGTTGGCAAACAAGAGGAGCCTTTAAATCCTGGTTAATTAAATATATTCCAAAATAGGTACTTTTGCAACTCAAGAGGCACCAAAATTAGTTGCCATCTGCGTTAAATTCTGCAGTCGGCTCCTAAGCCCAAAGCTGCTTGGAAATTTTTTTTTCCCGTGACAGAACTCAGGTCTGAACGGGACAATTTGAAATCCTGCTCATTTTAGTACCTGTTTCCCTATTTCAATTTTGCTGTGGTTTATCCAAGCCCAGTATATCCCCACTATCTGAAGAGCAGGGCGCACCCAGAGTTCAGCCCCTGTGACTGAGGAACAAAAGACATTTCCATCAGCAAATGACACAATTTTACAGCACTTTTGAAAACATGTCCATTGTCAGAAATTCTAGTGCATAAATGCTCTCCCTCTTCTGTGCTCTCTGAGAAGCCCATTTTCTCCAGACCGGCAGGATTTTGGAAATTTCCTCCCGGAGCTTTCTCCTCCTGATTTTTGCTCTCATTAGCAGCACCCACCTCAAGGAACTGTTTCCCCTAGAAGAGGTCCCTGGAGTCCCTCCGTAGCATGGGGCCAGGCTGAGCCTTTCTCCCGTCATTTCCCTTCCCATCCCGATGAGGACATCACTCCCAGAGAGCAACTCCAGACTCGCGGAGAGAAAAAAAAGCTGTCAGTTGCTGTGGCTGCAATTCCCAACTTAGCAGCAGCAGAGGGAATGGAACTGTACTCTATCAATTACAGTTGGAACCAGAGGCTAAACACTTATTGTGTTAAGCTATTGTGCAGATCTTAAGAGCTCAAATGTAAAAAAAATATCACGTCAGCTGGTGGAGGGGAGAATAAGGCCTGGTTCTTCCGCTGGATGACGTATTATTAGCGAAGGCAAAGTAAAATTATTCCATTTCTGTTTAATGCCTCTCGGGTTGAGATGTGCGTGCCACATTCTGCCTTAAAAAGGGGGGATCCTACAGACTTTGCTGCTAAAATAAGCCTTTGTTTTTCCCTCTTCTCTGCAAAATGAAAATATTTGTGAAGTTTTAGCTCCACAGCGTGCTCATGCAAGCAGAGAGACATTTTCGTTTGTCTCCCAATCTGATACAGGAGCCAACTGGAACCACATTACACTCCGAGCTGAAATCTTACATTTCATTCATGCAAGAGCAGGGATTTTTCATTACCTATTTAATTACAACCATTTCCATGAGAGTGGGCCCAGTTCAGCAGCTCTTAGTCAGCACTTTGCTTCCATGGGTAACTGGCCTGTGGAAGGACTGTCTGTGTAAGACTGGGCCGTTCAGCTACAAAATTCAATATGTATCTTCCTTGAGAAGCATTCTGCCTCTGAAGAGGGCCCAAATTCTTCCATTAAGCTTTAAATCCAGGGACACTTCTGTTTGGAACTTCTGTTCCTTATGCGTGCAAGCTATTCTTTCCTGGAGTCTGTATGACTGAGATACTCTGCTTGCTCAGCCAACTCCCCTCCTCAATCACATTTCCATGCTCTGTGTTAATTACTGAGCCCTGATTCTGGGTACCAGGAGATGAGCTGGGCTTTTAAAGAAGCCTTTTTTAAGGCACGGTGTTCATGCTGTGCACAGGGGCGGCAGCTGCCGAGAAAATGCTGGAAAATGGGGTTGCAAATCCAAAGGCTGAAAGTTCCATGTGCTTTTAGGGACGAAAAGCAGTTATTTCTCATTAAGGTGGCTTCTCACTTGAGGCTGTTGGCACAGAGTAATTTTTACGGTGTTATAATAACGGCTTCTGCAACTCAGAAGTACCTTGACAGCAAACCGTGTATTTTTTAAGGTTTCAAGGAGAAAAGCATCACAGAAGCACAGTGTTTCCCATTAGATTTACACATCCCTCTTTAACTGTTGCTGGCTTTTCATCCGTTACCTTGTGAGCTTTCTTGGGCAAAAAAAAAGAAGTGGAAAAACTGGTCTTCTGATCTAAGTGTTGCATTAAGTGTTTCATTTAGAAAAATGAAGAGAATCTTTGTTTCCCTAAAAGAAATGTTTTCCCGCTTTGCCCTAGGAAAAAGAAAGGCACAACAATAGCTTCAAAATGACAGGATCTGATTGTGAAAAATACTGAGTTCATAACGTGCAGTGCCTGATGGTCCCAAGTATTGGTAAAATTCCACAGTTAAATAGAACAAACAGTCCTAAATGTCTGGAAAATGGATCCTTTTCAGGCATGCACACATCCATACCTGCAAGGAGGAGAGAAAAGCGCCTGTCTGGGAGAGGGATGCACCTGGAGAGCTCAGTTGTTCAGAGCAGTTTGTGATTATTGCACCAATTTTTGCCCAAATGTTAGAACTGTACTGTTAAGAGTGGTGTCCCCTCAAGTCCTTTGTTAGGGTTTATTTTCTTTAAACCTCCAGCTCCTGGAGTCTGATGATGATTGTGCAAGTGTCCAATATGCATTTTAAAAGGAAATGTATTTCAAACTGCTTGCTCTGGAGAGGAACTTGAAAACAAGCAGGCTAGAAGTTCTTATGCAGACGAAAAATGCCTTGATTCTCAAAGTGACTGTTTTTAACTTCCCATCGTTTTCAGCCAGTCTCGTGATTTTTGAGGTTGTGCTTCATGCTTTTTGTATAAACAAGGTTGGCAATATTGCTTTTGCCTGATTCTGGTGATGAAACTGGTGTGTGTGTGTTTGGGTGTATAATTATATATGCACACACACATAAATATCGGTAAACAAAATACTGAACATAATGACGGAGTGGAGCTGTGTGGATTGGAGCTCTGGCTTTGTATTGCCATAAACAAAGCAGTTCTGAGAGCTCAGACCATCGGTTCTTGAGGAGTGACTTTCAATTGAAGTTTCCCGGAGACTGTTTTTAGTGTCAATTAAATCCAGAAAGTTAATAGGCAGTAACTGTTCTTTAAAGGATAAATACTACGAGGAATGCACAGCCTACCTTTTTCCCAGATATAATCAGGCTGAACTTTATTGAAAAAAAATTTACAACTAGCAACATTAATGCTGTATTTTTATTGTATTAATGCAAATGAGATGCTGACTTCGTTCTTTCATCTCCATGGCTTGTATCTATTAGGGCTGTATCTTATTCCTTTCTATGTCTTTTCTCCCTGTGTTCTGTAAACTGCTTTCCTCTAATGATACTGAGGCTCATTAAAGTTACTCCCAATGCTAAAGAGACTCTGGGAAACATCCTGAGCTCTGGATGACTGTGGAAAAGCACAACCACTGAGTACATGGGGAAAACTAACCCGGATCAAGCCTTGCATTCCCGTTTTGGGAAAGCTTTAAAATTGATGGGTCGAACAGGAAGAAAAAAACGTGCAGGAAGGGCTGTGTGCTGCAAAGAACAGGTCATTTTAAACACTCAGCCTTACCTGACAAAGATAAAAAGCAATAAAGTTTTAAGGAGCTCGCTGGCTCTTCCTGCGTCTCTCTCAAAAGACTAATTTAATTGAAAAGCCTGTTGTGCTTGTTTTTATGCATGTAAAACAGAAAAGGGGCAATTTTGCACAGGGCCTAATATTCTAGCACAATATAATTGGAACTGTTCCTGCCTGCTTTTTAAGTCTCTCTGTTCATATAAAATTAAGACCCACTTATCTTAAATTGTAGTAAATCTCATTCAATATTGCTTTCATAACTTAAAAAAGGCTGTTACATATTCCCAAAGCAACTTCGCTGAAGTGATATTGGGTCTGTTTATGTGGAATTGGTGCAGAATTTCTATTGAAAAAAGGAGCAGCGCACAGTTCTTGTTTTTAATGAAAATAATTAAATTCTCTGGGATACCTTGATAGCTCAGATTTTTTTTTTCCTAGTGAAACTCTGCTTAGAGGAGATCGGAATGAAAATCTGCACATTGGTGCAGTTTGGTGTGTGTTATTTCTATCACTCACCCTGCACTTGGACAGAAGTAATTCTTATTTTGCGTAGAAAGATTTTACTCTGAATTTTCCATATATAAATAATTTTTTGTGTGAATTGCACGGCGAATCACCAGCACAATTTATAAGGTCTGCAATTTTCTTTGTACATATAGGAAGAACTCATTTGCTTCCCGCAGGGTGAGTGGACTTCACAGGAAAGCACTGGGTCTTTTAAGATTTTATGTTTTGTATCGAAGAAACATAACCTTGTGCCAGCTGCTGTATTGGTCTACCAAAATTATTTTTTTATGTGTTTTTCAGCCGTGTCATAACATACATAAGTACAAGTAGCATTAAATTAACACGTGAAAGGAAAAGAAGCTAAGCAGTTATATCGATCATCTGTAGCATTAAATGCTAAAAAAATTAAAAGCTTTCCAGTGCTTTTGATTAGCTGCATGGATCCTGCTCGTATTTGTGTCCTTTTTTAGGCAGTGGAGCATATTTCTTCATACTTAGCACCTTTCTTCCATGGATTTCTTGCTGATACTCCTCAGAATAACCTCAGTGATGTGGAATATTTCCCCTCGGTTTTACAGGAAGGTGAATTGAACCCGGGAGGTTTTACCTGATTTGTTCAAGGTCAAACAGCATTTGCTCCCAATTCCCTGCTCGAGGTACTAGATCACATTTCTATCATCAGAGCTCTTCCAGGAGGGAAATCTGGGCTGGAAGCTCACAGCATCCTCTTGCCTGTGCTGGGGAAGAAGAGGGAACAGCCCAGCTGGGAGATGCAGATGCAGTTTCATCCCTCCCATGCAGTTCCCTGTGGAGGAAGAGGCACTTTGCTCATGGCCAGGAGCTCCCAAAGCGAGAGGACTCATGGTTTCAGAAAGCAGAGCTCTGATAATTCTAACAAACCAAGGGAGATTTACTAGGCAATAGTTTTAGACAGAATAGTTTTTACACTCTAGTTTTTACCCAGTGATAGGTTACAGGACCAGAGAATTTGGTTCCTGTTACCTTTCTGCCCACAAACTGTTCTGCATTTCTTTGGCAGACCTGGATGTGACTGTCTATAACTCATTGCCCTGAGAAATATGTAAAACCTGGTCTACTTGCAGCTGAACAGGCCATGCACATTTTCCTCCACCCAGACTGCCAGAGGTGGTTGGAAGCCTCTGGTGATAACAGTTTGAGGTTCAGCTTTCAATGCCAAGGGTCTAAATCCTGGCATGGGCAGCTAAAGAGAGACCTGAATTTTTAAAAGCCTTTAGCACCAAATTCCCATGGACTTCCCTCAGTTCCCTCTCTTGTGTAAACTGGAATTGGGCCTCGATCAAGGGCAGCTTTGCTTCCCTGAACTGGAGATGTATGTATTGCCTATAGAAGAAATATGATGCAAGTAATAGCCTACGGATTCATTAAGGATTGTTTATGTTTATTTTCACACCATATTGCCTTTCAGGAATGGTCGTTTCACCCATTATATTGACAGGAACTCTGAATAAATCTTAGGTAATATAGGGCTGATCTGCCTTACCTGGGGGACCACCTGCTTCCTTCTCAAGAAGAGGTGCTGAATCACCAGGTAGGGCTTTCTTCTCTGGAGCTGGGGACTTGGGAAGCTCCCATGGCTCATTTTCATGTGGAAATTAATGCTTACCTCTATTTCTGAATAGTAGGTTATTAGAGTTCGTATGCAAATTCCCAGGGTGGGAATTTGTCTCTCGTTGATAATTGGTATAATAATATATATTTTTAGTGGTCCAAAGTCCTTGAGCTCGAGCCTTGTATACATAATTTATGTTTATTTCTTACTGTTATTAACTGTAATTTAGTTGTTGGCGCCTTTCATTGCCTTAGATTGAAGGGAGTGTCTCTCCCCATTGCCCCTCCATAAACAATGCCCTTTCAGGGTTCCTTCTCCTGTATCCTTGCCCAGACATTTCCTAGCCTGTCAAATACTGTCATTTTATTCCTTACAGATCATTCACAGTACGTCTCCTGTTGCACACACAAATAAGGAACAAGCGAAATCAGGATGCATCATCGTTTAGCATAACAAATAAAAGCCGATCTGTGCAGATTTGCCTTAAAGTGTCTCTTAATATGTATTGTCAAAATGTCTGAAGATGTCTCTTACTCATAAGCGTTTAATTATTTGTGACAATTAAACTAATATTCAGAGCGGGAAAAAAAAAAGAGGGTATTAAATATTTTCTCTTGTCAAAAAGCTAACAAAACGTCACCTGACAGAGTGAACTCCTTAAATTTTGTGTTTCAAGCAGACCTTAGAAAGGAAAAAGCCCCGGCACAAAATTACAGGGCCTGGATTTTGCATGGAATTTGAGGAAACTGTATTTTTAAAACTAGACCAAAATTTAAGGGCACATCATTAAGGCATGTATCAGTAATGAGCAGCTGAATACTTGATGATGAAAAAAAGAGTTTCTATCAATTTTTAAGTCTGTGCTGAAATTTATGGCCAAGGGCTGCTCTGACTGAATCAGGGACTCAGACCTGGGATTTTTAGCCTCACCTGGTTTTTGTTTTACTCGTGCATGAGAAAAAACAGCTCAGATATGACAGTGCAAGTCAACAGCCTTTTCTGTGGTTGGAATTATAGATCTGTTTTTTTGTTTGGGTTTTTGTCTGATGATCTCTTTCTCCATCTGGGCTGTTCAGACTGGAGAGGCAACATGCAGAGGATGGGGCAGGACAAGTAGCCAAGACTGGTGCCCAGGGCTCAGCATCTGCACCTGCCTGGCAGGCCTTGAATGTGGTAAAAGTTCAGATGTGTGATAATAAAAAGGGGGAAAAATAGGGAAAATCTTGGAAAGAACAGAAAACTAGCAGGGTCCTTGAGAGCAGTGTTGTGTGGATGTGGGAGCACTGGACAGCCCAGGGCATGGCAGCAATAACTTCTGCATTATGGGCTCAACAGTTCTTAGAGTCCAGATTGTTTGGGGTTTTCTGCTGGTTCTAATGTTTCCAGTTCTGAGCTGCTCAAAGTAACCATTTTCATTATTAAAATCTGTGTTTTCTTTCTTAAAACGTTGTTCCTGTAATTTAAGGTAGGATGTTATTTGGCAAAAAATGAGTAGACGTTCATCAGGGTTTATTTCAAAGCTGTGGGACCACTGAGCTTTCTGGCAGTGACGTGAACATTTTTCAGAGATATCTTCTGCTTTCCCTGAGAAAATCCACCCAAATTTGTCTGACTTATAAAGCCTAAAAGTTGCTGTTGCCAAAGAATTTTTAGAAGGTGACACAGCATTCTCCAACGTGCCATCCCCACCACGCATGCTCTGTTCTTGGTTTCCCTTTTTCAATTACATTGCCTTAAAAAACGTTTGAGCTGGGGATAAGTAGGGCAATGGCTGCAGGGGCAGCGATGGGTCTGAGCAGTCGAAGGAGAATGAAGAAAAGGTCTGTGTTTGTGTTTAGCTGGAGCCCAGGCCCTGAGGGAGGAAGCAGGGAAATTTGGGGAGCAGAACGTAGACAAGCAGGGGCAGAGAGCATCAAATTATCAAATATCCCGAGAAAACAGGGGCAAACTTGTGTGCATGACCTTATTGCCTAGTCAGAGTAGAGCATCATGGTGAACATGATGGACGTGCTGGGAGTGCGTCCAGCAGCTCCTGCCCGGATCAATCATGGATGGGAACCAGTGTGGCTCCACACTTGTGACTCCCAGTTGGCTTTCCCAAAGCCTGCACTCATCCACACCTCGGGCAGGGGATGGATGTGTGCAGGAAATCCATCTCCAGCTGGGAGCAGGTCCTGCCAGGCCGTGCTGGGCTGGCAGTGTCAGGCCTGAGGGGCTGCCATGGCTCGGCTGGCCCAGCGTGCGTGAGGTGGGAACTTCTTCTGTGGGGAAAAAGTGAAAAAATCCCTGTAAAATTCGCCAGAGCTGTGCTCCCCATGCCAGTTGAATAGCAGAGATGAGATCCCCATCCACAGTGCAGGCAGCTCAGGAAAGGTGCAAAACCCAACGGAAATGAGGAAAATTCAAATTCCTGGCGCAAGGATCATGAGAAGATATCAGTGAGGAGCAGGGCTGCCCTTGGAAGGCAGAGCCAACAGGAGAGTGGAAGAGCTCAGGCAGCACATGGAGAGGTTGGTGACCCCACATAGAATTTGTGACAATGGTATATTGGGTATATTTGGTTTATTTGGTGTCTTTGGGAGGTGTCGATGTGTGGGACAGGGGGTTGGTCAGTGGCGGGCCCAGGCCTGGCGTGGCCAGGGTGGGTTGGGCCGAGTGGAGTGTGGCCACTCCAGGCAGTGAAGAAGCTGTGGTACAAAAGCAGCTCCGAGACAAGACAAAGAATCCTTCCAGGAGTTTCAACCACAGATATCTGTTCAGATAAAAAGGGCCTGTTAGTCTGAGAGCTCCTCTCTTGCCACAACATGCCCATGATGGAGGGCTGGTCCTTGGGTCGCTGTGTGGGTGCCTGCCCTGGGCCCCCGGGGCTCTGATTTTGGTTTTACTTGGAGCCAGGGGTTTATTTTATTTTATTTTATTTGCTGCCCTGTGGGACTTTATTCCTATAAATCTGATCTTTCTATCTGAAAGTCAGTGACAAAACTCGAATCAGGCTCAGCAGAGCAGGTTGCCTTCAGGTTATCGTACTGGTTTGTGTCACCTCCAGCATTTATATATTAAATAACTAAAATCCCGAGAATGTTAATCTAGAAAACAGTCATCCCTGCATTACTCTTTTGCTGTTTTGGTGAACTTATTAAAGATTTTACGAACTTGTGATTTGGGTTAAACAAATGTAAATCATGTGGAGAAAGAGTTGCGGGAAGGTGGAGGAATGTTATGATGCCATCAACATCTGGGTTTCCATTTGTTTGGATTAGGGACATTTTACCCTAATCATTCCCAAACATGTCTGCTAAAATCCCTTCTTTCATTTTTTATCACCTATGAGGTACAGCCAGGCAGAGTTTCAATTTGTGTGTGTGTGTGTGTGTTAGGGTAAAAGTGCTGAAATTTGTTGTTGCAGTGAGCATACGAACAGTCTCGTTTTTATATGAGTCCTCCCTCTTTATAATTGTTTGGAAACGTTTTGATTCAGTTAAAATGCACTATTTCCAATACACAAAGCATGAACAGGGGAAAAAGGGAGTGATTACGAGTTTCTCCAAGGAAATAAGCATCTCTTAGCCATCATCCTGCAACTGGGAAAGTTCTAATACATGACATCTCTGTAATGTAACCTAATAATATTTTTTTTTAACAGTGATGTAATGGGGAGAGTGACCTGGACTTTGTAAAAGTTCCCCTACTTACTACAGATTCCCAAGGGCAATGTAACATTCTAGACAGTGTTTTATATGCCCTGATTAAAATGTAACATATTTTTGCATTTCCTGTGCAGTGACCTGTTAGTGCTCATAGACAGAACAGTTAAAGAACAGTTACAAGGAGACATTTCCAAATGTGCCTAATATGGGCGAGTTTTTATAACATTCTTATTTCATTTGAAATTGCAGCTACAGCAGGAACCATTCAGACGGTGCATTGATTTAACTTTTTAATCCACTGTTTTGCTACGTCAAGTAAAATAAATGTTTGTTTTTAGCTCCCTTTTTTTGCATTGCTAAAACTCGTAACTACTTGCTTTAAGCTTGGGATTCTAAAGGGAGCTACATTATCTGAGATTTAAAGCTTGCTTTTTGTAGCTGCTTTCCCACAACTCCCCCAAGAAAAAAAAATACAAAAGTACAACTTTAGCGAAAAGGGCTTTTATATCTCTATCAATTATAGAAACACCAGCTGCAGTAGATTACGAACGTGTTTGGCTGATTGTGATGTTGTGTGGGGAAAGCTGTCACAAGGAGCTGGGTTCTGCTCTCCCCGGCAGCTCCGGGATGTCGCTCAGCTCCCCGGGCTCAGCGGCGCTTCTGTGGGAGCTGGGGTGGGCAGGAGCCTGCCCGGGGATTGCGAGGCTGCAGGCTGCCACATCCAGCGCTGCCTGGAGCACACGTCCTGGCGCTGGGAGAAGAGATGGAACGTGGACACAAGTGTGAGCTGTGTGGCACTGTGTGCGTGTGCTGCTCTGAGAGCTGGGGCAGAACCACACGGAGACAGTCTGGGGACAATCACTGCACTCAGTGTTCGTCTTTATTTTTTACATTCAAGACACTTGCTTTTGTTTTCTTGAAGTACAAAGTGGGGGGAAAAGGCACCAGAGAACAAAAATTGTTTGACCAGCCCATAAAGGAAAAGTAGCTGGAAGTCATGGACAGAAGAATTACCATACCAATACAGCAATGCAACATGGACAGTTTAGGATATTTGGTGCTGTTGAGCTCAGGAGAAAATTAATGTCTCAATGTGTGTGCAGGTCATTATCACTCCACTAAAACCTGGGTACAAGGGTAGCAGCCAAAGGGCTCTCAGTTGGTTGTGCCTTGCTTACTGTGTCATTTATCTTATTGTGCTTTGGGTCACTCTGGAAGGATATGGTTGGCCCTGGTTTATTTTAACAAAGAGAATCTGACATAAGAAAGTTCTGTGTATACTTTACAGTGAAAATGCAATTTTCTATTTTCATTTAATCCCAGGAATGTTGGCATTTTCCAGGCTGTCAAACAAATGAGTGCACTGGAGGACAGTTAGATGTGTCTGTCTAGTTCATCTATCTAATCTACCTCATTTCTAATGTGCCCATCACCACGGTGTCTAGGCAGAAAGATCTGCCTTGCTTTTGCTTTTTGTCTTTATTGGCTGTGGTAACTTAATTGAGTCCTAAGAGCTTTCAGATTCATCTGCAAAAATAATAACAAAAATATTATCAGAATAATGATTCATAGTTGTACTCTTACTCAGAATTTCCCTTTCTCTTCTGAGTGTATTTGGTTAGTGTATTACTGTTGACTTACCTAGAAGAGGTTATGTTTTAGAGGTGTATTAAATTGGAATTTTACGTGAGTCAGCAGTGACTCAAAATTTCATTTGGCTACTAAAGTGAATTCACTCATGTCTTCTAACTTCCTTCTGCTTTTCTCTGCAGAAGTTGACTTCATTTACTCAGCCACCCAGTTTAGCATCTGGAGCTGTTCCGTGACCCCTTGTCATATAAACCATAGGTAAAGGTAATAAAAAGCAATAGAAAGCCTGGCTTTAAGAATGTTATCTTCCTTTGGAAGCCCTGGTTTCTGTTGCATTTAACTACTTCTCTGTGTGCCAATTAGGTAAAAATGCATGTTAAGACTGAAGTGAGTGGTTTTTCAGGAGCAGAGGCCTTGCTAAGGGGAGATAAAGTGCTGCTGCTGATTTGCTGTGTCTGTGCACGTGGGTACCACGAGCTGCCTGTGCACGTGGGGAGAAGGTGCTGCAAGGGCCCATGGTGCTGCCAGCCCTGCGGTCACTGTGCGTCACTCACTGGTCACACTTCCTTTAGAAGCGTGGCTGCAGGGCACGCAGTGGCATCAGCATGGCTGTGTGCCACCTTCTGCCTTTAAAAATGGGTCCCAAGGAGTGATCAGGCCACAGAAGTCAATAAACTGGTGTTGGAGAGGCTGAATAACCAGCATGGTGCTCACTGAGGGAAAGAGTTCACTGAAAATGCTGCAAACTCTCAGCTCTAATTGAATTTGATCTCAGCTGTACAGTTACATACAGCCCCTTTTCTACTCCTCTCCTGCTTCTGTTGAAAGTGTCTTTATAAAGCTGCCCCTCAAAGATAATTTCATTGAGAGCCAGACATTTCATACGTGACAGTGATTTCTAATCCCATCTGGACTGGCAGATCGCAGATTCCCAGCCCGTGGCCTCAGCCTGTAACACGAGTTCACAGTAAAACCATTGCTCTGGCACTTCAGTTTGTGCTGGAGTGATTGAGTAAGAGATGGATTGCTCTTTGTAAGATTTAATTTCATCTTCCAAGTATTTGCAGTGGACGAAAGTATGGACATGATTACATTTCACAGGTTTTTCTGTGATTTAGAACAAAAATTATTAGCAGAGCTGGCTCAGCAAGGAAGTTCTGATGTAATCTCTACCAGTTACAGGCAAGGGGTGTGGTAATAGGGAAAGAAAAAGGAGGGCTAAGTGTTTATCCCAGTTGACTGAGACAGAAAACAGGACTGGCAGGATGACAAAGTGGCATAACCTTACAGTAGAAAGTGCAAGAAATCAAACAAAAGTTCCAGCCATAATGCGAGGCTTTTCAA
>VZTN01016972.1:149018-224018 GCA_013400515.1 Erpornis zantholeuca | reverse complement strand
ATTTCTAAAACAATACTTGGGCAGCTTTGCTAAAGATTTATTTTACAGATTAGGGATATTCAGCCCCTGAATAAAGGAGCGAGCCCGGGTCAGGGTGACACCGAGCAGGCAGAGCTGGCCCAGAAGCTGAGGAGGGGAAATTTGCACTGGGAGAGACTGGTATGAAGGATTCCTTATTCATAAAGAGATCTCCTGTACTCTCTGCTTTTTTCCCTGGAAGTATGAATTTTGCTATTCCTTTGGAAAATTTGGTTTCATATTGAAAACCATACAAAGTATCTCACGAAGAAATGCAAAAAAAAGCTTTTGTGGGAAAGAAATTTTAGATTTTAAACTTCAAAACTTTGGAAAATATGAAAACGTATGGGAGTTATTTGCTCTTTAGTGGTCCATCAGCTGAATTTCTAAAGGGCTAATATGGAAAAAGGTGTGATAAATTGGTGCATTTGTTCTCAGTGCTGCTCTGAAGGAGGAGAGGAACAGGCTGTACTGTAGAAGTTCAAATGGAAAATTATTGCTTATGCAAGAGGGGTCTGTAATTACCAGGAAAATATGCAACCTTGTGAAAATAAATTGCAATAGATACATACATAGATCACAACATTTTCTGCAGCATCAGCCGCTTAAATTCACATATCCTGGTTTCATTTTGAATTTGAAGTTTGAATCAATCCAAAACTGTGAAGCCAAACTCTTTTGAAATTTCCAAGTTTCATCTGCTTTTGATACAAAACTCTCAACCATAAATTGACTTCACACTTCGTAATGAAACTCCAGACTCAGTGAATATTTGTGCTTTTTGTTTTATTGTAGAAGTTTGCCTTCCTGTATGAAAGTACTGCTTTTGCCCCTAAGGCTGAACTCACATGAACCCAATTTAACAAATTTGCTTTAAATAACATTTCAGTATTCTCTGAGTGCTGCTACAAAGGAAATTGTGTGGTGAGTAGTAGGCTCTGAATGCCCTAAAAGAGAAGAATGCACATAAGCAGGCGGGCACAGACATATTTGCTATTGTAGCTGGCATTTTCAGGGAGAATCTGAGCCCATGCATCTCTTTTCCACCAGAAAATTGCCTGTTTGGCAGTGGTTTGAATGGTAGACCTCCACTGGAACATGAGGATGAAACAGGCTGACAGTCAACCACTTTTTAATGTCTCTGTTGCCCCAGTTCCTTTCACGTTAAAAATTTGTTTCTTTTCCATTGGAACTGACCATCAGTTCCAATACTGCATCTTTGGAGTCGTTTCCCCAAATTGTTCTTTTGGGCAAGAAATCTAATAACAAATGTGGAAAATCAAGTGTGAACGGACTCCTTCCCTAGGCTGCCTTATTGAAATAACATTTCATGCAAATAATCTCATTAGTGTAAAGATTTTGTTCCCTAGTTCCTACCGGTAACTTAAGTTCACATGATTGAGCTGTGAGCTGCTGTGGAAGACAGGGGGATTTGCAAGGATGACCATCACAAGATCCTGCATTAAACAGGCAGACAGCTGCAAACCCACACCCGTGGAGACTGCCCCTCACTCCCAGGGTGTGCCCTGTGTGGGAAATCACAGCCCTGCTTTGGAGCCAGCTAGGCATTTGTCAAACGTTTCACAAGGTGGGGAGGGAAAAAAAAGGTGGATTTAATGATAAATAATAATGCACTGTCTCCGACATTAAAGGACATCATTGGCTCTCTTCTCCATGGTGTAAATCAAGGTAATGTGTGAATCCTTTAAAAGTAACATGGAATTTAAAATGGAAAATATGAGAAGCAAGTAGAATTACTGCTAAAATCATCCGTTTATTATCTAGGTGTGCTTAATAGCCTGCTAGCTGATGAAAAATCATTTGCTAACCCCAAGGAATGGTTCATTTTCCAACTCAATCATTCAGCCATGCATTGGCCAGAGCTTTTAAAAAATATACCTTGTATTACTTCTTTTGTCAATGTCTGGAGATAATTTATAAGCGCAATAACTTCCATTAACACACCTACTAAGCAGTTTCCTCAGAACAGGTAAGATTTGCGGTGGACTTGAGATGTTTTAATAGCAAACCAATTATCCACCAATGATTCCAAAGGTTTAAAGTGGGCTTTGGTTGGAATTCATTGATACAGTAATTAATAGACTCGGTTGTTCCGTGGTAATCAAGATCCTGTATATGGATTGGCAGGTTTGTTTCTTATATACATTAAGGGAAATCTACATTGCTCTGACAGTGCCCTCACAGCCCTGAATAGAACAGCAGAAAAGGGGTCTTAAACAGAGACAGTTTCCCACTTGCCTCATTAGTAAGAATTTGGTGTTTCTGCAATTGATTTTTTCCCAGACATTTCCAAATCCTTATCAGAACAGCCCCTTCCAGTTGTTCCCACAGCACTGAGCCCTGGAGCAGGCACTGCTGCTGCCCCACACTCAGGATGTTCTAACCCACTTACACGTCAGCCTCTCGCACCTCTTGTGGCAAAGTGTAACTGGCACTCTCCTGGAAAAAGAAACCCGGGGTTTATTTTCTTCCTGTACCTGGGGGGAGGTGTTTAGGGCAATGGGGTGACAATACACCTGGTTACAGCAAACCTGCTGCCAATGGGAGCACTCCAGTACCTGCCATCCTGGGCTTGTGCCCTCTCATCTTCCTCCTCGGCCACAACACCCACAGTCACTGCTCCCAGCACCCAGACAGTCAGGAGTTAGTACAAAAGAGAAATTCAGTTTAACTCCTGGTCTGGTTTACCATTTCATCAGGTGAACACCAAGCAGAGGAAGGACAGGAACACGTGGAGCAGATCAGAGGACATGGAAAACTTCTTTTGGTATCAATTAACCATTGGATTTGCTCAGCTGGGTGCTAAACAAATGAACCCTCTGTAGCTTAGATTTAAAGAAGGGAGGCACTCTAAGAATGCCCTTAGCAAAGAAACTGGCTTTTATAGATGTAAGTGTTCCTACATGGTGCTTTTACAGGATATTACAGCTTGAAGTTTAACAAGATAGTTTTAAATTCTGAATATTTTCTTTTGCTCCTTTGATACCAGAAGTCTTATTAGTGGGGGGAAAAAAAGAGACGAGAAAAATAGAAGCTAAACCTTGAGCATCATAAATCAGATCTAAGAAGGTATTTTTCTTACACCTTGGGATAAGTTCACATGTTTTATCGCTCAAAGATGCTTTTGGAAATCTGTGGGATTTGTGCAGAGCAGAGAATGTGTTTAGTGGCGATTGATGCTGCTGTCCCACAGGTTGGCTGTGCGCTGTTGTTATGCTTAGTTGGGAAAGGCCTACATCAAGTCGTGTGTGCTCTGAGGGGTTCAGGGATCATAGAGGTTTTTTTCAGTTTCTTGAACATGATTAGATTTTTTGTAATTTGCATTTTTGGCCACTAAACAGTGATACATTATATTTAGAAAATGAGATGCTCTGAGTGTTAGCAAGATGTGACAGTGACAAATCTTATGAACGCTAATACTGAAACCCATCATAGTTCAAGTCCCACTTGCTGTATTATAGCTTAGTCTAAGGTTTGGGAGGGGAAATGTTCTGGTTATCAAGTTGTCACTGTTCAAATGCCAGTTTTGGCTCAATTTAAAAACAATATGCAATTGTGAAAGCTGTATTTAGTGGTTATGATACCTTTAAAAAAATACAGAGAAAAAGTCGATTCCCCGAAGGTCACAAATAAGTCACAGATTTGCAGTTTTGCAGTGTATCCGACACACATCTTGTGCTTATGGAGTCTGTACAAATGTACAGCCAACACCTAATCAGGGGAAAAATATATCTTGAGCTCTCTGAGTTGGTACCAGTAGTGTTAAGTGTCTGTCAGAGTTTCTATTGTGATCACCCTTTCAGGGATTTATCACTCAGCTCTAATACCTGGCTCCAGGCTAAAAATTGGCATGCAAGAAAGCAGATTTAGTTTAAAGATATATTGAAGCTGCAGAAGTGGGGAAAGTCACTCTCTGGCTTCCCTGTTCTGTTTTCAACAGTGTGTCTGAGTGAGAGCATGGGGATTTGAGACTCTCTGCAATACCTGGGGGAAGGGCTCGGGATCGCAGCTCCTGGGATCCCACCTGCTGCAGGAGATGCTGATTTCCAGTGCCAGCCCTGGGCCTGCCCTGGCCTGCTGAAAGATTTAGGGGCAAACATCACCTTGCACACGCATAGGAAGCACTGCTGTTGTTGCACAATGGTTCATTTTGGGTTGGAAATCCCACAGACACCAGGTCTTCGACCTGACCAGGGTCCAGGACCTTCTCTAATAATTGATGCATTTTTCTGAGCTCTGAAATGAAAAAAAATCCCTAATATAATTTATAATAAGATCTGCAGTGGAGGTAAAATAGGACATGGTTCTACAAAGCAGAAATTGTTTTCTGATGTCTTCTGGGATAGTACAGCCACTGATTGTTCCTTGTGCAAGAAGACTCACAAGATAACAGCAGAGGCACTTGGTATCTGGTCATCTGAAGCTGCATTTCCTCTTGTTCCTTCCTTTACACTGAGCTTTTGGCCTGACACTTTTTCTCTGCAGTTCCCCTCTGATAAGTCCCTCACCACCCTTTTTTCATTCCTATTTTATTCTGCCCAAAGTACAGTAAGATTTTTGGAGAGACCAAAGAAAAAAATCTTTGTACTAAAGACTTTATAATCTTTAGGTTAAACCCTGTAGAGCTCCCACTCTGGCTGACATTTGAGATCACAATGAGTGTGTAGGAGCTCCTTGTTTCCAGTCCTTCAGTCAATATTCAGTGGGCTGAGGGCTCATAAAAATATACATTAATACATTAGAGTATTGTGCTGCCTAAATGATCATCCATAAATTCTAAGAGGACTACAAGTATCACTTAAAGAAAAAACAACAAGAAACTGGGAAGCAACAAACGTTTCCATGTTCAAAGTCTGGTCTTTGGTGCTGCCAGCTGAACAAACGTGGAGTTCGAGCTGTGGTGTCCCAGCCTACCTCTGTAATCCTCCCAGGCACGAGGGAACAGACTGAGAGCGGGGTGGGAGCACGTGAGCCCAGCATGCTGTGGATTTTAAGGAGGGATGGGGTTGCAGGACCTTTCACATTGTTTTGACCTCTCAGTTTTTGTGTGAGCTGTGCTTCCTTGTGGTTACCCCATGCTCTGGTGTGTGATAATCAGGGAACAGCCTGGTGGTGCAGTCAGTGCTCCAGTCTCATCGTGGGTGTGCTATCTGCAGGCATTTAGAATTCGCTCAGAACTATTCCAACACATTCTATACCAAACTCATTGATCTTTTGTTTGGAAAATAAAATTATGCACTTGTTTTGTGCTGTTTGTTTCATATTTTTTAATAAAAACCAGAGTAAAATATGGAAAAATTTGTATATTGTAACTGCTGGAAAGATTTTGGAGTCTTTGTGTACTGCAGATATTTTGGTGTTAGATGACATTACTGGATAGAGGCAGCACAGACCTATCTGCTTTGTTAAAGCTAGGATTTCTACCAACCAGGGTTCCTACCTTTTGTCTCCAGCAATCTCTCAAGGCTGTATTTCAGACTACACATTTTTCTAAGAGGAAACAAAGCAGATAGCATCCTTTAGCAGGCGTAAGTCCAACAAATGTCAAATTCTGAACAACATTACTTTGTGTCTCTATTTAACATTAAAGCTGATGGCTTTTTGACAGGTTTATAGCTGACAACTTCCATAGCCAGTCATGCAGTTTGAGCTAATTTGATGAATCAACTTGATGTTCTATAGTCCCAGTTGGCTTCAATAGCGTATGTGCTCAATTTTCTGCTGGAGGTCAAAAATAAGCTTTGAAATTTGGCTAATCCCATCACATCCGCAGAACATGTCTGGTGGAATAATCTTTGGACATGAAGCCTTGACTAATGCCAGAAATAGAAAGGAAAACTTAGAAATTTCATTAGAGCCATCAATCATGAGTCATGTAGGCACAGCAATCAGGGGTCTCATGTCCAGCAATTTACTTGTGAGCTTTCAAATGCTTTCCTGGTCAGGGTAGGAAGAGGAACATTCCTCAAGCCTGGGTGTTGTTCTAGAGGAAAATGGTCCTCATTGTTAAAGTGCATTTAGAAGAAATGTTAACTGAATGAGAGAATGCCAGAATTTTCCAATTATGTCTTTCCTGAAAAGATTGGCTCTGCCATGGCAGTGGTAGATATTAAAATGCCCTGGACTGGCCTGGGTTTAGGCCTGCAATTTTTATGGTCAAGTCATTACCAGTCATGAGATTTAAAGTGTCTTAGATAACCAAGCAGCAGTAAATGCACTGAAAACTCGAACACAAGATTTAACAGGTTTCTCCAACCAGGGTATTTGGTCCTTATCCATTTTTAACGTATTTTAGGCATAGAAATTTCAGTCTAACTTGATGCTTGCACTTTTGGGCGTTAACATTGCTCCAAAGTGGAAACTAAAAGCTTCATCTTTCACAGTGGCTTGGCATTGGAAAGGCACAGAAATAACTGCTGCCATGTTCTGTCATGCTTTGGTGGAACAGCTGTGGCCAGGGAAGGTTCCAGTGCCACTCTCCTCGATTGCACAACATTATCTTAAATACAAAGATTTTCTTAAATGCAATGACAATTTGTTGTCTTTTTCTGCCTGGAAGTCTTCTAGAAGTCATTCTCTCAATCTGAATTACCTGATGCATGTCTTGGGACTTTGGGTCATGTAAAGATTTTGGTGTGCACTTCAGAATCCAGTCGGCAGTGGCTGGAGCAGAGTGCAGGGCTGAGGAAGGATGCCTGAAGGACTGTCCTGGTACAAGGACTCTGTCTCTGCCAGAGACAACCACTCTGCACTTCTGCTTTTGGTTCAGTGTGTCGTTGTGATGAGAAGGAGCAAAGTTTGGACACCCATTGCTGTTCCAGTCCTTCGCTGAGAGGCAGAACGCGTGAGGCTTTGTGAGGGGTCTCTGTGGTGCAGAGAACACCAGCCTTGTCAATGGGATGCATGTACACACACACGTAGATGTGTTTGTGTGTATTTGTTTAATGCAGGAGCCACTAGCACAGGAAAAAGCCATTTTCCTGGCTGTAGAGCTGGTGACATTGCCATCCTGCTCCGTGCCCTGTCCGCAGCAGCACATCCCCATCACTGAGCCCCTTCACCTCCCTCCTTCACTCGCTGCCTGACACACACAAGATCCAGCTGAGATGAGTCATGGTCATGGAGCTGTGTTTATTAGCAGGATGTACTGAATCACCAGATTGGATGCAAGAAAAATCTCAAATACATCTATAGATACACTGCATATGTGTGTGTGTACGTACTTTTGTATTCTATTTCCAGGGATTAGAGCTGAACTATTACTGGCACTAAATTAGGCAGCAAACAGATCTAGGTCTGCTTCACTTTTTTTTTTTTTTTTTCTCTGAGTAGTAATTCACATTACATCAAAGGAGTGGATTTTTAAGGAACACTTTTGATTCTTAACTTGAATTTGTAACAATTTAGATGATTTACAATGAGAAAGTCATTTGATAAGGAATGACACAGAGTCTGAGCATTTATATGAATACCAAACGATTGTAATGAAACCTGGAGATTGGACTTTTCCCTATCAACATTTCAGAACATTTAATTCCCTTTTTCAAACTGCCTTCTTCTTGGTATACATAAATATGTAATATTAACCTGGGTTCACCTTTGCCTGGTAGTAACAAATTGCTCTCTGTGTATCCACAAGTGATGTTCCTGCGGTCAGCCTGTTTTCCTGAAGTTTGCCAGTGTGCTATTTCCACTGGCTTTTTTCGATTTGGGCATTTAATGAGAAGAAACAGCTAAAATAGGCTGCACTAGATTTGTCTGGAGGAGCAGCACCGTGGCTGACTGCAGAGCTGGGGCTGAATTGCGTCAGCACGTCTTTGTGAGGCCAGCTCAGCATCCTTTCTTTGCCTCCTGAATCTGACACTGCACTGATGGGCACGGTGCCAGCTGGTAACAAACTGGGCCCTGAGTTCTCCTCCTCGTTCTTATGGAATCAGCAGCTGTTTGTGTTATCAGTTAGGGAACTTCAGTGGCTGTCGTGGCTGGTGCTGGAGTTTTCAGGAATACTGGCACAATAGCATTAAAAAATAAAGAAAAACGAGGGGGTTGGTCCCAGTGCTTTGTCCCTGCGTGCATTAAATGATATGTTTAGCCCTGCTTTAACACCTTATTAATGGTAAGAGAAGGAAATGACATTCTAGCACAAAAATCCCCTGGACTTTAATTGGCCCAGTCTCAAGAGGCTTTTGTGTTTTTGACTTAATTTTAATTTAAACTTTTCTATGTATTAGTTTGTGGGAAGTTTGAGACCTGCTTGCCAGGTAATCTGATCAACACTATGACTCACCCCACACTTAAACAGAAAGAAAACCAAAATGAGACAGGGAGGTGTGGAAGAGCTTTCGATGTTAATATATTCGTATTAGTTATGACATTCCCTTCCAGAAAACAGCTGTTTGTTTTCTGTGCATCACAGAAAAATCTGCATGTATGCATGATCACCTTGGTGTGTTTTCCTGGTGTTTCTGGGCTTCCAGGGGCCTGAGGGGCTGAGAATGCTCTGGGATTTCCCAGTGGTGGTGGGTTGAGGGGCTGAGGTTTGCTCCAGAGTGCTCAGAGGTGCTTGGATTGTGGAGTGCATGTAGAGGGAGGCAAGGAAAGTAGAGAGAAGGACACAAAGCTGAGAAGAGGAGGAGGTACAACTGAGTGTCCTAAGTCTACTACGGGGCTGTACATGTGATGAAAGGAGAAAGAAATTTACTGCAGCAGAAGGTCCCTTCCTCGCCTGTGTTTTGATGTATCTACAGTGCTTTGTCTGCTTACATGTTCATAAAACATTATGCATTTGAAAATAGCAGCTTTCCCAGTGCCATATGCTGAGAAATCTTAAGTACAGTCTTAAAAATCATGAGTGGCTTAGGGACTTAATATTTTTTTTAATAACACGTATCGGATTCTTACAGTTTGCTTTCTACTTTTAGAGCTGGTATGTTCTTGATTTCAGGCTTTTCCCTGTGACCATAAAAGCTGCATGTTTTCTTTTGGTTGTTTTTGTTTTAAATGAAATATGAGAGGCTCACAAAGCTACAGGACTGGAGGAAACAAGCTTTAAAGACAAGTACTAACTATCCTGAGACCAGCGATAAAAGAAGGAGAATTGGCTGTACTGAAAAATGCTCCTGATTTCACACACAGCCCCGTCCCAGGTCCACAGCTGATTTATGTGCAGCTACCTCGGTTGTGCACACTGAGACTGGGGGAATTCTGTGGGCAAATGGCCGAGCAGGAACACCTGGGGACAGTTATCCATCTTCCCTGGGCACACTTGGGATGTGCATGTTTTGCATAGGCAATTGCAAATTCCATGTATTTGCACATTTGTCCCATGATAGTTGGCCAAATATTTGTTTTTAGCAGCTCCTGTTGCTGTATTGTCAAATTCCTTGCTAGGTTGCCTTGGCATTTATATTCCATATTTATATTTATATTGAAGGAAATCATCATGCAAATATTTTATAAATACATAGCCTATCCACACATCCTATTTTTCAGTTCTCAGTTGCAGGTGTTCAAAAGGAGAAGTCAGTGGTTTTTCAGGAATTTGGGATCGACAGATCCTGTTCAATAATCTTCTGTTGAGTGCTCAGAAATAAAGGATTCAAGGATTACTGGGTTTTTATCCACTAATTCACTTCTACTACTCAGAAATATAAGCAGAAGTCTTTGGTGACCTAAATCTGCCCAGAATACAACCTAAAGATTTGGGTTTACAGCAGAGTTTTCTTACCTAACCTGAAATATCCCATGCAGTTACAGTGCTAGGGACTCAAACCTGTGATAAAACAAACATCATTTTTCTGTTTGCACCATCATATGAGTATGTTTTCCTTTTTTAAACCTTTTTTTGAAAAGGAAAACAATTTAAAAACCTTTCTGACTTAGGTACGCTTAAGGTGTTATGGAGAGCTGCAGGCATTGAAGGACAAAAGTTGAGCTCAAGTCCTTCAAACCCCCATATGGTAATTCTTAAGTTTCCTTTTTGCATATGTAACTAACAGATGCTGCAGTGCCTTGAGATTCCTGCCATACCTTCCAAAATACGCACAATATATGCAGCCATTGTAGGTCTGGAGATTGTATCTGTCAGGGCTGGCTGCACGTGCAAGAAACATGATGGTAAAATATGTGGCAAGCATGGGAACTGCATGGACAAGGAGCTCTGTGCTTGAACCCTTCAAGAGTCTGGCAGTGGCCAGCTGAAGGGTGCTGCATTCACGAAATTCTCTCTTGCCCCAAGAAAATCAGATGACACCAATGTATCATCTCCTATTCTTTCTGCATTTTGTCTGAACTGCTTCTTATTGGAGCTCTAAGTATCTCCTACAGTACAAAGATAATAAAATGATCTTGAGGCCACGGAGTAGGTCAGGGTCTCCTTGGGGTGCATTTGATCCAAGTGTGTTTTGGTATGGTGGCACTGATACCTTCTACATACAAAATATTCACAGATAAATAAGCTGACATTTTTAGTTCCTTTTAGTGAGGTTGTGGTGGCAAGAAGGGAAATGGTGTCATTGTTTGAGCTCCTTTTCTTCCCAGGGATACCTAGTTTGACCACAAGATATGACTTGGGTCACCAGTTTGATTAAGAATTTGTCCTGTGGGCCCACCCCAGCTGGGATCACAAATGTCTCTGTGGCAGATATATGACAGTTAGTTATGTGCTGAGGGAGTGTTTGAAGCCTTTACACCAGTCTTTTGTACTTCGTTGGCTTTAACTTTTTAAATCATAGAAAAGTTCTTATCCACATCCTATTGTTCCTCTGTGGATCTCTACCTGCTGTGTCTACCTTGCCATGCCAGAGGAGAGGCATTGTCTGCTCTCACAGCTCTGAGTTGCTTCACACCGAGCAGGAATTTACAGGCTTTCCAACTTTTGGAGAGTTTCTGAGGTGCAAAACTTTGTTCTTTCCCCCCTCTCCCTCTCTCACTCTCAGTGTGTGAGATGCTGCAGAGCCTCTCCTCTCACATCCTGCAGCATCCATCCTCGGTTTGGATCCCAGGGACCAGACACTCGGAGAGGCTTCCTTGTGTCATATCTGTCCATGACTGCTACCAGGCCAGACAGATCCAGATTTCTGAAGACTAAATTAAACTCAATTTTCTGAGTCAGAAAAACATGTTTGTTTCTTAGTTACTGTATGATGTGCTTCTGCGTTGACTTGAAATGTATTCTGTAATCCCATGCATATGTGATTTCTTGCTTGGTACTCCAGAGTGCACGCTATAGATAACACTTTCATGGTATTTTAAATTCCTATATCTTGACTGTTTTCAGAGAAATGAATATGATTTAACCTTCTTTAGAGCAAGGATAAACTTTGAAATGAAAACTAACATATGGTCTGGATGCTATTTTTATAACTTTATTTTATAATTTCTGAGCTGATTTGGAGAGCTGATTATTATTTAACAAGTGAAGCAGGCTGTCAGTGCAATGGCTGCAGTGCTACTGTGGCTTAGCCCTCAGCTCTCCCAAATCCAGCTGAAGGGGAGCCCTGCAGGACAGGGGCTGGAGGTCCCTGCGGTGGCCACAGGCAGGGCTGCTTGGGGACAGCTCCCTGCTCACCCCTGGAGTGGCCGGCTGCAGCCAGAGCCAGTTAGTCTGTCACTTCTCCTCACACCCCATTCACTCACACATTTTTTTGTTAAATATACTGCCTGTCACACTGCATTATATTTCTTCATGATCCACTGCATTTGCTGTGGGTTTCCTTGAGGAGATCCTGCATACTCCACCAAAGAAGACCTTTCCTCCTTCCCTCCCCTCTTCCCAGGCATTCCTTTTCTGCTTGTGCTCTGTCCCCCAGATGCCAGCCCCTGGTATTGTCCAGGAGGTTCCCAAACCACAGCCGGCTTTCCCAGGCTAAGGGACCCATGAAATCCACTCATAAATCATCCCAAGACTATTCTGATAGGAATTCAGCTGCCTTCCTGGGATTCTGCTAAGTATAAAGAGCAAGAATCCAGAAATAAAAAGCCATAAAGGAGCCTTCCACCTTGGAGAAGGCAGTGGATACTGTGCAGCTATTGGCCTGGCTAATCTGTCGGGGGAAGCAGGGCTGGATAAATGTGGATGTGCTGTCAAAACATGTGAGGAATCCATTTGCACATTACTATGGAAATTTTTTGTCAAACAAAAACTTCAAGTACAGATGTCTAAGTGTTGCAGGCCTTGCTATTTCATCTTTTGTGTGATGTTGTCTCTATTCCCAGTAGACTCCAAGACTACACCTCAACTTCACTGCTCCTGCATACAAATATTTGCCTGAAATATATAGTACATTGTAAGGTCACTTGCAAATACGCCTGGAAAAATCAGACAGAAAAACTGAACAAGTTTTCACAATTGAAATTAAGTAGGTCAAGAATCCATCCAGCTTGTCTGGTAATGTGCTCCTCACGCTAATGAGATCTGGAGAGAAGAACCCCATGTGTGAGGTTGCCAAGGTGAGCAAACCTCCTCATTACAAACCCAGCAACAGCAGTAGCAGTGCCTGAGTTTTGTTTTATCTTTCCCCAACAATGCACTCTAAAAATGCCTTACCCTGCCTACGAAACTTTCTGCAATAGGTAGAAGTATTAACTTCTGTAATTAACTTCTCTGGTGATTACAGAATGTATTCCTTCATCTTAATGGGTGGGATGACCAGGCAAATAAACTTAGGTACTTACCTTTCGTTTGTATCTTCACGTAGATAAGAAAGATGTATTAAGTGATTAGAGAATGCAGGATATGATGTTTATCCCATTGCTGATTATTCCATAGGTGAGTTAAGACCTCATTAAGACTTTGGTGTCAGGTCTAGTGCTGACTTGCATGTTGGATAAAATCATTTCCCATGGAATATAGGTTTTATGAATCATTAAGATATAAACCCCGCCATGGAATAGGTATTATAGAAAAACAGTAATACATAGTCATAAGGATATATAATTATATGTATGTGTGGGTATATATATAATGTTTAGTCTAGACATCAGTATAATTATGCACAATAAGATGTGACATCTGAGATTCATGCATGTTATAAATCTTTTTGAAAAGGGAAATGGTTAAGTCTGGGAAAATATTAATTTTTCCCAGCATTGCTCTGCCTCAATGCCTTTTTATATCTGAGTTCTGAAAAGAAGACAAGGCAAATCATTTATTCTTGAGCCATTTTCTTTTAGTGTCCATCTTCTCATGTATTCCAAAGGCCACCAGTTTGCTCTCTAATGTGCAGATGAAGCCAACTCTTTTGTTGTCCTCCATCAGAAGACAGAGAGCTTGAGGCTGCAGAGCTTAAAGCCACGGCTGCATGGTCTGAAAATAGAGCTGGTCACTATAGGCAATATCTTTTTCCTAATGGAACTTGTTGGCTTGCTTGGAGAGGTAGGACAGGCCATGACAAAAAAAGAAATGTTAAAGAAGTTATCTCTCAAATATTCACAGTTGGCTGGGAAATGAAGGGCCAGATTTCAAAACCTGGCCGGCATCTTTATGCCTGTAATTTGCAGGAGAATGTGAGTGGAATTAATGGGGAATTTAAGCTATTTATTTGTCTTAAGAATATAATTTTGGGAAAAGAAAACAGACATTTTAGTATTTAATATATGCTCTCAATTCAGATCCAGAACTGAACCTTCAGGGCTGAAAAAGCTGGGAAGGCCCAGAGAAGGGCCAGGATGAAAATGTTGCTCCAAATAAAAGCATTCAAGGTTAACAAATTGCAAGACATCTTAAACAATTTAGCCAGCAGATTGCCTGTTCACAACAGTATTTTCTGCTTTGCTGCATTTAACTTGGTTTGACTGGTGTTGAAGGTTCAAACCAGTTGGGGACCACACACAGCTCTCTATAATTAAACATTAAACTGGTTAGTGGGGTTAAAACTGTTAAATATCCCAAACTTCCAGGGCATTCATTGAGCAGCGTGTTTATCTCATTTGGCATGTTATTTTAAATATACCTAAGAAAACAGCAAATGCAAAATGCTACGGGTGACAGAGGCACTGTGGAGAATAAGCAGAGGACACGAGAGGCTGGGGCACTGCAAGTTTGCATCTCTGCAAACAAGGCAGGGAGATTCACAGGCCGTGTCAACTCTCAGATGCATTCAGCAAATTCTTCTGACAACAGTGCAGGAGGAGGCAAGTGCTTTGTTGTGCATCCTCCTAGAAATATTACAGACTGCAGAGCAAAGAAAACACGCAGGGGCGGTCAATATTTTTCTTGAATTTACTCCGAGTGGTGGAAGCTCTGCCCAGAGTATTCCATTTATGTCTGGAGCTCTGCACTCTATCATTGTGCTGCTCTGTAAAGTAAATTTATTCCTGAAAAAGAATAAAAGGTTTTTCCTTGTAGCATATAGTGATGCTGGGAAGGTTTGAAGGATTCACTGATTTTGTTTTTTTTTCAGTTTGATGTGCAACCCAGGAAATAAATTAATCAGTTCATTTCCAAGCTTTATTGCAGTTTTAAAAGTTTTTTTTAAATTCATTGGATTTCAAAGTGCTTTGTCACTTGCAAATGAAAAGTTTGATTTGAAAAATAGAAAAAAAATTGACTTGATAGAACTCAAGGGCCTTTCAGTTGTTTTTCCCCTCATGAAAACATTTGCAAATCTCACCCCTCATCTGTGTATGATTATGACCTCGAATGTAATTTTTGGTCAGCAAGTTCTGTGCATGAAAAATTCCTTGTGGCCCAGCACCTGTAGAATGTGATTAAAGCTCCCCTCGATGTTTGAGTGGAGTGGGAGGGCAGATTTATTTTTGGAATAATTCAGTGTTGCTGTGTGAGTGTGTCTGGAACAACCCAAAGGGGAGGTCTCGGAACACTCCGAGTGCCCCACAGCTCAGGGAGCTCCTGGGTGGAGAGTCTGTGGCTGACCACTGACCACGGAAAGCCAAGGAAGGGGAGTCAGACTCCTGCCCAATTCCTTACTGCAGCTCGGTCTGGGAATAGGGATGAGCCAAGGGAGAGTAGAAGCCAATGAAAATAATCTGCCATTATTTTCATTATTTTCCTGGTGGTCTCCTGTCACTCTGTATATCATTTCATTAAACATCTTTGTCATGCAATATAGAATTTGGCTCCAGCTGCTTGGGCTTGACTAAAGAGTAGAACCAGACCATAGACTCAATTTAGATTTTCTGGTTGCACATTTCTGGCTTCTCCTGTGCTCTAACAAAAACATTTTCTGTTGACTTTTAAAAAAAAACTATGCACACATTTCAGGTGAGGTTTTCTTACTGCCTTAAAAGTGGTTTGCTACCAAGTTATCCACTGCTGGCTGCTGTGCCTTTGTCTGGAAGGTTGTTAGGAAACTACAACTTCCAACAAAGTATTGCCCAGAGAGGTCATTTCCCTCTCTCCTCTTTCCACACATCAACAGACAGGGCTAAATTTCACTGCTTGCTTTTCCATCCCTGCTTCCTTTGTACAAAAAAAGGTGAAAAGTCTGTTATTACCCACAGGCAAAAAGGTCCTTTTCAGTGCAGGGGACATTTACCACTTGATTATTAGGAGTAAGAATGTTGGATGACACTACAGATGAAAAAATTTTGATTAAAATAGATGATATTTTGAAAACTCTGGCATTAAATCCCATGGACATGAAATTTAGAGTAGGAAAAAGTAATCTTTTCTAATGACCACTTGTACATATTGTCAGGAGGGGAGCCCTAAGTTGGGAGCACATACAATTTTTTCCCAGGAAAAGTGATATATACTTAGAGCACTAAGTGTGGCTACCAGTGACACACAAATGCTTTCAACTTTTAAACCTATTTGGCTCCATTCACGAGATCAGCGTGGTGGTTCAGCTCATTAGCATTTGAGCAAATTTGTTACACTTTTAAGGAGTGTTTTCGGAATGGCCTGACCCGTCGGATGCAGTGAATTCCAGATGCTAATGGCACCATTTATCAAGGCAGAGCTTTTTAACATAATGCATAAACCTTTCCTACATGGGAGTTTTACTGCGCATTCAATTCCAGTGCAATTCACTGCTGCGGGCAGAGGAAATGAAGAACTTAAGCAGTGTAAACACACGAGGAAAAGGCTCTTAGATCCGTGTGGCTCCTGGAGATGAAATACTTATTTCCACAAAATTTGTCTTCCATTGTAACAGAGCAGGGTAACTGTGGCTGCTCTGAAGTTAAATTATCTGTCTAGGGCTTTTAGTGTTTCTCCTCTCTGAAACATCTGAGCATCTTGTACCCTATCAAAGCCTCTAAAAAATCAAAGGATCTTATTTTTGAGGAAAGCTTAAATTGCTTTTGTGAGGGACATGTTTCTGTTTGCTGTTTGTTGGGTTGTGCTGCACAACAAAGCTCCTGTTAACTAATATTTTAGTGTTATTTAGCCCATTTGCTCTCTGTAACTTTCTGTTTAGATACCAGAATTCTTTCTTCTCTGTGATGTTTGGAATGGTATTAAAAATAAAAACCTGACCATGCAAAGGATAAAACCTCATTATTTTGAGATTGCTTATGTTGAAGCCAATATTAAATGAGAAACAAAAATAAGGAAAGAATCAAATGATTTAACATAGTCCCTATCTCCCAACTTACATTCTCGTATTCTAATATCTCAAAATTTTCCAGTCTCCTTGACATTTGGAAGAGATCCCTGTGAAGCCAGCTCGATGTCTGCCTCTCTGCTGAAGCGAGCAGCAATGACCACATTGCTCCCATTCCCCAGACCCAAGACTTTTCATCTTTCCAGACTCCTGTATCTTGTCAGACTGAGCTGACACCTCAAAATGGAACAAATGCACTCCAAAAAAACCCCACCAAAATAGTGTTACACATGCCAGTTCTGGAAAGCAATAAACTATAGACTTAATTTTACCTTTATTCACTGTTTCAGTGGAGGGAACAGCTCCACTCTGTAGTAACTCCCAGGCTGACCAGAGCACTGTAGCTGTTGCCCCAGTTGGTGTGAGATCATGGGATTCTTTTCCTTTTCCTTGCCTGTTTTATTCCAAATACAGCTGGCTTCAGGTTCCCACCTCCTGTTATTTACAATGCAAAGATTTTGGGCCCTAATGCTACAAATGTTCCTGCATGTTTAACTACAAGCATATGAGTACTCCCAAACTGAGGCCCTGGAACTCTTCACATCTTAAGCACATCATCTCTAATGCTGGAAATTTCTGTGCATATGCTTTTCCTTACCCCTTGGAGCAGTCTCATTAATTTCAGCAGGACCCACAGTAGTAAAGTTAAAACACATCCATAAGTATTTGCAGGTTCGGGTCCATAGTGACATTTCTTGTCCTCCAATGTTATTTTATCCTTAAGCCTGTTCATTGTCAAAAAACAAATCTTTGAGTAATCAGGTTTCACAACTCCCCTCAAACCCCTTCCTGGAACTTATTTTGTGTTCTTTTCTCTGGCAAGGCCTGTGGACAGCAGCAGGGCTGTCCTAAATCAAATAACATTAAGAATCTGACATGAATTGACAAGAGCCAAGTATGGCTGAGCTGGAGTTTAAACCCAGCTGAAGTGAAGAGTTCTCTCTGCTGTCGTTCAGCTTAGGCACTCTCCTTGCAGTTGCTTTCTACTTTATCTGATTGATTTTTTTTTTTTTTTAATGATAGAAAATAAACTGGATGGGAATTATAAATGAGTGAGATATGAATGCCAAAACACTGGAATTTATGTTCTTAAAAGAGCTGGAAGAGACACTTCTATTGCACTTCTTAGCTCCTTGCAACATTTCACTCCAAATGGGCACTTGAAGTTTGAAGGGGACAATTAAGCATTTTGCCAGCTTTGGTACAAACCCCACCTGTGTTATTGACAGTTCTGCTGTGTAGGTGTGCGGAGCAGAGAAGTTCCCAGTCCTGGCCTAACCACTGGGAATTCCTTTTCCAGCCCCTCGTCAGGTCCCTCTGGGCAGTTACCTCTGCCCCAGGAGTGCAGAGGCCAAGCTTGGTGAGGCGTCATCCCCCAGAGCCTGCACAATTCCATCTGTTTCCTTCCAAAAGCAGCTGGAGGCAGGTTTGGGAACAGCACGAGGGGCAGCAGAGCCCGATGTGCTGGGCTGAAAGGCAGGAAATCCTGGCTGCTATTCCTGGCTCCTGCTCAGCCTGGTGGAGCCAGGGGCTTGGCTTCTCCAGCAGCATCTGTAACATCAGCAGTGCATCTGAACACCAACAGCACCTTCCAGGACTTCATTCCTGCTGCAGAAGTAGCTTTGGGGAGATCTATTCCCGATGTATTCCTTGTGTAGGGAACAGGGGAAAAGCAGATGAAAAAAGCAGTTGTGACTTCTTCTGTAAATACAGAGCTCGGATGTTTGAACAGCTTCCATCCATCAAATGCTCATGGAGCTCTGCTCTGGAATCGTGTCCAGAGCTGCAGGTGCAAAGAAAACATATTTTCTCTGCAAAAATGTGGACTTACCCATCGATACATCCAGCAGCCTGACATGGATGTGGAATTGTGGTGGCTGTGCATTCAGAGCCCTGCTTAACTGGCCTAAAAATCAAACTCCAGAAACCCCATAACTTCACAATCCTCAGAGATAAACAACTGACATGGATTTTATGTTCCTGCATATTAGAAGTGAGAAGCATCAGTTGTTTTAAATGGAAACACAGCAAATGACTGCATCTGAAACTCTGTCACTTGCTCCAAGCAAAGCTCAAACAAATTCTGGCTTATCTGAATGATTTCAGATAAAATTTCGGATAGGATTAACTGTGGTCTTCTTTGTTCTCTAAACTTTAGAGCACTTAAGGAGAGGAGCTGGCAACATGGACTGTGTTTGATGATAAAAAGTGTAATAACAACTTTAGGAGAGGAAAGACAGATGCACATAAGGAAAGTTAGACTAAACTTGGCATTTCTAGAAATTTTAATAATGAATGTAGAGCCTTCTTTCCCATTTGTAGATAAGGACCTTGGTGTTTTAAAGGAAGAGGGGAATATATTAATCTCTACTATGATGGAAATAAGAAAAATCTAAAACTTAGTTTTTCTTTCTTCATGAGCAAAGATGATTGCTCCTGTTTTCAGAAACAGTATTTTTAAAATCTTAGTTACATTGTTCCCCTCACACATAAAGCTGATTATCAGATTCACTGACCAAAACATGTTTTCTCAAGTATTGCATTTCTGAAAGATATTTACTAAGATTGCTTCAATGTTTTAAAATATCCAGGCTGAGATTCCAGCTTTGGCTTACATCAAATTTGAATTCTTCAAATTTGCCTTATTTTCAACTCCTAAAAACAAGGGAGGAAGGAAAAGCAAACAGCAACCACAAAAAAAAAAAGGAAGAAGAAAAAAAAAAAGTAAAATAAATGTTGTTTAAAATTTGTTTTCAGCTATAAATGAATGAAGCTTCATTAAATTCAGGGGAGCTAGACCCACTTACATTAGCAGAAAATAGGGTCCTTTTTTCTCTCTTCTTTTCAATAATTTTTCCAATGCTATTTTTAACAATCCTAGAGGGAGGCGGAAAGTAGGGTGGAAAACAGTTACAGCCATTTTATCACATTTTACTCCTAACAATGCAGTCCAAATGAAAAGAAACCCTGATGCTCTGTAGAATAATACATTAATCATCATCAGGCCTCATTCAGCGCGGGCTGTTCTTTCCACACCATGGCAAACACGAGCAGAGCCCCTCGCAGAGGCAGAAATTCCTTATCTAATCTCACCTAGGCTGGAACACACAACGGGCTGGTGGTGTTTGTCAGCTCAGGGATGTGGCAAACCCCACGGGAGGGCTTGCTTTGGAACCCTGAGAGATTTATCAAAGGTTCCCCCCCTCAAGGGGTGAGAATTAAAGAGGTTACAGGCCCATCCACGCAGAATATTTTTACTCGCTGACAAATTGGTTTTCCTTTAGAAAAAAAGTTATTGATTTCACTGGAAAAAGAAGCAAACCAAACAAACCAAACCTTTCTTAAGTTATTTTTCCTGAGGAGCTAAGTAGTTAAACTTGGTACATTTTCCTCATCTCTGGAGGATTTATTGTCCAGCTCCATGTGAGTGTGCAGCACACAGCTCTGCTCCAGCCTTACTCCCTTGGGAATGCCCAAGGCTTGATCCTGCCAAGTGAGAAGCTTTAGAGTCTCCTGCGCTGAGCTGTTCAGGATTGTTCCACAGTGTGGGACACACTCTGTGGCTTTTGCACAGCTCAGGGATGGTTTCACAGCCTTTCCTCTTCCTTCATGGGCTATCTGGAGGCTCCGCTTCCATCTCCTTATTTTCCTTCTCCATTAGGCTTCTCCTGTAACTCAAACCCAAGAGAGGAAAGCAGTCCCAAATTATCCTCAATATATTGGTGCAATCAGGGCTCAAACTCAAAATGGAGGGCTTATTTTGTACCCTATGATCTCCAGCAATTCCCCTTCCCCCAGCTTTTTCATTTGCTCATAGGTCCCACTCCTAACAACACAAAATTATTGCAGTTGGGAGCCAGTGGTAGAGGCATGAACAGAAGGATGGTCGGGAGATTGCCTGGAGATAATCTAGAGAAGAATAAAATTAGGAGGCAGCTTCCAACTTGCTTGGATACTTGTGAAAATTTCCAGCAAAAATTCTTCATGAAACTTTTCCCCTAATATTTCTTTCCTGTGTCCCTCCCATTCTCTCTTGTTCTTACAGAGTGTATATGAATATATATTTCTACTCTAGTCTTGCATCTGTCTCATAAATATATCTCCTAAGTGTGTGCATGCTTAGGTTTGAAAATACTCTTTGTAGAGCCCAGTAGTGTTTGTACTCTTTCCAATCTCCTCTATCTCTGCAAGATAAGTAGGTGCTACACTTATGTCATTTATTGCTATTTGTTTCTTTATGTTGGTTCCTCTTAAAGTGCTCTTCTCGTATAGTAGCTCCAGGGCATCCTTGCATACAGTTATGATACATAAAAACTGAAAAGCACAATTTAAACTGCAGCACCTCATCTGCTCTCCCTGTTTGTCTGTATTTTTCCCTCTGCCAAACATCATATTCCTTTCATCCGGCAATATAATACGATCCACCAGAAAGAAAAGGAGCACAATGGAGGGTGAGTCATTCTGGCTAAAAGGTTAGGGCCAGATCCTGCATTCCTTCCTCCAGAAAAGCTCCTATACACTCAAATTAAGAGCATTTCCCAAGATGGGAAGCTCAGGACTCAATCCTATCAGAGGTATGCTGGCATGGACAAGCATTCTTATGTACTGGAGGCTTCAGTTTGAGAAATCATTGCCATTTCCCTTTCCTTGTGCCAGTTCTTAAAGCTCTTCCTTATTATTAGTTCTTGGAGTGCCAGATTTATTCCCAGAAGAAAGACCCAGGTTGTTTGTCTAACCTTTATCTGTAAAACGGTCACCAGGAAATTTCAGAGGGATCTCAGCCTGTGCCTTACAAAGTCCAGCTCAGGGAACTCAGAGGGGTTTTGTGGTACACATGAATGATTTCATGTGTAACTCAGCAAAACTCCCTGAGATCTCAGTGGAGGCTTTGGCTCAATCAGTCTGTAGCCCAACCAGGTTAATATTTGGGAATGCAGAGGTCTCCAGGCAAGCTGAAAATTCCAAGAGTCTCAACCAGCCATCTCAACCAGCCAGCAGAGAGAGACCCAAGCCCTCTGGCCTGCTCAAGCACGTCTGGCTGAGGTTCCTATCCAGGTATCCCTGCCTGGAGCCAACCCACCCTACCCTGCCAGCAGCTTTGCTCTGCTCTGCAGCGTGGAACCATCCTCTGCCTAACTGGATCTGAAGCCAGTTCTCCCACCTCCCAGGAGAGCAGAGTAACCACCAAACCGTTCTGCTTTGCATAGAGAGAGATATTAAAGAGGGGGTGAGAGCAGATACACAGACAGATTAGGGCTGCTGGCTGGGCTGCTGCTCCAGGATGTGGGAGCGTCCCCTTCCAGTTTCTCTCCCAATGAATATTCAAATGTGGAGACAAAGTGGAACAGTTTCAGTGGGAAAGGCTGGAGGATACTCTCCTTGGGAGGGAGGGAGTGCAGCATCTGGGGGCTTTGTGAGACAAGAGTTAAAATTCCCCAAATCCCCACTTTGAATCAGGCCATGGAGGGGTCTGAACTGGACTCTGCTGTGCTGAAGGCAGGTAAAACACGCTAAGTGGGGAGCTGCTGCCAAAGGCAGAGCTGGATGCAGCCCTGTATCCATAAGGTGCTCTCCAAACACCACTGTGGAATGAGGCCATGTGGACACCTTTACTCAGGACATTTAACACTCACCGTGTTCATCTGGTTACACTATGGGCCAAAACTGCAATCGTAGGGCAGGGCAGCAGAAGTCCTGGTGCTTAGCACAATTTATTGGTGGAAACTTAGACATCTGAGGCTCTTCCAGAACAGCTGAATGAGGGCTTTGAGTGCCTTATTTCAGAGTTAGCGACTCTGAGTGTGTCAGTGAGGTGAACGTGTCACTTCATGACCTTAAGCTTTCCAGGTTTTACCTTGTTTGGTCTTTTTAAATTCTCCCTGTAGCTGCTCTCCAGTGATATTTTCTGTTCCTTACGCTGCATCAGTCATACATCAGGTTGTGGTACTCCCCAGTGGCTTGCAGAGAACAATAACATAGGGGAGAAAATATGCCCACTCATATATTTTGATTGTTTGACTTTCCCCTATATCTCCCTGGAATATACCTCTACCTGAGTGCTTATTTACATATTAATGTGCAAGTCTTTTCAGACGCACGTATTTAGCAGAACTCAGAAACTGGGGAATAATCTGTAGATAGCACAAGTATATCATTTTGATTTACAGTCTAACATTTAAATGTTTTGAGGTCAGACCTCTGCGAGAAAATAATTCACAACTGGATCTACAGCCTCCACTGGCTGTACATTTATTGCCAACGAGCACAACACAGATTGTTTTTTACGTGCCTGCTTTTTATTGCCTTAGATGCTGTTGTAGGATAGTTCACATAAACATTTATATAGGGTTTAGAAAACAGTTGTTAGCGAGGAGGAAGCTCTTTCTGTTTACACAGCCTCGAACAAAGCCACCGCGCGGAGCTCCCTCTAATTGACATGTGGGCGGGTTTTTTTCAAGTCACTGACTGGAAGAAGTGAGTGTCTGAGATTTATTCCTGACAGGACTTAAATTACTGGTAGCCTGACACATTTGTGAACAATTACTAGACACTGAGGTGTTTAAAGTAATGGGTACTGTTTGCTCGAGGGATGGGGAAGTTTCAAAACCATTAAAACAAAACAATTTTCCATTTGATTAGCAGAAAGCAAATGCATACGTCTATTTTTCAGAAAAAGCACATGGATATTTGACTTCTTAAATTATTTTCCTCTCCACATGCACATGATTAAAAATTCCCCTAATTTCCTAACCAGTAAGTTACCATCTCTTGGCACAAGCTCACAGTCAGCTCTGAACATGAGACCTGGGAAGCTGCAGCCTCTCAAAAGGTGAATTCACAGCAATGCCTTGACTAGAAAGGGATCTTATTGTTTAGTTGTCTCAAATGAGAATAACATCTACTTTTTTAGTTTTTAATTTGAAAGAAGAAAGGTGAAAGACCCTAAGATTTACTGCTTTACTCATTTGACCATTAACTGCTGCAAATATTTATGGAAAATAAACTCTGTTTAATCCTCTCCTTAATCTCCACTACCTTTATTAATTTATTTGGAACTCCTCAAGGTAAAAATTCTGTATATTCCCACTTTTGCATTCAATGTTCATGTGCACTGACTCCTTCCATTCCTCCTCACAGAAGCTGGGGCTAAGCAGCCCACAGATTTCCTGTCCCAACAGGAATATTGCCCTGGATTATTGCATGTTTTTAGGAATCATCCTGCATGTGTGTACACACTTTCATCCATCTTCCTTCATTAACCATGAACTGTTGAACAGGTGCTGTCTCTGCAACTTGTGTTATTCTGATGTGCTATGCAGTGAATAAATTAAAACTCCATCCATCTGCTAATAACCAAAATAAAATATTTCAACGGTGAACATAAATCAGGATTTTTGGAGAAGGCTGGTTAATCCTGCTTCAGTGCTGGTCTCGGAGCCAGATTGTTCTTCCTGGCTGAGTCAATAAAAATGTTTTTATACTTCTTAGTGCAACAAGGCCACACAGAGAGCTGCAAGAAATGTTTGCATTAGTGGTCAGTTGGGATGGGAGCTGGGAGCATTCCAGCACTGCTGGCCATCCAAGCACTCGGATTCACCCAGCCAGGTAGCCCAGAACTGTGACACTGATTTAATATGTTAATCTTCCACCAAAATCAACTCAAATTCTGCCCTGTTTTTCAGTTATTCTTCCATCCCTAAGGAAAAGACACTACTTTAAGGGAACAAAAAGGCAAAATGCTTGTGAAATCCCATTGTCCCCGTTAGACGTCTTCCCACTGTTTTATTGGGACTCCCAGCAATGTAAACAATGTAAATGTGATGGCTTTTCCCCCGGGCACTTCACTACCTCACAAAATAAGCCTTTTCCTTATAGTAACTTAATATTAATCAGGAATGAAGATGCAACTGTGAATTTTGCTGGCCTTCCTGGAAGTGCAATCTTCCAGACTTCAGCAAGCTCAGGAGTCAGCAGAGCACCTTAATTTGCTGCCAAAGGACTGGACTTCCATTGATGACTGAGAATTCCCATCCCTCAGTGAGACTGTTCTTGAGTGCTGTGAGAAAATCCCTGTCTTGTCATAGCTTCCTCTTCGAAGGATTTGGTCTGGGAACTGGGAATTATCTGTGTTTCGGTTTTGCCATAGTTTTGGAAAAATAGGAGGACAGATAGCAGTCTTTGTAACTTCCTGCCTGTCCACTGCTTGGTGTAACTCAGGTGGAGCACTTGGGACATGCGGGAATTGTTGGAAGTTGTTTCCTGAGGTACGAGTCAAGGGCTCCCAGTGTTCCACTCTGTCTCCAGGGCTGCATTCAGACTTTGGCAGCCCAAAATTTTCTCTTAATGCACACCACCACCTACTTGTCTTTTATATCCACAGAAAAAAAAGACACTCTGTGTCTTTTTGAGGTAGTTTGCGAAGTGATTTGTGTTGGGTTTGTTATGGTGAGAGCTCCTGAAAATCCATCCCTTGTGCAGGACACTCTGCACAACATCCCTCAGCTAAACCACTGCTCTTCATTTGAACCCATGTAGAAGAGGCTATAAACCCTACAAAGAGGGAGCTTTTATTCCCTAGTTCTTGTTTTCTGTGTCAGTTCTTGATGCATTGAGTAGTAAAACAATTTGTAACATGCTGTTAGCACAAAAGAATGAAAAATAATACCAAAAATAAAACATGAAACTGCAATGAACGCAGCTATTTTTACACATTGTGTTCTGGCTCAAGGAAATTTCAGAAGCTTCAGCAGAAGAACCCAAAAACACTTTGAGGGTCTCAGTTCACCATAAGGGATGGTTTTCTCTTGGTTTTGCAAATTTTCTTCTTCTTCTTCTGGAGTATTTTGGGGAAGGGAAAGAGCTGCAGATGTTCCAAACTTTCTACGGTCTCTTAAAATTATTCAGGGTGGTGCCTCCTCTGTAGACTCTGTGCTGTTTTGCTCGCATATTCATAAATTTTTCTCATTTGTGAGAGTCGCTGAATAGAGCATGTGAATTGTTTTACCCAGTAGGTGGTGGAGCAATAATGAAGCTTTGTGATTAAGTAGTGTTGGAACATCTTATCTGAGTGGGAGGCACCATTAGTAGTAAAAGTAATTACCTGTGTAGAACGTGCTGATTGCACTGAGCATGTACTCCATGACACAAAGGATGTCTTCTCAACTTTAGGGACTTTAAGAGATCTCCATTTGCTGCTAATTTCACGTTTTAAGCGATAGCACATAATTCCTTGAGTTTTTTTCTTTTTGGTGTCAAAATTACAAATAAACTTTGCGAGAGCTCGTTCTCCTCATCAAAATTCTGTCCTTGTCATTGGGAGCTACAAAACAAGGATGAGGGAAATATCACTTGAGAGAAGTGGAGCTGTAAAGACAGGGTTTGTTCCCAGTGCAGCACCTGGAGCTGCTCACAGCTTGGGGGTGTCCTGAGGAAGGAGGCCGTGGTGCCCTCGTGTACCCAGGGTGGTGCTGCTCCCTCCAAGTGATGCAGGGAATGATCCCCAAGCAGGACATCAAGGCTGAGCTGTGAGAAAAGGGCTCAGCTCACCAATGCCTCCTGGAATAGGGGATCTGTGGGAGGCTGCTGCCACTGATGGCATCAGCCACTCGCAGGGTTATTCTCACAGAAGCCAATCTGTAGTAGAATACATTGTGTCCTGAGGTCTGATTTCATAAGCATTCATCCATCTGCCTGACAGTTTCCAGCAACTCGGGGAATAAAATATTAAGATATGATGGAAATAAGCAGCTCTTTCGATCACAGAAAAATGGGTTTATTTGGTATTTCATCTGTAGATTGTACCTCTGGTAGTTTTTATGTCTCCTGTAGATGTGAAATTAAACCTTTCTGCTCATCTCTACAATTTTAAACCCTTCTGGAGACTTTGAAAAGCTTATAAAAAGTCCTGGGATTCAAAGAGGCCTGTGACTTTCAGGATAAAAAGGAAAACTAAGAGCATTTCTGGTTTGTTTTAGATCTGATGCAAAGCCTGTTGGAATCACAACAAAGAGACTCTCACTGGTTTCCAAGATTAATATCCGGGATTTGAACACAATGTCTGACATAAATGCAATGCTGCCGTGCTCCCAAAAGTAGCTGAGCTCATTTGGAATTGTGCAGGGTCAGTGGCTGCGTGGGGCATCCCTGGCACACAGGTACAGGGAATGAAGGGAATTGACAGCAGAGAAAGGGCTGCATTTCCTCTGCTCTCTGAATTTCTCTGTGTGGGCATTTCCTTTGGTTCTGTGGGAAGGATGGGAGCTCGTGGTGACTGGGACAGGCAGGAACTTTAATGAAGGTGACACACTGTCATTGCCTTGATTGGTTATTTCTCTATCTTGTTCAATCTCTTGCACCTATAAAATGCCAACCCTTGTGTAAGGAATGGTGTAGGTTCTGTCAACTCTGATCCTCAACTTCAGATTTTTTAAGAAACTTTTTTTTTGCCAGTTTTTCTGCAGTTTCTAAATTATGTTTCTAATTTTTTCTTTTTAAGTCTCCCGAGGGAACTGCCTCTGTATTTCACTAACCTGCTTTTTTCCTAAATATTTTCTTTTGTTTTTCAGTTAATCTGTGATACAATTTACTCATGTTATATATCAGTCACATAAACTATCCGTGGCCATGTCTGAAAGTATGAGGAGAAAGTTTAGGAGTGTGGAAATACCAAAATTGCTTGAGCCACAACAATGGAAATACATTTAAATAAGAAACTAAAAAATTAACTAGTGATGTAATGGCTAAAGTCAGCCCAAATGTGAAATTTGTCTTTTTTTCTTTGCAGAACTGAATGCAACATTTTTCTTTGCTATTATTTCCATAGGCCTGGGCTTTTGATGAAAAATGAATGAAAAATCGAAAAGAATATAATTCTAAATGAACAAGATTGACCCAGTTTTGTGCAGAGCCATGCAACTGCACGTTTTGGGGGGTCAATTTTGCAGACACAAGGTTGGTTTCAAATTGGGCCTGAGCTTGTTTTATTCTTCCTCCTTTTAAGCAAAATAGCTGGAAAATATTTCAGGCAAAGCAGCCTGAAATTTAACTGAGACCAAAATCAGGCACATTTTGCATGGAGATTATATTGATGTAATTGCAGACAGCAATTTAATGATTAAAAAAATTATTGTGAGTATCTGTTGTTTGTTGCTGGTGTTTACAGGAACTGCCTTCAAGGACATGCAGCAGACAATTCCCATCCCTTCGTGAGGCGTGGAAACAATGAACAGAGATTTTACTCACACTGAGAATAGATGTAGATAAAATCTGCAGAGTTTAGCATTCTTTTAATGAATCCTACTAAAATTCAGGAATGCTCCTCCTCTGCTTGCTACCTTTCAGTATCTCTCAGGGACATGTTTGATAACCCAGTGTACATCCTTATGCTTTAGAGCACGACAATATTAAAATACCAAATTTACTCCTTGAAGTAAGACTCCAGACATACAAATATGTCCAGCTACTAAGCATAAATAAGAACACCTTTACATTGTAATCAGGTAGAGGATAAAGAAGTATTAATGGCAAAATTTTGTATCGTGCTGAGATCCCATGGGAAAAGGCAGTTGCTGACCTGGCTTCCTGACGAATCCAGTAAATTACAGATGTGCATTACACACTATGGAATTCTGGCTTTTCTGAAATATCTGCCATAATTTGTTCATTGTCTCGTAATTAATTCAGAAAAATATGTTCACATTTTCAGAAATGCACTGGCAGATCTTAGATTTAAATTTGCTTTTAGAATCATCTAAACTGCTGATAGTGAAATTCAACTGCAGTAGAAGGTGGTGAAATAATGTGCCCTAAATGTGCCCTGATATACAGGTAGTTGTTGGTTGGGGCTGATATTATCTCTGAGAGGATCATGCACACGAGCAATTGGTCAGTTTTGCTCAGGAATCGTTTAAATCCAAGGAATCTAAAACCTGAGGAAGGGTCTGGATCACTGCAGACCCACATGTGCTCCGTTAGCCCCAGCAGAAACCTCACAGTTCATGCTGTAGGAATAGAATCCAAATTGGGAATCTTGATTCACATCCATTGCTCAGACACAGAGAAATGTAACTCCGAGCAAGAGCTTACACAGGAGGGAGAGAAAAATGAAATGTGATGTTTTGGTCCAAGTGAGTTTGTTTAAGAAAGAAAAATTGAAAAAGCATTTTTGGCAGTTAAAGTGTTATGTGGGTTTACAGCCCTTTTTGGAATATGCGAGGATGTCACAATCAATATTGTTCTTGATCAAACTGAACCACCGACAACCTTCTGAAAAAAGCAGCAGACCCTGATCTCTGGACCAAGTAATGAAATTTGCGATGGAGAAAAGACACATCCACCTGATGTTCGTTAGTGGGGGAAGTATTGACAGAAATTGTTAGCATGATGGGAAATTCAATTACTTTAAGCACTATTTGAACATGAAGGGAACAGAAACTTGATTAGGGAAATAATTTCAGATATTCTTTTAATTCTTTCTAAATCCAAAGGGCACTCCCCAAAATCCCAAGGACCAATCACCCTCAAACTGCTACAGCTATAAGGAGACATTGTGGTCAGGGGAGTAGGACACAGATGAGCTCCTTCGAACTCCTGGCTTTTCCAGGGCTTTCAGCACCTCATGCAGAGCCAGCCTTTGGTTCACACCGAGAAGCATCTCTTGAGTAACCCAGCAGGATCTAGTTGCAGCCTAATGCACTTTTCCATTGGCCAGTGGCCCCTGGACTATGCAGTGAACCCAGGGGATGTCCACCCTGTGCTCCTTTGAAGCTGTTGGCGATACATGGCATGAAGTTGTGTGTGGAGAGCTTTTGGGAATGGGGAGCGGAGGGAAGGAGGAGAGGCCAAGGAGTTCAGCTTTGTCCAAAGAACAGGCAATTTCTGGTCCCTTTTAGTCTGGTTTCTCACATTCCTACAGGAAGGCAGTGGGACAGAGGGGAGTCCTACTGGGAGAAGGCACCTCTTGGGCAGGGACCTGCAGACTCCCAGAGGGATTTGGGCCCTGACTGCAGGGAGAACAAAGCACTTCAACAGGGACAGGACCTGCAGCTGCCCAAAATCAGAAAAAACCTTTAGGTCTCCTCTAGTCCCACCCATCCCCTGGTTGCTGCATCAGCTCTGGGTTTTCATGGGAGTGGCCCCTGTTACTCCAGTCCCCTGTGAGAACCTGGGGGTGTTCTGGGAGAAAGGGGGGAACTACCTGGGCAGAACTGTGGCCAGCTTGCTGAATTTAGCACCCCAGCCCTTCCCCAGTGTTAATATGGAGATCAGAGTCAATAAAACACATGGAGACAAAATGTATGACTCCAATTTACATTAAGGAACTTAAAAGTTGTGAAATATGTGAAGAACAAACTGTTGTGAGAAAATAAGTGCCAGCCTTCCTGCAAATTTTATATCTGATTCTGCAAGCATGGGAAGTCTTCAGCGCTGTTCCTGACTTGGCTGCCAGTTTATGTGGGAGGGGAAACAGCCATTTTGCTCGAGGGAAATATTTTTTAAAAGTTCCATGATGAGAAGGGGTTTTGTTTGTTTGTTTGTTGTTGCTTTCCTGCATGAAATGAGTTCTGCAGTCGAAATTGCTGGTCCAAAGGCTGAATTGTGCCTCCATCAGCTTTAGCTGCCGTGGGACGTGTGTGCTTCTATGTGGAGATTTTGGCAAGTTTGCTTTGCCTGCATGGAGATGTGTAGACACACACACAGACATTGTCTCTGCGTTTGGATAAATGTACACAAATTTCAGCTTTCAGCTGGACTGCATTTTTGAAGAAAGTGTGTTTCAGACAATACATTGTTCCAGTTTTATGGATTGCAAAGATAAAGCACAAAGCCCCACAAATTCATAGAGAAACACAAATCTTCCAGCCCCTGCCTCTCACGAAGGGGCATTTTTGTGTCTTAAAGGAGGGCAGGTTTTTTAATAAACAAGTGCCTGTACAGCATTTCCCACATTGGAGCCTTGGGAGCGAGGGGATTTCAGCACCGAGGGAACAAAATGAAGTGGGAAGTTTTTCAGATGTGCTTTACTGGGGTTCCATCTCCTGGGAACAGGAGGAGTTTGGGAGTTTCTGCTGAAAATCTGCTTTTTTCACGTAGGTGTTGGATTGGAAGCTGAAGCTCTGAAAATCTGGCCTGGGAGGCCTATTTTTAAAATATGGTTTCTGCTTTTTCAGACACAATTTTGTGATCCCAGCTAATTAGGAGAACAGCCATGTGGTTAGACATCTGAGTGCTAGTCTTATTGCTTGGAACAATGACCATGGGAGAAAAGCTGCTCTGATGTGGTTTTGTTGTTATTTTGGTTTTTTGCTTGCAGAATAAACTGGAATCTGCTTTTCAGGCTGCACTGGGCTCCATTTGTGCTGTTATAACAAATAAAGTAAGACTTGCTGATGGGCTCAAATAAACCTTCAATTGAAGTGACATCTATTTTTTTTCAAATGTCACTTGCTCCCTCCATATCCCTGGTGTGTTTTCAGACCTCTGTTACAGGAGAGCTGCTGCGTGATCTTCTTCAATTTACCGTTCACTCATCCAAAATCGGGAACACAAAAAGCTTTTAAAATTAAAATTCAGGTTTTGAAAGCTGTGCTAGTCAACTCTCTGGATTCAAAACTTACTTGAGGTTGACTCCATCAAGCTAATAAAATTTTAGGTTTATATTACAAAGCAACTCTAGGAGACCTCAAGTAGTAAAGTGAAATTAAGGATGTTAAGAAATTGTATCCTCAGTTGACCTCTGTGGAATAGGAAGAAAGAAACCAAGGGCAAAATTATTTCTGTTTTGTAGAATTCGACTGGAAATTTGAAGGAGAAATATTCCATCTAAGCCGTGATCTTGCACCAAGTGCTGCAATTGATTGGCAAACACTGATCCGTCTGATGTGTGTGTGGGTTTCGTGGTGGTTGTTCAGGGAATTAGAGCCCATGCCCAGGCAGGAAAGAGAGTACAGGCAAAAAATATCACAGAATAGAGCTGCAAACTGGCATGTCAAAATTAAAAAGGAAATATTGTAATTTTCTGTGGTGCTGGTTTCTCCCAGAAAGCCACTCATTTTAAGCACAGAGCAGCTCTGAGGTTTCTCACTAATTGCTGATGATCTCCCAGGCTGTTAGAACCTGAAGCTGTTTGTGTCACCAGCCTGCTTGTCCCCAGGTACAGCCATAAAACCAAAACACAAGCCAAGAGCTTTGTGCCAGGGTTACAGAAAAGTGAGTAACATTCCCTGGTAGGAGGCAGGTCCTCTATTGCAACAGCTGCTTTTCTATCACCCTGCTCTTATTTCTATACTACACCCTGGCTAAAAATGTCCCCAGCAGTTCCTCTGTTCCATCCCTGCGCTGCAGTTTCCTTCCTATCAGAGTTATTCCTTGGATTGAACAGCATCCAGTGGGGATTGAGACCTCCTGGTGCAAGGCACAGTATAAATACAGAATGAGATACAGCCTCTGTCACCAGGAGGTTACAGATTGTCGCCAGCCCTGAGCAGGAGCAGATTCCTCACTGGAGTCAGAGGCGCTCTGTGGGCACAGCAGCCTGGCTACAGATTAAATAATGCAGCAGAGCAAGAGCAGAAAGAGGAAAAGGCAAGAAGCAGCAATGGGCAGATGTGTCATGGCTTTAGGAGCCACCCTAGCCACTGCTGAAGATTAACACCAGGCGACTTTAGGGTAGGAGAAGCCCAAACTTGAGGAATCCCACATGCCTGCCTGCACGTGGTCGGTGTTAGGTGTATAAGTGAATCCAGAGTAGCACAAGAGCTCCACAAGGCCTGACACTGGCTCCTTTTGGGTGGCAATTCCTCCTGGAAATCAGTGTTAGATGGGCTCAGGGAGTTTGGGAGGGATTGTGTGAATGAGTCTGTGGGGAGCACAGAGAAGGGAAAGAAATCCTTGTGGTGGCTGCTGGGATCTGGATGTGGAGCTACTGTTAATGCTGGTTTTTATTGGAGGTAATTTCCCTTTAGGATATTGCTAATATCCTGCTAGGTGGAGAGAGTTGGTTCACTAAAGCTGGTATGAGGTGCAGATAACACTGGGCAAAATGAATTTTCACTTGGATCCACTGACTCTTGTTGTGACACACTTAGCAGTCTTCCATCTCCACTGAAATCTGTAAAAGCTTTCCCTTTATTATTTCCTTCATTCTGTGCCAGAGAGACAAGGGTCTGACTCAGACCACTTGAAAGTAAATGGGAAATTTGGGTTATTTTCTAGGCCTCATTTAAGGTTAATGACAAGTGTATCCCATGGCACTGAGCTGCCTTCGTGGCATCCCCTCTCCCTGACAAGTTGTTCTCCCCCTTTCCCATGCTTCGTTCCTCTGTGAGGTGTGTAATTCCACTTGGCCTTTATCAAAGCCATCATCAAAGAAACAAGCAGCTGTTTTCCAAGTCTTCCATCCCATATCTGGAGTCCTTGTGACCATCCTTGCCATATTCCCGTGGCTGGACCCATCCATCCCCATGCCACTGTCACTCCAGCTTTGCCAGTGTCCATGCTGACTGCCCAGCTTGAACATCTGCATTGAGCACCTCAGGAAAACAGGGGTCAAAATTCCTTCAAAAACCAAAAATCCAGTCCCCCATGGCTTCTCCAGACTTGCTGGAGTAGAGCAGGCCTGTGGTGGTTTGCATCTTTGCTTTCCATGGCTCTCTGATGGCTCCCTGCTGGAAATCTCTTGATAAAAGAGAGCAAGAGGGTGGACAGGTGCTGCCTGTGCTTTCCACAGGAGACTCTCCAGGGTGGGAGTGTGTAAAGACTGTTTGATTATTCTCTTCCCTTCCCTTCTGCTGTGGTGGCACTGCCCTGTGTTAAATCAGACACCCGCTGAAGCAGGCTCAGGTAGGAATCCAGGAAGTCCCAGTCACAAAGGAGTGTATGCTCTAGAAAGACTAAAAAATAATTAAGGATGGCACCTACTTTACAGATGGGGGATTGAGAAATTTGCTTGAAGTTTCACAGAGCATAAATAGAGTGTACCAGGACAGAGATAAGAATTAAAGTGTCTCTGCCCTGAGTATTACAGCTCTGCTCTGCATTTCCCTCAGCATGTTGCCTCATCCCAAAACCTCCCTCTTTTCCTACTACCAGAGTCCTATCTGGGATTCCAGCATGTTAGAGACGTCTTTTCTCACAACTCAGAGTCATGTCTAAAATAAAAAATGAACCCTTCAAGATTAAATCCAGCACAGGATTTAGGTACTTAAAGGATTTAAGCAGTATTTTGATACTTAAATGCAAAGTTGAGACCAGTAAGATGCTGCCAAGATACGGCATTATCCTGGGAAGTGCCTGCATTCATTTGGTTACTCCTTTATGATCTGAAAATGTCTTAGGAAGCTGAAAGTTTTATTTCAAAACATTTAGTGACTGCTTTTTGCTCGACAGAATTGAATATTCCTGCCCCAACTGCCTCCATGAGCACGAGCAGGGTTCACAAACTGACCTGTGGGTCTTCACCCAGTGCTGTGATATCCCCTGCCAGGACTGGGCTCAGCACAAATCCAGCACCATGGCCTTGCCTTTGAAGCTTGGCAGCCGTGGGTAAAGGTTATCAGAGCCTTCCCTCCCCTGCCAGCATCCAGGATATCAGAGTTGTGGTGTTACAAACCCAGGGCTTCTCCTCGTGGCAAGGGCACTCTGACCAATAGGTTTCCAGCCCCATGGAGGACAGGGAGAAGGGACCTGCTCCCTGCTGGAGCTGTGCAGGCAGGAAAGAAATATTTACATGAATTGATGCAGAAGAAGAGGGAGAAAGAACATGAAAATAGGAAGATGCCTTTGTCACCTAGTTATGATAATTTACTGATGAGGATGAATTATGGATTTCTGACCTGGCTCCCAGGACTGTCCCTAAATTTTACCTAGTGATTTCCAAAAAGGTCCCTGTAAAGTTCTGAGAGCAGACACCGGGCACAAGATTTTTCCCTTCTGCATCCTTCAGGTCAAATTAATTTTTCATTATTCTGTGTGCAGCAAAATGGCTTTTACAGAAAAGCCCCCCATGCCAAACACAAAGTACCTGGCAAATTGTTTGGGGCATCTGGAGGAGATGAGAAGTGAACACCCCAAGGTACAGATAGGAGCTGTTGCTGAATTTTAGGAACTCTAAAAACAGACAAAGAGTCAGGGTTAGAAAGGAGACATCGTTTATTCTGAAAAGTGGAAGATTTTCCACAAATCAAGCACATTGGTCTTTTCCTGGTGATGGGAATTTAGCAGTCAAAGTCTGATTCCCTTGGTGTGGAAGAGGGTCTCCTTCTCACCCTTACATTACCTCCTTCCCTTCCAGCTCCCATAGCCACCAGCTGAACAGGTCTATCAGCCCTTTTCTGATCTCTTTTTCTCATCTCTTTTATTTTCTCTTCACCTCTTCCTTCTCATTACACTTCCCTTTCTATTCTCTGGAAACATCAGTGTCCTCTGTCAGAGTGAACAGGCCCCAGTCTCCCCTGCCCCGGGGGATGTGCTACCAGAAACTCAATGTTCCCGTCCCACCGGCTGCAACTTCCACAGAATCCCAGGGTGTGCTGAGTTGGAAGGGACCCACAAGGATTAGGAAGCCCAACTTCTGTGACTATAGAGCCTTTCCTCTGACAGGGACAAAAGTTCCTCCTTCCAGGAGCAGTTTCCAGACTGGGTGCCAGCTGTGGCAAACACCACCCAAAGTGAGGTGCCTGCAACACAAGGCTGAAGGGCCAGTCCTGGCCTGGAGCCTTTCCCAGGGCTGTCCTCAGCCTGACCTGCTTGGGACGCTGGTTCCACTCCAAAGCACAGGTGCCACATCCCCAGGCGCCGTCCGTGGGCTGGGAGATGCTGCAGAGCCGTGTCGGGGGGGAAGCAGAGGTTTGTGTCTCTTCCTGCCTTGTTTGCAGCTCTTTGACGTAATGTGAAGCACTTTGCCAGTTGCGGTTTTGTGAGAACAGATTGGTAAACTCTGACTTGTTGCATCAGCCTGACAGCTGACTTCCCACACAGCTCCGTGTGTGCAGCTCCGCTGGGGCCAGAGCCGAGCCGTGATTCATCTGCTCCAGCAGGTCCAGCACACCAACAGCCCAGGAGCTGTTGTAACAACGCTGAGCATGGCTGGGAGGTCCTTTAACGCCCTTTGGACTCACTGTAAAATATCTCTTTGTCCTCTCTGTTGCTGGGAAGTCAAAAGAATATGCTTTGTTTGAGATTTTCCAGGGAAAAAAAATAAAAAAGGTTTCAGAATACCAAAGCTTCAAATAGAAGTTGATGGCTCCAGTCTGGGCACAGACAATTGAGTTTGAGGGAATTTATAGCAAGCCTATCCTTAATGTGTCCCAGGAATGACTTGATTTGCTTCTTCTATTCCCTTGCAGAAGAAACTGTGGGGATACAAATTTAATACAGTCTAGGAGCTTGTGTTACAGTTTACTGTGTCCTTGGACAGCTGTAAATCCTCCTCTGATGTATTTGCTTAATATTTAGGCTTAACATGTTTTAACCACAAATCAGGCTACAATAATGAACTTGGAACCTGTCCAGGCCTTATCCCAGAGTCCCCACAAACAGCTCCAGTCCCAGAGGTGAAATGATGGTGATCTACCTGTGAATATCCCCAATCCCCCCTCATTTTGTTACATGTGCTGAGAATAACAAGGCCCACTAAATCAGGAGCCTGATCCTCATCTAAAACAGGGATTTACATTCTCCTGTGCTGATTTACACCAGTGGAGAAGCCGATTCCACCATGAACAAATATAGTGTTTTAATCTACCCATCGATCCACAGCTCAGCTAATGAAACTTTGCAGCCCTTAAAATGTCCTGGCTCCAACTTGAATGTCTCCTGCATCTGGATTTTCTCTCATCAGCACTTCAGGGCTGGTACTGCATTAAAAACTGCACACACGACTACAGTTAAGCTTTTCAATAATGAAGTCACTTTATTTATTGAGAAATGTCATCACAGGATACATGATTCTTGGCAGGGCAGCTCCTGAGCAGGAAGCCTGCAGTTCCAAAGGTATGCAGGAACGTGGAGAAGGGCATATTGTTTGCCTTCTTTTTATGACAGGAAGGATATGGTTTGGTTGTGTTTTTGATGAGTTTTATTTCATTGTACACTGAGATTTTCCTAGACTCTAAGTTAAAACTTGACAAATACTTTTAGCCCTCCTGTTACGTGGGTGTGGGAAGTGACTCTGTGTTTTGCACTGATGCTTTGCAGACCCTACACAAAGGTTTTCATCCCTTGGGCCTCTTGGGCCGGCAGAGTTGGCACAGACATGGGCATGGAGACTTCAGATAATTCCTGGGGTTAATAGACCCTGCTCTAAGATGTGTGTGAGAAGCGTTCTGGTGAATTGATATCATTCCTTTTTCAATTTCAGTCTATAATCTTACAGTTTTATTTAAAAAAAAAAAAAACAAACAAAACCCCAACTTACAAATAAATCCACGGACAAAATGAACTAGCTAAAGACACTGATGATTTCTGCTTCCTATGGCTATTTGATTGCCTAATTACAGTCATTTTGAACTGATTGCATGCTCTTTTAATTTATTTGGCTGTAAGGAAAGACCTAATGCAGGGTATTTTTTACAGAGGAGAGTAAGTCTTCCTGAAAACAAATGTTCAGTCCTTTCTAACTGAGGACCTCTTGCTTAGAAGACAGAAATGAACTCCAAGCAGAAGCCTGGTTTATCTGTCAGTTTACCTATCATTCCTGTAGGAAATGGCAGGTTTAGAATAAAAGCAAGTTTGGGAGGCTCTGTGGTTGTGCTGAGCACTTACCCAAGGGCTGGCTGAGCAGCTCGAGCACTGTTATCTCTGGCTGCCTCCCAGGCCCCTGGCTTAGGAGCTGCCATGGGATCTTGCTCTGGAGAGCACCAGCCTGCCCACGCCAGCTCTCTGCTTCTGTTCCAGCTTGTGGGCAAGTCCAGAAATACAGAAATGGGATTAAAAAGGAGAAAGCTGACTTGTTTTGGACCTGCAGAGACATTTCTTCCAGCACCACTCTGAGCTGGGGCTCAGGCCAGCTCTTCCCTTCTTCTGGTGCAGTTGTTTCTCTGGGGCACTGTTAGAGCAGACTCCTCCTCCCCAGGCACATCTGACTTCCTCAGTGCCCTTCTTAATTGCTTTCTACTGAATCATCCTTGTTAATCCATGGTTACATGATGCAAGAATGGGACCCAAATGTTTGCCATCAGTTTTCTTTCAGGACCTAAAGTTTCTGATAGTTTTATCATTGACTTCTTTAGATCTTTGAGGCAAAACACTTGTGTTGTACTAAAGGACCTCAACTGTTCTCAGAAGCATTGTGTATTCTGAGAAAAATGCAGTTATCAATCCAAAATACAATTAGAATTACTTTACCAGGTTATGTCAGGTTGTGAAAACAGTATCAGGAGAGGAAAAGAAAAATAAATAAGTCCACTGTGTTTTGTTAACTCTCTGGTGCTGGGCGTTTATTCTGGCTGGATGGATGGGGGAGGCAGGGCTTTATTATCAGTGGGATCACTGCTGCCTTTGAGTGGGGCCTGTCACTGCTGGACAAGAATTTAGGGTGATCTCAGAGAGGGTAAAAGGTACAAAATAACTTCTACAAACAAGCAGCCAATACCAAAAGTTGCACTCAGAAATCTGACCACAACTTTCAAGGTGGTTAAGTGTTTATTTTCACTGCGTGGTTGCCATGAACTTTTCAGACAAATCCTTGCAAAGTCTCTCAGGTGCACAAGGAGAGCTGGGGTTAGATAAGGAGTCATTATTGCAGAATTTGGGGCAGATGTCCATAATCTTGTTTGTAAGATCCACTGGGACTCCTGGGCTCCAGTTCTGGTGGGGGATATGCTGGGCTGGGTGTTGTATACAGAACAAAACCAGGGCCTGTGACCCCTCAACTTTACAGCCAAATAGGCAGGAATTACTGAACTCTGTGAATTCCAGTACAGCTTTAATTTCATTTACAGATGGTCCAGCTGGTGATGTCACACAAATGCTTGCTTAGGCCTTTCTCTTAGGGAGTTCTACCTGAAATGATATTGCCAAAAAGAGCCCAGAAGTCTTTTAGCTCTGATACTCAGATATATTTGCTGTAATGGGGGCTGATCTTGAAGAGCCTTGGCTTTGCTGGTAGGAAGAGCTTCATTAAGGAACTACTTTTCCTCCAAGAAATCTCTGCAGAACTGGGTCTGATGATAGCAATAAAAATTGTTTCTGCAAAATGGTTTTGAGAGCATTTCTATTGTTTACTCTAACAAAGAGCCTCTGGAGACAGTGACCTTTGATTTCAGAAGTTTTGTGACTAATCCCTTTTTACAGACAACTTTTTTTTATCACGAACTTCAAGGAAATGCTTGACTAAGACAGGATTTGAGACTAAACTTCCCAAAGTTTCAGTGTTGGCCTTGTACCAGTAATTATAGGACTGCAAACTGGTTTCATAAGCTTCACAAACTGTTGTGTTGGTGCAAACTTTGGGCAAAGAACTTCCATTTGCTTGTGTCTCCCTAGCAGTGATGCAGCTCACTTTGCTCAGAGGCTGAAACGCTTGAAGTTAATTTAAAAAAAAAAACAACAAAATCAATAACAGCAACAAAATCTTGAAACTTTATTGTCCTGACAGGGACCTTCTGAAGTGCAAAAGACCAAGTTCTGCTTTGGAACCCATCTGGACTCCTCTGTAGTGCTGCATTTACTAGCCTAAAGCATGTGTTGTTAATTCAGTGTGTCTTAAGTCCCAGCCTCGCATCTATTAAGTTTAAGCTCAGCAGGAAAACATGAAAAAGCACTCTCATATTAATCAGCAGTGCCAGAAATAAACCTGGATATCAGGAATTTAAACCTCACACTGCTCAGATGAATGCTGCAGCCTGCCTACAACATACAGCAGGGCTGCATATTTCTGCTCTGTGAAGGATGGATGTCAAAAAAAGGGGAAAATACTAAAGAAATGCATTTACTTAAAACACTTATCCTTGTAACAGCGCTCCGTAAAATGTACATAAAAAGGTATTTTTCTCCCACAACTTAGGCAAACAGAATTTTTAGTTAGATATTATCACCTGGAGAGAGCCCAATAATAGGTAATTTAGTCTGGAGAGGGGTTTTGTACATTTCTGATTAATATTTACAAAAGGCTTTGTGTATTTTTGCTCGAGCGCTAATGAGGCAGCAGCTCAAGTTTAACAAAAAGGACACTGTAGATTGAAATATGGTATTGTGCCCATCAAAGTCTGCCTCCTCTCTGCTTGGCTTATGATGAATGCTGTTCTTTAATAGCGGGCTGGGGTTCCTGAAAAACTTATTACAGAGACTAAGAGAGAAGCCAAGAATGAAGGAATGCCTGACTGGCAGCAATCAATCACTCCCTTTTAAGGATGAACTGATCTTTCTTTTTTTAAAGTAACACTTCATAAAAAGGGCTCAAACATAAATATGCAAAGCATTAGAGCAATTACATCCTGCATGATCCCTGCAGTATTTCTGGTGCATGGCTTCACTTTGCTCTGGTGAGATAATGAATGCAGGAAAATGGCAAATCTCTCTAAAAGAAGACTGATATTTAGAGAAAAGTTCTTGCTGAAGAGTGTTAATTATCTGGAGCAGGGAAGTGAGATTATTTAGATTCCTTTTAACAACATGTCTCTACATAGGCTCTATTTTAATGAAGACTTCTCTTCTTTTCTTCTTTTTTAATAAATATTTTGATAAATATTTTTAATATATTTTAAGAAAAGGCAAATACATGTAATGAATATACAGACTGATCTATTTAGTGGTCATCTTATTTAAATATGTTCATTTTTAAGTGCCTGATTTGCATATGCACTTTCTGCAACTGTGTCTGCAATCCCAACATTTGACATGCAAATTCAGCATGCAGACATACCCAGCTTTAGAGAAGTTGAGTTCCCTGTATGTAGTGCAAAAATTCTGCTCTTCCTTTAACACATAATCCTCGACCAGCAAGTTCCAGACCTTTATTCAATGTTTACCAACCCCACCTCCAGAACACAACGCACTCTTAATGCAACATGGGAGGGTTGGAAACACAAACTGATGGAGAGGAAAATATTTTTTTTCCAATCACCACAAAAACTTTGCTCTGCAGAGCAGAGTTAATTTAAGAGGTGCAGCCCAGATATTGCATGCAGGTACCAGGAATTTTTAATGACTTGTTATTTTTACCTTGTTCAGAGAATAAACTTTCTGTTCCTAAGGGTCTTTTTAAACTCCTTTTTAAAACAGTGCTAAGAATGGCTGGACAGTTGCTGTCAAGTGTAATGGATGGTAAATTATAAAATGTTAATGAACTAGTAACTATAGAATCTAATATTAGCTGCAAACAGGATTGTTTAACATGGCGCAGCTGAAAAGCACGAGCATGGAAACAGCAAAATGTCAGCAGTGAAATACCTGGTGGGTATTTGAGACCTCCAGTGGGCTTAGGCTCTGTGTAAACACTGTCAGGAGAGGAGAATCAGCTCAGGTTTGTGGAGTTCAGTGAAAGTCAGAAATATTTTCTTCCTTTCAGAATAGGAAAATGACATTTGGTGCAAACGGAGGTTCTTTCCCCGAGCAGAGACAGTGTGGGTTACTCATAAAAGCATAATGGCTTTCATTCAGAGGTGCCATATGGCTGCTTATAAGATTTCTGCACAGCACTTGCTGTAGCAGTAACTAAACAAATGGCACTATAGTACAATATAATACCTGTCAAGAGCAGTGATAAAGAATGTTTTATTTCTCTGCTCTCTGTCCTCTTTTCTCCCTTCCTCCTTGGGAGCAGCTGCCTGTGCAAGGCAGCACCCACTAGATGGTACTGCCAGGCTTCTCCGAGCTGTCGCTTCTGCTCAGCCTCCCTGGCCTGTGCCTGGGGCTGCCATCCCCTCGTGCATCCCCTCATCCATCCCTTCATCCATCCCATCAGCCATCCCAACATCCATCCCCATCACCTTCCCGAAGGAGGGGTTGCACAGCTGGACAGATGTGGCAGGAATCTGTCTGGGGGATGAAGTGCTCGACATTTACTCTCTCTTAAGCCTTAAAATAAGGGCTAGATCTCCACCTGGGGCACAACATCGTGGTCACATTTATGGAGAGACACCAGTAGCAACCCTGAGCCTGGACTGTGGGAGAAGGGCCTTTAGCCCACGCCAGCTGAGCTGCTGGGAGCCCAGTGTCCATGTGTCCCTGTCCCTGGGAGCAGAGGGAATTCAGCACCTCTCAAAAGCAGGTGCAGACATCTCAGTGCCTCTCTTCCCCTCCTGGAAATCACTCCTGTGTTTGCTGTTTGAGGTTAAATGAACAGATGTGTGTGAGATGCTGAGCTCCTTCCCTCAGATACAGCTGGAAAGTCCCAGTACCAGCCCAGAACGTTTAACTCGCATCAAGCGCTGCCTCCTCGAGCTCTCTGGGCTGGTTAACAACAGGCCTTCTTTGAATGCCTTTTAATTTCAGTAAAAGATGGCTCCACCTGCTCCACACCAGCAGAGGAATGGGAAATACTGCAATCTCTGATCACCAGATAGCCTTCATATGTTGTTTACAAAATAACACATCTTCTCTCTGCCTGTGTTTTTCCCTGTAGGATAAATGCAGGCTTATACCAGTTCTGAAATATATTGGCTCCCTGATCAGCACCCTAACACATCCTCTCTATCATCTTCTCCTTTGGAATCACACTCCAGGGAAATTTGGTTTAAACCTTTCCTGATTAAAAGCCAGTGATGACCACATATGTAGTAAATGTGGGCTTTTTTTGTATGTGCTTGTCTCATTTCTGAAAGCGCTTCCTTCACGCAGCCTAAATTCAAGATTTTGCATGATGTATTCCTCAGTCCTTCCGTCCATCTGTCCAGACAGGCAGCTTGTTTGATGAGTTAACCATTCTGAACGCTTTAATATTTATGTGACTCTTGTGCAGCTCAGCAGTTGCTTTATGTGGGATTGCATATTTGATAAGATCACAGATTCACTCTGTGCCAAAGCTGAAGTCCTACTGAGGTCTGACTGTACTTCAAATGTCAAAAAAATATGAATAGGTGGTCTTAATGTTCTCCTCTGGTGTTATATCTGTCTATAGAGAATATAGCTTACAACAGATTAGAAGCAATAGAGGACTTGACATATAGTGAGAGAGCAGTAAGAATGATGCTTGTTGACATTATCGGCTAAACCTGTGGGGGAATTTTCTTTTTTTCCTTTATTCTTTCTTCCCCTCTTGCTTTCCTTCTGTGAAATTTGCTTATTTGTTCCTGTGAGCCTTGCTCTTTCTACATTGAGTTCCAGTTTCTCTATCTAAAATAGTGTTGTCAATCCAGGTGTTTTCAACACCTTCCCCATCCATACGAGTCCTCGCTTGGCTCTCCTGGCTGTTCTCCCCCAGTGGCTCACGGGGCTGCCTCTGCCTGGTGTTTAAAGAATATTTATTTGCAGAAAGCCTCTGTAACTCCAACTCATGCTTATTCTGTGGTCCCTCTGCACTTCAGGTTTTTTGTGCACAAAGGTTTGCAGCAAATGCAGCTCTGGGCTGAAGGATGGGGGCTGATGTTCTCTGCCCCTGCACTGGGGATGCACCCAGTGTCTAAACAGATGCTACACAAACACATTTGGCTTGAAATGAAGAACTCACCTCTTTAGCCAAGGAAAAAAATCCTGATTTTCAGTCTTTTGTGGCAGTGTCACAAATAAAGCAATGAAAGATGGATTACTGGGGAATGAGTCATGGAAATTCCTACCCAAGTTTTGTGAAATCTGAATATGCCGAGGACTGGAGGAGAAGGAGAGGATATTTCTGCTGACATGTAATGTCTTGCTCCTATCTCATTCCAGTCGTTAGGAACAATTTCTGTGGTTAGATGCCCCAAACAGTGCTTGCAGGCGTGGATTTCATAACTTTCTTTGGGAAATTGCATCCTGACACGAGGAAATGGCTGAGAGCACACACTGACCTGAGCATTGAGCACTTCACCTGGGTCCTGTTAACACCAGTTTCTAAACGCTGCTTTCAGAGCCTGGCTCCAGAGATGACTCTGCAAATGTGCAGCAGAAGGAATATTGCTTCTTGTCACCTTTAGATTTAAAAAATACAGCTCGAGACACTGCAAGCCCTGTATGAAGCCAGTGCAGTGTCCATCAGCAGAGTCAGCAACCTGTGCCAGGCACTGCTTCCATCCTGTCCCTAATTCAGGCATGTTAAATGCAAAGTAAATTCATTATTTGGCCTGCAGGCGCAGACAAGCCCTGGGCTTCCCTCTCTGCCTGTGGTTCTGGGTCTGCTTTTCACCCGGGGCACTGTGTTCTGCCTGAACCTCAGCACTGGGGGTTGTTACAATTCATGGGCAACACACCAGGAGAGCCCAGGAGGTAAATTTGCTCTCACAGGACAGACAGAGCTTTGCGTTGGGACAGGATGCATCACCCCCAGAGCTGTTAGCACACAACAGCCACCAAAAAGCTGATATTCCAGCTTTAACTAGATTTGAAAAGGAACAACTATAACACAGGCTACAATCCATAGATCAGCGGAGAAGAAAATTTGGGGCAGTTTCAAAGGTGGCCCTGTGAATGGCAGATGTGGTGTATTGTGCTGCTTCAGCTTGAGCACAATATGGCACAGGCTGGGAAACAGGAGACAGAAATGTGAAGGCATATTTGATGTGCCATCATCTCAAAGGATTGTTCCTTTATCTGAGGAGGGAACTGTAATCCCGGGGAATTGTGAAGAGTTATTGGCATTCTGTAAAGCAGGAGTATGCCTAACATGCCATAACAAAAAAGGTAATGCAGAACTGTAATTAACACAATGTTATTTTTAATTCACAAAAATACTGTTTATGGAGCTGCACTGAAAGAATTTGACTCTTAATGAAGATTGATTGCAAGTCAGACTTTGCCTTTCATTCTGCTGATTTTTGTTCACTGCAAGAAGAAAATGATCTGGGAATGAGATCATTTGTTTGTGGCACAGAGTCCCTTGAGTGTCCTCTCTGTCATCACAGCCAGGGGACTTGTGCTTCCCCCAGCTCAGGTGCTGCAGCTCTAAGGGACTGGGAGACTTAGTCCCTTTCTTCCCTGTGTGTGACCTGCTCCTGCCACCTTCCAGCAGTTTCTGCTCCAGAGCATGGCAGCACAGGAGGGAACATCACTTCCCTCCAATTGCTGTCCCCAGGCAGCTGGATGGAGCTCCACCTTTGAGGTCCCAGCACAGAGCAGCCCAGATTAATAGAGCTCAGGAGCCGAGGCTGAACAGAGTACACACAGCTTTGGCACAGGACATATGCAAAGCTCTGCACAAGTGGAGATGCCCCCAGATTTCTTCCAGGTCGCAGCAGCCCCATCAGTGCTTGGGTCTGTCCCAGGCAGCAGCACTTGGTGTGCTGCACTTTCTGCTCCAGGTTCCACTGAGGTATTTTGGAGAGCTGAGAGCAGGGAAAAGACAGCCTGCAGAGTGTTTTATGACAGCAAATGAGCAGGGCTCCTCCAAGGTCCCCGTTCTCCCTTGCCAGATGGATTTTTGTGGAATGAGCAGCCTCACATCCTCCCTCCCATGGGCAGCACCTTCAGTGACCACCACGCTGATACGAGGTGGTCTCATGCAGCCTCTCCTCATCTGCTGAGGCTCAGTTTGCTTCCCCAGCCTGCTTTGGCTACAAGTAAACAAGGAATATGAAATCCAAAATGAAATGAAGGGTGTCCTTGTAGGAACAACTTAGGGAAGAAACTCGTTGAAGCAGGAAGTCTTGCTCAGTTAAGCAGTAAGAGAAAAACCACATTTTACCACAAAAGTTAAGTTACCCTTCATGTGACAGATAAAGAAACTGAATATATTCCTGTCAATTCTTTGAAGTTTTCCTACAAATTCCCAACACCCTTGTAGTGCCATAAATAAATGTAGAAATCCTATCCATTATATGAAGTACCAGGCAAGAGTCCCTTCCCACGTTTGTGAAGCCATGTTCTAATCACATGGCAGCAGAGTTTTCATTTCACTTTACTGCTAATTAAAACTGCAATATTGTGGAGCAGTAAATTTTCCTGATGATCAAAACTATTTGTATGTCTTGTCACATAACCTATGCATTCCCAGGAAACGAGGGAGCTTGATTCTGTCTTCAGACGAGAGGAAATTTGAAGGAAACTTGAATATCAAATGACACAAGTTAAAAAATGTGAGACAAGAGGTTTTCAGATCAGCAGTTGAAAGTGGAGCTGGATGAAACTATTGTATCAAACATTTCTTCAAATCTAGGCAAAGTTGTGACTGAAGCTTGTCCATACAAAGAGTAAATTGGAGCAGAATTCTGACTTCGTGTGGAAAGGGAATCTGGGTTGCAGTGATGTTGGAGCCCCAGAATTGTTGTGCACTTGGGAACTGTGGACTGTGCTCAGCTCAGTCCATTCCCAGCCCTGCCAGGGCCACCTTGCTCTGACCTGCCCTGAACTCTCAGGGTGTTTGAGAGCAACTTTGATGTCTGCCCTGAAAAACAGCTCAGGGGAAATGCGAGAGGGGTGCAAAACCCAGGAGGATGGAAACAGTCAAAAAGCAGCATTTATTTATTTTTTTCCCACGAAGCCCCATAAACTGAAACTGCTGAAGTCTGCACGGAGTCATTAAAATGTTCTATACCCCGTGTTTCACAGCCTGCCTGTACTTTCCACTCTGCTGCTGGTATCTGCTAAAATCAATCCCTAAATGCTGACTACCACTCAATTTTGAGGTAGAGAAGCTTCAAATTCACATCCTGATTTGATTTTGGGGTTGTCTGGGGAGTAAAATCTGGGCCTTTTTTCGGCTGTGCAGGTCTGTTGTCCCTTGTTGGGTTCTCACTGCTCCCTTTCCTCTCTGCAGGGTTTAGGCAGTTTACACATATTTGTACACATCCCACTTTGAGCAGCTCTCTCAGTTTTCTCTCCAGAAGTTGTGTGCTCTCATGCTGCATTTTTTTTCACTCTGTATATTTAAGAAAAAAAAAAAAAAAAGTGCCATTTTGGCAGGGTTGTAAACTACCCTCTTAAAAGCAAGGAAGAAATTTTGAATTAAGAGGAACTCAGTATGGTGTGACACTGTCCTCAATTCACCCCATTATTCCTGTGTGTTGTGGCACATATGGCATTAGTACAGTGTGTGAGATTCCCTGCAAAGCTAAGGAGAGGTAGGTTGATTTAAGGACATGGTTTCCAGCCAGATTTTCAGCTTTAACTTCAAATTTCCTTTGTGTTTGGGGAGAAGAATTTTCAAGTGCATCTTGAATGTTATTTCAAAGAGGTGGGTTTGTTTTTTGTGGTTTTTTCTTTTTTTTTCCTAAAAGCTTTCCTATAAGTCACACTGTCTACTGGACTTTTTAGCTGCAATAATTTTAGAAGAGAGGCATCTAATAGAAGTGAAAGTGTGAGATGTCTTTTTAGGAAACTCAAGATTTTTATTTGTCTTGGTGACAGTGGCAGTCTTCTAAATGCTCTCAATTCCTGACAGGAGCAGAATTCCTGTGAACAGAACTATTAGCAGGCCAAAAGATGTGTTTGGAATCCCTTGCTAATATTCATTTTGAAGGTAGTTTCAACCAAAAAATGCATCAGTTATTCTCATCTTGAGGAGCTTTCTGTTGGGTTGTCAATAATGTCCTCTTTTACAATTAATATTTTAGCATTTTGCAAAAAAAAGTAAATGCAGAATCAGAGGTCCTGACACTTGGAATGAGGTTTGAAAGGTTGAGAGAAAAAAAATCCAAATATAAAGATCTGCATTTGAAATATTTAAGATATGCAACAAACTGCTCAAACGTAAAGTACCCATAGTAATAATCTAGTGAATAAGTTCAACATATTATTTATTTATAAATATGAGAATTTTTAAGAAAATGAAGCATTTTCAGACTGAATAAACAAGACCCTTTTCAAGCAATAAATATATTCCAACTGATCCTCCCAGCTCGAACCCAAAGGGACTGTATATTCTTGTAAGAGTCTTCCATTTCAAATCAATCTTGAAGCAGGTAAGAGTTTTATGCCATGAAATACCACCTAATGATGTGTTTAGGATACAAAAGCTAATGGAAGAGTAGCAATAGCAGCTTTAATTTGTCAACAGCTTCCCCAGGAGAGTTCCATAGGGCTTGCAGATCCCTGAGTCATTTAAATGTCTTATTTACAACTGCATTAGGCACTTGTGCACACATTCCCATCAAAATGCTGCTCTTTCCATTCACAGTTGTTCCTCGGGATTGCAGTTTTTAGGAATTTTGATCCCTGGTTCCACGGAGCTTTTGTTAATCCCAGCCATTACCCTTCAGCTTTTTAGGCTTTTTAAGTGCTGCTCGGTTTTCTGGTATCTTTTGGTACAAGTTTACAGTTACACCACAAGGAAATGGGATATGAAAAGAGAATTCATATCTTTCTGCCTTATGTGGCACAGTGCCAACCCCACAAAGCTCCCAGGAAGCTGCCATTTGATCCCAGTGAGATAAGAACAACAGATATGGAAAACTGAAAGCTCCTCTGGACTGCAGACAAAGTTATGCAAAGCAATAAAAGAGGCAGGTGATGGTTTTTAGGACCTGACAATAACATTGTCCATTATTGCTGAAAAGCCGTGGGTAGGGTGAAAAAGGCAAGTGCTCACCAGAGCAGAGCAACCTTACACGAAAGGCAATGCCAAAAGGGATAAAATATGTGTCAGATTGAATTTTTTAGGGGAATGTGGGGAATTACTCACATTAAAATTGGGCTGTGAACTCTGAGGGTGACACCTCTCCTCATATGCAATATGAATCGAGCCTTTTAACAGCTGCACATGGCCAGAGCCTGCATTTCACTCCCCTGAGCCTGTCTTTCCTCTATTTATTGCAATTAACTTTTTTTCTGTAGGTTTTTTTTTTCACAAAAGAGGGACATAGAGTCCCTCTCCAAGTTATTAGATCCTAAAGCACTGCATCTCCTCTGTCCCAGCTGCAGGATCTGCACTGGCTCCTTGTTCTCCTCGAGTGGAGCAGCCCCCAGGGGCACTGGGAGAGGCTGGGACAGCCCAGCTCCCCCAAATTCAGAGCATTCTCACAGGATTTGGGGGGCTGGGAGGGGAGTGGATGCACGGTGGGGATGCAGGAGGAGTTTCTTGCTCATTGAGGTGGAGGAGAGAGGAGGACACAGGGATTTGCCAAGGATCCCCTGAATCTGGGGGGGCCCTATCCCTGCAGCAGGAGCAGAAGCCCTGGAGAGAAGGGGACAGAGAGAACTGAGAGGGAGAAACCCTCCTCACCTCTCACAATTCCCAAAAAAATCTTTTTCCCCAAAGATGTCCTGGTTAGGAGCTGGCATTTGGGCAATCCTTGTTGCATTTTGGTGTCGTGGACATGAAGGACTCCAGTGGTGTTGGAAAAGCTCAGGAAGAAATAGAAAGGCACAATAAATACAATGTTGATTTTGTGGATTAAACTTTCATGGGGTGACGTGTTGAAACATCATTTATTTGAGTGAAAAGGGTTGGTTAGAGAAATAGCATTTTGTGAGTTTTAAAGAGGCATACTGTCAAAATAGTCTGTTTTCACATTGCTTAAGTAGAAATAGCTCCTGGTTTCAAAATCCAAACTAATTGGAAGAAAAACTCCTATAAAACAAAAAAAATGAACATGTGAAAAAATGAGCACTGGGAAAAAGTGATTTGAAATGATCAAAACTAAACACTTCATTTAAAATGATCTTTTTTTAATTAGCCAATGGCATAAACTTTTCTTCATGATTTGAGAGAAGGCAAATTTCGAAATCTTGGAAGTTCTCACAGTTTCATTTGCCATCCTGAGCTAAGGCATAGCTGTAGAGCACATTCCTATATTTATCTCCTATCGTTCCATGCAGGATAAGAAGGAATATAAATCTATAAGTGAAGAGACAGGTTAATATAAATGGTTTGAGTGAATCTCTTCTCTGATCATTTTTCCTTTCCCTTGCTTGATGTCACTTCATGAAAAATCTCACTCCAGCACCAAAATATATGGTAATAGTTCAAAACAAAATTGAAAAATTTCTAAAAGTTGAACTGGAAGCATTTTTGTCAGAGTTTATTGGAAGTATTTCGTATTTTTAAAAGTCTAGAAAACTTTTATGACAAGCAGATAAATTATAAAACTCTACGAACATGGAATTAAATGGAATCTGAGAAGTGACAAACAGGGAAAAGAGAGAGCACATAATTTTAGAACACAAAAAGGTAACTAAATTTGAAAAATTGCATTAGTATATCATTTTCAGTCTGTAAGCCATTACAGAAAAAGTGTAAATTACACCCTGTAACAAAGTAAAAATGTTTTCAATGTTTAAAGGTAATTTTGTATTACTGCTACTATTACTTAAACTCTTAGCTCTTATAAATATCTGAAGACAGGACCCCTGGTGATATTACCTGTGTCTTAGGCAGAGAGCAACAATTTCAATTCCATTCAACTACATTTGTATTTTGCCAAGTGCTATCAAGCACTGAGTTGCATAATTTGCTATCTAAGTGAAATAGATATTTTTCGTGCCTCACATTTATCACTCTCCTGTGGGCCTCGTTACTGACAATCAAATCATAAAAGATGTTCAAAATTGTCATGATGCACTTATTTTCTCATGATATTTGATACAAATAGTTTCTTCCACAAAAATGGCCTTTTTTAACTGTCGGATTTGAGAGCAGTTTTTAAAGGAACAGGATGCAGTTGGGGTTTAGCAGATTCTACATAGGCATTTAAAATAAAAAAAGCTTTTGAGAGCTGATTCTATTTCTAAATATATCATTGGAGTCTCATTTCTAGGAAAGGAGGAATTTATACCGAGCGTAAGCTGATAACATAGCAAAATAAAAATATAGAGGAAATTCTATTTGTAGCTGAAATACTTGCTTGCTTTTTTTGTTTGTTTTGTTTTGTTTTGTTTTGTTTTCTGTCTTTTAACATGAACTCAGACGTTGTAAAAGGTGATTTTCAATTTATACAACAGCAGCAGTGCAGGGGGATGTAACACCCTTATCACCCACGCTACCCCAAAATATTCTGCAGGATTTTGGGGACAATCATTGCGAGGTTGTTCATTGCCCATGGTTCAGGCCCAGTGAATCCAGCACAGAGAATTTCTCCTCACCTGGAGGAGGAGGTGGATTAAGAACATTAAACTCATTCCATAGGAAGCCACCACGCCAGGAATCATGGCTGTGTCCATCAGGGAGGGGATGCTGGATGCGCTGTCCCCAGAGCACCTTAAATTGGACCCCCCAGAATTTAGATCCAGGGGGGCTTTTCCAAGAGCATCCCCAAATCAAGGTAACTGTTCACCCAAAGAACTCACGGAGCAGCCTCTCAGCATTTCCTCCTGCTGAGCAGCAGGCCCAACAGATCCCTCCCTGAGCAGGCAGCTCCTGAAAAAAGCAGCGAGGGAAGCAGGATGGCAGGAGGCTGTGCCTGCTCGGGGAGTTTGCACTGCATTTTAAGCAAGAGACATCTTGAGGGTTGTGCTTACCCAAATCCTTCTGCTTGCAAAAGCAAAGCCCATAAACATTTGTTTAAGGCTGCCCTGACATACAGAGTATTTAAACTTTTCACTGCTGCTGCTTGTGAGACATGGCAAAATGTACACATTTTTTTTTCCAAGATTTTATTCCCTCCACCCTTGCCTGTGATTTGATGTGCCAGTTAAAAGCTGAGAGTCTCTCTGGCTACGATGGAGAAAGGTGATTTGGGGTAGAAATATGGCCCTGCTGACCTCATGCAAGGCAACAGCTGATGTTTCAGTGAGAAGATGCTGGATATTTATTTGTAGGGGTAGGGGAGAAATATATTTGTTAGTGAAATGGAGCTTGCTGCAGAGTGCATAAAGGTGAATTATTTGTCAGAAGACTGAAGGAGGTTTATGCAATATGGTATTATTGAGCCGGGCTATTAGCAGAGTGAATTGCTATTGTGACATGCCATTAAATTGTTTTTAGTGTCCACAAAGGTATCATTCTGGAGCAGGCTTCGTTCCTAACAAAGTTATATATTTACTGGACAGCAGCAGATCTCAGAATAAAAATAGTCTGTCTGACCATAAAGTAAAATGAGAGAGAGGAGGGTCCTGTGCTGGAAAGTTTGACCTCTCACTGTGCTCCCAAGCACTCCTGACCATGAGCAGATGAAACCACAAGAAAGAAATAAGGTTAGAAAAATCATAGGCACAAAAAGAAACATTAGGACTGATCAAAACATTCCGTCATCAACTGTGGAAAACCTATAAAACATAAATTGCAGCATTCAGTCAAATATCTTTAATTTAATCCTATTTAGACTCTGAAAAAGAAAAAAAGAAGAATAAAAACTTGCCAGGATTAACATGTTAATTTAACAATGCAAAAAACAAAGAAGGAACAGTTAACTTGAGATTTCTTTAGGAAAAAAAAAAAGGATAATTAAATATATGTATATATATAGTTATACATATTAGATTAAATGTTTTAAAACATCAATCAATGAAAGAAAAGTAATAAATAATGCATGGTGAAAATGTGATAATGTTTATTAAGAAGCAACAGCCTTGTCATCTTCATTTTCTTCTTCAGTGATTCTCCTCTCAAAGGGCTCACTCATTTGGTACTCTCTGCAATTTAGCCTGAGGCCACTCTCTCTAATTCTTGGATGGAAATATACCTGCTTTGCAAAAATAAGTTAAAAGCAGAACAACTGTGCACACTGAAGGTCTCCCCATTAAGCTCCTAAAGGCCAGAGAGTGAATTTTATGCCCTTGTTGCTGTGGAAATCTGGAGTCAGACAATAGAAATCTGGAGAGAGGGAAGGAGAAGGGCAGGAAAATGTGGGAGGAGACCTGAGCCAAGGCTGCTCGAAACCTCCTCCTTCCTTCAGTGTCCTTCTGACCTGGGACACGACATACTCCTCACTGCACCTTCCTTTCCTGAGCTGTAGGAAAAGCTCCTGGAGGTGTGGCAGTGAGCTCAGCCCCTGCATCCTCACTCACAAAGATCCAAAGGGCAAAACCCCTCCTGCCTGGAGGAGCTCAGCTCATCTCCTGCTCCTCACGGCTGGGAACTGGCACCAAGGGAGGCTGAGGGTTTTACCTGAGAGGGGAAGGGCTGGCAAACAGCACAGAATGCTTAATATTATCATTCATTAAAGCATTGTTTGGAATGAGGCACCTTTGCCCTTGTGCTTTCTTTGTCTAATCTTTGGTCCCTGGGTGGAATAATGAGGAAATTCAGACTACCAGTTAAAGAAGTGTAGTACTGATAATTTGCAGTACCTAAACCAAGATGTTAGTGTTAGTGTGCTGTGACATATAAGCTGCTTAATTAAAGTTGCCATTTAATCTGTTTCTGTTCATTTATTTACACTTGACTAAAACAGCAGAGAAAGTTTTACCCGCCGAGGTTTGCCAAATAGAGTGAGCCCTCGTGGTGTGGAAGCTGCAGAGGACAATGATGTGTGCAGAGAGCAGGTTCTGAATCTGTGCCTTCCCTTGCATGCGAATGCAGAGAGAGATGCAGCCCTGGATCTCTGTTATTGTGCACAGATGCAGCTTCTCATTCCCAAACGTCTCCCGCAGTGGGGAACAGTAGCTTGCTGCTATATTTATGCTTTTATTATTTACTGAAGCTTTCCATGGGACATAATTCTAAATTATTCTTCTGTGGTTGATTAGAGTCTATGGGATTTTATTCATCAGCCCAGCAAGGCATTAGAAAATATAAAAAATGTTCATTGTGTTTGTTGTGGTACAAATACATCAAGTTGGACTTGGGATAGAGAGTAGGTGTGTTACAGAGGTAAAACACATCCAGTAAAGCCCTTGATACTCTGGAGCAATGTGAAGAGGCACTGAAAGGGTGAAATTTCAGTTCCACTACCTGTAAGATCCTTTTATTGCCCAGCCAGAATTCACATTTCTTCTCAAGAAATGAGATAACATTCATAGAAAAACTTATTGTACTTCCTACTGTAGTTGCTAGGTGTGATAAGGGGAATGCTGAGAGCCCAGAGTCAGGGCAGAGCTCAATGTTTGTACAGACACCTGGGCCCTGCCCCACTCCCCACAGCACCAACAGAACCATTTCCCTGCAAACCCTGGGAGCTGGCAATGAAGGCAGAGCCAAAGAAGGCTTGGGTTTATCGAGTAGATGTGAAAGCCAGAGAGGAGTTAACCTTGTTGTGCTACGGAAGGAGCTAGGAGTGCATTGGGAACAGAGAGATCAGACAGAAGCAATTTCCACGATGAAATTCTGCCGGTGGCCTTGGGTGCAGTGCAGGGAGAACATCCCTGCCTTGGACACGACTGTGTCCATTCCCAGTGAGACAGCCCTGGCACTGCCCTGCTGCTGACACTGGGACTCAGCAAAGATAACACAGAATTGTTTTCACTTCTGGTGTTCAGCTAATGACAGCAGCAGAAGTGCCTCAAGTGCTGCAGAAGATCGTGTTCTCAGCCTAATCAGGAGTGGGAGGGCTTGAAATCCCCAACTTGTAATTTTAGCCCGATGTGAAGAATAGGGAAGATATTTTAGATGAACACATGTGAACTCCAGGCTTAGCATTTTTTGAAGTTTCATCTACCACAAACAACAAAAGGCACCTCAGATGCTCAGGGGAAGCAAAAGTGGATGGTCAGATATTCATCACCCCACCACTAAAACCTTCCAAGGCTAAGAATTGCAGGTAGCATAAGAGGAAGGCTCAGAGCAAGAAATGCAGGATAAAGCATAGTGCAGCACTCTCCAAATGATGGATTAATTTTTCAGCATAGCTACAATATCTCTAACCTCAGTTTCATGAGTCAGCAAGTCTGATAACATTAATATATAGTAAAAAAAGGTAGGGCAACACCTGGGGATTTTTACTCAACTCAGCTAAATTTGGCTATAAAACCTGCTTTTCATAATTAGAAATTTGGTTCAGTTACCACAAACCAGGTGTGTGTTTAAACAAAAAGATCTGATCCTTGAAGGGATTAAGAGCACCTTTATCCCACCATAATAGTAGAAGTGAGCTCAAAATGATAAAACCTAAATTTAAATCCCCGTAATAATAGCAGCACAATACAAAGCATATATGCAAATCAATATAAACATCTTTTTCCTTTCTCTACTTTAGATAAAGTTAATATTAAAGCTTTCTTTCCTTCCATATTTATGCAAATAACCTTACCTAAATATAGTGTAAATTTTAATTCATTAAAAAGGTCAAGGAAAAAAGTTCCTTTTATTTTCCATTCAGGACTCTTTGCCTGAGATCTTGATGAAATAAATGAATCTGTTTTGTTAATTATTGAAACTGAAATTGTTGAATGGGTATCTAAAACAAAGGATTCAGGTCTGCAGTTCACAGAGGAATCAGTAACAGGAAATTTCTCTCCCATTATGTATATTAGCAGCCACAGCTGGGTCAGCAGATGGATGTGTCCTTGTAGGCGTTTTTCCTCATAAAACATTTGTTGAACCAAAAAAAAAAATAAGTTTGAAGCAGGGTGGGCTTTACTGGAACAGATCAAAATAGACACTTTTCCTTATTGCTTTTTAAAATATGGCTCTACCTGTGTGCCAGCAGTTAGCACAGCCAGGGCAGCTCCTCTGCCTCCTGCCATTCCCTAGCCTGGTCACTTTTCGGGTGTTCCTGAAATCCTTGGTCACATCACCGACACCAAGGAATTTCTTTGCATCAGGATTTAGGATTTCTGCCCAAAGTGTGAAGTATTCCTGCTGCACAAGGAGGGTTCTTGGTGTGGAATAATGTTGATGTGAATCAGTCCATAGGTTCAAACCTCTGTACCTGGGGTTATCTGAGTGACACTTGGCCACAGGACAGCCAAAGCACGTATGTCCCTACACACAGTCCCATGCAGTGGAGCACAAGGAATTGCCTAAAAATACATGGAAATACAAATCTGCTGTGTTCTGCCAAAATTCAGAGTCCTCACACTGACAGAGCAGCGTCCATGCAATTGCAGTGCTCTCACTGGTGCTGTCTGAGAGTCTTTCCCTCAACATCACACCAAAACTATTGTTTTCACCAGAAGCCTTCACTCCATGACTGGGAGTTCCCTTCCATCCCCACACAGCTGGGGATGTTCATGGGATTAACCAGGGGATGCTCCTTTGAGGTGCCTGGCTTTGGAGAAGCTGACAGCATAATTATCAGGGATGAGCAACCAGGTTTTGCCTAATTTTGAACCTGCTCAAATGACCCAGTTTTGAAATTTAGCCTTGAATTTGCAACTTGCTGCATTTACGGTGCCTGTGTAATTGCATTGTAATTATACATTTTCATACCTGCTGTAGCATCACAAGGACTAATTAGACTGGGGGAAATTTTATCCTCACTGGTAAAATACTTCTAAATAATTGATTCTATTGGTTGAGTCAGTCTAAAAAGTATTGGAAACTAGCACATGTGAATATAGCCTGAGTTGCAGAGGATAAGAGATGAAAAAAGGATTCACTGGATATAGTTCATAACATTTGCCCATTATTTATTCCAGGTATTTGTTGGTTTAATGGAAGTCTCAGTTCTGAATGCTTTGAACATGTTATTTGTTATTGACTTCCCTGGATTGCATCATATTCCCAGTATTGGGAGGAAATTGGTCCAGAGTGTGATGTTCATGCAATTTCTGAATGCACTGAGCTACATTTGTCTTTACTACCCTTTACTGGAAAAGTTTGTCTTTTTATGAGTTAATTTTGTTGTAGACAACTCTCTATTAAATACAAGTTATTAACAATTGCTGTTTATGGACAAACTCATTTGGAAAGCTGCATGTTGAAAGGTTTTAACTACAATATTCCTTCAGAATGAGTTTTTTAACTGATGAGTGACTTGTTGCTACGTGCTGCTGCTCAGTAATATAATGTCTTTCTCCTAATGTGCACTTCGGTTATGTTCATTTGATTTCTTCTGCAGACAGAAGTCTCAGAAAGAGACATCCATCCACAGCATCAATACAGTGTGTTAAACATCTATTACAGAAAAAAAAAAATGTAACTACATTATAGTTTAAGTGCCAATATACTGCAGACCCAAAGAAATAATTTTTATTGGTAGAAATAGTTTTTTTTATGTTGCAGTAATCATTGTGGTCCTTGTGCTAGGGGACACAAGCAACAGCAAGATTCCTGTCTTGGTAGAAAACAATAATCTAAAAAGGCTTTTTTCCTTCTCCATCAGCAAACAGATTTGTTGACAGTAAGGCTCAAAAATGTGTCATTTCTGACCAAGGTGTCATCAGGAAAATTGTGTCAGCTTCTGGTCACAAGCACAGAGAAAAGAAGGGGAGGTGGGTGTGGAAGAGCCAGAAATGTGATGGAGGTGCAGGCAACAGGAATGGAACAGGATCACCCTCAAGTCCAAGTTCTGAACTGGGTGTCCCACATCCCAGATGGGTGCTGTGATGATCCATTCGGCAGGATGAACTCCATCAAACTCACATGGAGACTAAAGGAAAGCTGTGGTTCTTCCCCAGGACAGAAGGGACTGTCTGAATGCCCCTTTCTCAGCAGTGAGAGTTGGAACAGCCACTGCCTCCACTTTCCAAGGAGTTCTGGTGGGAATTGAGGCACCTCATTCTCAGTGCAGTTTGCTGTGAGGCTGTGAGGTTCCTGCTGAAGTTCTGGGGAACCAGAGCCACCTACAACCCTCCAGTGGTTACTGGAAACCTCTGTCCCTCCTTGGATGGGCTGAGAGCTGAGGGGCAGCCTGCAGACCTTGTCATTGCTCAGACAGGCAGAGTCACAGAAATCTTCCAACCTCACTTTTCAATAGAGAAGCTCAAAATCACTTCTCAGTTGTTTTCCATCCGAAAATTCCTTTTTCACCCCCAGGGCACTGCAGATGTACCTGGTGGCACCCACAAAGCTCCTGCTCGCCCACAGTGGTGTGTGGGACTTGCCCTTTCATTTGTCACCCTGAGCTGGTGTGATCTGGAGAACAGAGCAGTGGCAATGCCACTGCTGCTCCCCCAGTGAGCACTCAGGGTCCCTGTGGCTTTGCAGGGACAGAGGTTGGGAGGTTCTCTGAAACCCTTCAGTTGTGGCAAACTGAAATTGTATCACAGGCACCACTGAATGAAAGGAGCCTGAGGGATCATTAGTATCCTTCCATCACTTCCTCATTAGTTCTTAGATAGTGTTTTAATGACAGCTTGAGAGGCTCAGCATCCTGCCCTCTTACTATTTATGATCCCCACAGTGCTAATGTGCACTTAATGAGAAATTCTTGTCTTGCTTGTAAATCCTGTAGCCGGCATTCAATTTATTGACAGATGTTTGCTTGGGCCTCTTTAAAATTACTTCATAAATCTTCCAGGATAAAAGGCCTCAAGTTTGGTTATTAAGACAGGCCCTTGTTGACAGTTTCATATTTAACTGTTTGGAACTGGACTGTCAGGGCTGTAATGGAGTGCACGGCGGAGGGTTTGCATTCTTCGGGCTCATTTACCATGTTTTCTGCACCTATCAGGTTTTCTCTTTTTGAAGTGTGTTGACTGTCCCTTATAATCCCTTTAGTTAACTTCCCTGTGACCTCTTTGTGCACCGCACTTACTCATTTAGCATATCAGCGTGTCAGCTGTGATGAAGTGTTTATGCTGATATGAGCTGAGGGCTGAGCAAGCGCTGCATGCCAGAACCTCCTGGCTGTAATGCTGATAGGAACTGAGGGCTGAGCTTGCACTTCATGCTGGAGCCCACTGGACATGTCACAGACAGACACAAGTTTGCTGCCTCCTTCTCCCACCCTCCTATTTTATTATTTTCTCCTCTAGGTCTGGGGTTATATCTTGTAAAACCTGGGGGATGGCTTTTCCCAGCAGGTCAGGGCAACTGGGATTTGGAAAGAAAACCCTGTAGCCCTTGAAGTGCGTCCTGAGCTGATTCCTTTCTCCCTGTGATCTCCAGTGCTGTGATCACAGCTGTAAGAATAAGGATCTTTAATCCCTCAGCCCTGCTTTTCTAAGGAGCTGCTGTTGCATCTGTGTAGCTCTGTTTGCCACACGTCACTCTGAGGAACGAGGACCAGGCAAGAGTTTTCCACTTCTCTCAGAGTCTCACAAAGCTCTTCCAAATGCACCTTTGAGTGACATATATTAGAGAGGTCTGGTCCAAATGCTGCATTTAGAGTGTGCAATGACAGCTTTTCAGGCCATTATTTTAGAAGAGACTTTTTTTGTCCTCATAGTGAACAGAAAAGATTAAAAATTTAGAGAGCTGCTAGAAGATTGGGATAATTCAAATAGCTATTAAACCCATGACATCAGCCAAATTCACTCCACTTAAGTCCGTCAAAAACCATTCAGATCAGACATTGGACGGTAATGAGCATCTCAGCTAAAAATAAAATGTTTGGGCTTTTTTTTGCTTACTTGGTGGTGCCATGGTATATTACATTGCTTGAGGAGTGTCACATCACATCGTGTGGCTTCTGTAGGATCCTCTGCTGACATGACATAACTCTTTTTATACTTACAAAATATTTTTGATGGGATCCTTGCCATTTAGATACTTTTGTTTAGTCATTAAGCTTAGTAAAATTCAGAAATCTAAGCATTAATTCAACTGAAAGAGGGAATAGTTATCTGCAAGTGGAGCCAGCTAATTCCTTGTATATTTATGAACATGAGGAGACTGGACTTTAGCAGGCTTTAAAGTCTGCTGAGGTCCAGCCAGTATTCACCTGAGGCACTTATCAAGGCATGAATGATCCTGTTAGATCTGTGTTAGGATGAAGGGAATCCATCTCTGTGCTTCTCCCGGAGCGGGAGCCAGAAAAGCCTCTCCAAGAGAAGTCAGACCCCACAGAGTGTTCTGCATTCTCATCTTGCAATTCAGAGGAATTCAAAGCCATATTAAGCAGGAAAGGACACCAAAGGCAGGAAGCACTGAGATAAGGCATTAAAGTGAAGGAAAAAGCAGGTGAAGTTATTTTTTAGCAATTTTGCTGGTACATCTGAGAGCAGTCAATGCAAAAGGGCAGGCAGGCACTGACTAGACTAAATACAACTAATGGTAGAGGTAGAATGCTGCCTCAAATTTCAAACAGCGCCTTTTGCGTGAGCTGCTCTGACCGCCTGGAACTTCCAGGAGGATCAGAAATGTAAGGCCCTAATGCCAGCAATGCTGTATGGGCATTTATGGGTTCTGGAATGACTGAAAACAGGATAATACTGCCTGGGCTAAGGAGGAACCTGAAAATACCATGCAGCTGACACCATTCTCTTCAGTCCGATGAAACTCTCACCATCATATCCCACAGCAGCTGGAAGTGCTGAGATTGAAAGGGGACAAAGAAGAGGGAAGCACAATTACTCAGGATAAGGAGGTGTGGGAACTAGAGAAGGAGCAAGCAGGCCCCCCATGTTCCTGCCATTTGTCATCTATTTTGATGGCTCACGTCAGGTGCTGGCAGTGTAATGGATGACAGCAAACACGTCTCACTAAATGTCTTTGTCCCAACATGCTGCAAGGGACACGTGAACAAATGACTATTTTGCAAAATTTTGATGTGTGTGAAGTGTCCTTATTAATAGCTTGGTTCTGCTCCCAGCTGGATTGGGTGGTCTCATCCCTGTTGGGTTGGGAACAGGATTGCACCCTGAAGGATTTGTGCTTAGCTGTTACTTCAAGAACAGATTTGCCAAAGAAATGCTCAGAGGAGAGAACAGAGTGTTCCAGCACACACAGGTAGAAGATGGTATTTCAGACTGAGCACACTGGGCAATCTTTGCTCATGATTCATCAGTCAAAACACGTCAATTTTATCCCAGAACAGCTAAAAAAAAATCTGCAACTACTTGACAAGTACATTTTTGGTGCAGGTCCCAGTTCTTTCCCAGTTGGCCCATTGGCTTGTCTGTCAGCATCTCTTGCACATTGTGGAAAATTAACCCTGCGGCGTGTTCTATTTGCTGTTGTCCTGTTTTTCTCAAATGACTCCTTTATTTGAGATTCTCAGAGGTAAAAAAAAGAGAAATCTGGCACTTAAAGGCCATGGAAAGTGGGCATTTACATTCCCCAAGTGGTTTTAGAAACCTACCCTTCACAACCAGGATTGCCTTTTGGGTTTGTTTCACATTCTGTTGTAAAGCTCCAGCAGCTTCTCTCTCACTTGCTTGGTTTGGTAAATTTTATCTGCTGGCTCAGGATCTCTGTTTCATTTTTGGTCTCTCCGGAACATAATATTTTTTTAATTGTCATTACAAATTTCAGACTTTTTCTACATGGGGTTATAATTCTGCCTCAACAGATTCACAGTTTTGATCAAAGCTTAAAATATCCTTGGCTAGAACTATCCTGATGCAACAATATTGACATTACAGAATGTTTTTTTCTTGGCATTATCCTAGTTATTCTTTTTTTCTAATGTACACTGTTCTGTAGTGTGTTTTCAAGATATTCTTCAGTGCTAGCAGAAACCCCTTGTTAAATTTACAAAGCGTTATGTATTCCCTCCTGAAGGATATTTTAATTTTCTCTCCTAATGGAGAAGGATAGCAGCGGAAATTCTACTTGGGAGTTATCTTTCTTAGTGAAAAACTGCATCTGTTTCGAGCTGAGCAGTGGCTGTGCAAGCCAGAAAGTTGCACTCAGCTGTATCCTCAGGAAATAGAATAAGAAAAGAAACTTTGCCCCAGGTGCTCTCATTCAGTCCAAGCTGCACTGTGAAGTCGTGGCTCTGGTGAGAGCTGGAGTGAGCAGTGAGCCCTGAGCACGCACAGGGATGGATCTGTGCAGGGGTCACTTTGGCCACCCCACATTCCTTTCTGTCCTTCCTCTCTGTGGTTCCAGTGACTTTGTCCCCATGGTCCAAAGTGGGTTTGCAGTTCTCTGGTGGAGTTTTAGATTGAGGGACGCAGGGCCTGCACTGGCCTCTGCCCCTGGTGATCCCCTGGCACGTTGTGCTGGCCATGCTGGGAGGGTTTGGAGCTGTGCTGTATTTGTTCTCTCCTCCATCCCACCTTTGTACAGGGACTGGTGTTGCTGCTCCCTTTGTCCTGGAACAGATATGAAAACACACTTCAAACTAAGAGCTTCATCTTTATTTCAATTTTTCGGTGGCTCCTTGGACTCCCACCAAACTCTTCCCTCTTTCCTCTGGTTGGAATATCTGTTGGGGAGGTAATAGTGGTAATTTCACTGCATCACATCTTCAGTCACTGCTCAATGCTGTGATCATTTCTTCTCTTCTACTCATGGAAGAATTGGGTTTGTCCACTGACATCACAGGTGGACTGGACAGGTTGAGCTGCCTGATGATTCCTGTATTTCCTCTTTCCATAGGAATCCTATTCTTAATTTATAGAAAGACAAAAATCTGTCCGTGCAATGAAAATGTGCTGTGATCTATTGGGCTACCATTGATGAATGATGAAAGGCTTGATATTAATGCCCTGAATATGTATAATCCTGGGCCAGCCATGGTCTAGGGTCAGCAATCATTCACTTCATTTGATACATTTCCTCACATTGGCTTAACTCAGAGCATAAAACCCTACTGGAGCCCTTATAGAGCCTAAATAGTGGTGGAAAATCTGAGGAATTTGCTCCAAAGTTCTCCCTAGGCTATTGCTGCTGATAATCAGCATCTAAAATGTGATGAAATTTCTTTTGTTAACTTTGCCTGCATACTTAGTTGTATTTCACATCACTTTGGACTCCTGATTAGTTTTTTGTGCACACAACTGTACACATCAAATTCAATAAATGTGCAGGAAAGGCAGCATTATCACCCAGCTCCTTTTGAAAATGCAGCCTCCAGGGATATATTTCCATTGCAGCATGTGGAGATTTTGTCACATGACATACGTTAATCTTTTCAGAACCCTACAGCTGAATCCCAGGCAATGCTCTATAAATGCATCCCTGCACTTCCACAAAGACAAGCTGGAATCTTCCTTGGGGTCTGATTTTTCTACCTCCATTGCATAGATCCATGTTTACCTGGGAAGGTTTTGTAAATAAGGACAAGTTCTGTGCCCAAGGGCGGAAGAAGGGCTCGTTTATCTTTGTCTCAAGGGACCATGGCATTGTGTTTGCTCTGTAACAAAATCCGGAAAAGCCTTTGGGACGCAGTCCCACTGTGTGGGAGTGTCCAACAGTTGGCTGTGGAGAGCAAGGGTGGATTTTACACTCCCAGTAATGGTGGTGAGTTATCTGTAGAAATCTCCCCACTCAGGGATTAGGGATTGTCACTCTGTCTGTGTGCACAGTTCTGTTTCTCTCCTCCTTGTGCTGTCCCCAGGAGAGGTGCCTTTCGCAGGACTGTGAAATTTTCTTTAATTACTCAGCTACCACTTGGGCTCCCATTTCCTCTCCAGCTGCTCTGGAGAGGGAGAGTGGCAGGACTTAATTCTCTTATCAAGAAGGGCATCACAGGGTACAAACTTCTGCAGAGTTTTTGTCAGAGCTCTGAGCTTATTGTCTGCCTGCTTGGCAGAGAAAAAGTGGCTGTGTGTCTCAGGCAGCCTAAGTGATTTGCCTGCAAAAAAAATTCCTTGTGAAAACATGAGCGATTTTAAAAGAAGCTTAAGAAAGACCTGTCTGACAGAAAATGGGTTCGGAATTAAATTTCCCCATTTCTCAAGTGTTCTTAGAGTCAGGATTTTGGTTCAGTTCCATCACTGAGAGAAATTAAATCAAATGTAATTGTGGATACTCCTAATCCAGGCTCTGACCGTAGCTCTGGCAAAGTTGTCCAAGCTGATTTCCCAGGCTGGAGGGTGCTGTGGTGGATCTCAGGAGTGACATCAGTGCAGGTAGGGCTGGAAGAGTAGAATTTGCACATTTGGGTCATGGTTTAGACACACTGGAGTCATAAACTGCAGATCCACTCAGACAGCTGCAGCCCTTGCTCTGCACACTGCAGCTGCTACTTAAAAACTACTGGTTCCTCTCTCCTGCCTCCCTTCCTCCTCCGGGCAAGGGCCCCTGAACAGCCTCATGACAATGTCCTGGTCAGCTCTTTTCTGTTTAAAAAAAAAAAAAAAAAACTACCAAAAAACCAACAAACTTGATTTCCTGTTCTGGTGAGCCATATATCACTGACGCTCCCATCTGTGCCGTTTGTCTGTGACAGAATGACAGGTGTCATTTATCATTGGAGCTTGAGGAAGCTGTGGGAAGAGGGATTGAAATTTTTTCTGGAAGCAGTCAGTGTCTACAGACTGCCAGATCATTAAAAAGGGGGCTTTCCAAAGAAAGCTGTGTGTAATGTGATTGCACTTACTGTCAATGACAGGCTGAGAGAAAGAAGAAACATCAAAAAAAGAGAGAGAGGGGGAAGGATCGAAAGGGAGAAAGGGAGAGAAATGAAGTTTCTGCCAGGGGCATTTAAAGCTACAGCACAACAAATGCAGGAATCTTTTTTTGGTTTGGTTTCAATATCTGCATACTAAGTAAGGCCTTTGGAGATTTCAACTCAGCTTGGAGTGCCAATAAGGAAACCAAAACAGGAAACTCCTTTAGCAGCACTTATTCGCATCACATATTATTTAGGGCACTGTAACAGAGTTTGTACTTTAAGGAGCGTGTCTCAAAGCACAATGACTTAAGACTGGAATAGGAGCTAGCGGAGACAGGAAAACCTATTTGGTCTGCAGCTGAAGCTCCCAATAAATCACAGGGCAGAACTAAGACCAGATACAAGGCCCTTTTTCAAAAAGGAGACATTTACAACGTCCTGTTTGCATAAGGACATTCAGGAAAAGCAGCATAATATCTCTATTTCAGCACCACCTAGGCAGGCTCCAATTGGGGATTTGAGCTGAATGTTTCTTTCTTCTCATGGTAAAGAATGCTTGTCACAATTACAGCAAATTGTCCTCCTACTTGAGGTACACAGAACCAAAATTAAGACTGTGTTTATTGGGAAAAAGAACTTCCAACAGATATCAAATGTTTTAACAACAAAAAGAAACTGGGCCAGATTTTCTATTGGTTTTTGTGTTCTCCTCAGGTGAGCTGGATATGTTTGTCCCTTAGCACAGTTCTTTCTGCTGGAGCTGTATTGCAGAGCCAAATTCAAATCAATGTAACACAGAGAGACTGGGGATTGCAAGGGCGATGCTCAGGAGCTGGTCACATGGGGTAAAGGGTGATACTGGTTAGCCTGAAATAAGTCATTTCAGTCCTTCCTGGGGTGAGAATCTGTGGCTGCAGGAAATCCCAGGGTGAGTTACAAAACTGAGGGCTGACCAAGCAGGTAAATCTGGCTGTGTCCAGAGCCCAGGGACCCGACATCCAACAGGTGAGGGCTCTGTGAGTCTGGGCGAGCGACATGGTCCTGGGCATGGACTTTCTCCTCTGGGCTCTCTTTAGAGTGATGGGTTTTCCTGCAGGCCTTTGGGAAAGACAAAACAGGGAAAAAATAGAGGAATTTTCACAGTCCTTTGCACAGGGTGTGTAAGGAAAGGGGGAAATCATCTCCCTGTCTTCTGCCACCAGGCATATCCATGGAAAGGCAAGGAGAATCCAGCTGTGCTGGATAACAGCAGCATCTAATAATTGAGGTTCTCCTGGGGAAATCTGTTCAGTTCCCATCTATGCGAGAGGATCTGTGAGTGAACGTTATCTGATTTCTCCATGTTTTCAGTTTCTGTTCTTTAGTATCTCCTATAGAGATTTGAGTTCTTTAAGATGGGAACCATCTTGCAACACCTTGAAAAGGATGTCTTGCTCTGAGCTTGTGTTTCTTCCTGCAGCTGCAATACAAAGACTGTAATTATTATGGTAATGAAAAATGAACATTCTGCCTTATGCTTAACAGTTCCATAATTTCTAGCAGTTGCATCTATTTACATGGGTGCTGATTTACACCAAGGTTTGCCTCTGTGGAGAGCATTCCCTGGAATCAGAGAGATGAGAGCAATCCCACACAGAGCTAATGACTGAACACGTGTAAGTGCTAACACTGTGCAGTTGGATGATGAAGTTGTTGCATGTGTTCCCATGTAAGTTTGTTTGGGCACCCTTCCCAATGTGTTAAATGCCATTATATCATTCTTATCATCACCAAATATCATTCTTTCCTAGCATTGGAATTGCAGAGCATGTGTGCACATGGATAGGCATATATCCATGCATACACACACACTGATAAACATCTTTATACATCAGGTTCAAGACCACTTTTACCAGGTGAAGACAATTTTTGCCTGACATTTGATTCTTGCCAGGCTGGACTCCAGGTATATGTGCTTTCCTGTGTGAAGATAGGTCAAAACTGCTTTAAATGTCATCTCCCTAGTGCAAAACAGATATCCCTGTTTTCAGCAGCTACATGAAGGAAGCAGAATATAAAATCAGGCCTCAAAGTCATATCCGTGGTTCTGTTGACATTTCTGTCTGTGGGGTGACAGAGGCTGTCCCTGTCATTCTCAGCACTACACCTGTACTACTCCTGTAACACTCAGGGGTTGAAAGCTTACCTGGAAATGCTTCCTGTGAGTCCAGAACAATGGATGGCATGCCATGGGCACACATATCTCAGAGAAAACTACAGCAGGCAACAGGTATCAGCCTCACTTTTTAGCATATTTGCAGTAAAGTCACATCCAAGACTTCCAGTTCAAAAAGAAAAAATGTAAGTTGTTGCTGGTGTGGTTTTGCTTTGAAAAAGGAATTGCTGCTCACAGAGATAAGGTTCTGCCTTCTGGCCAAGTGGTTATAACAGTGAGATCTGGGTAAATTCCTCCGTTCAGCACAGCTGGGGTTTGAGACTAAACACTGGAGTCTTTACTCAGCCAGTCCTACTCTAGTTCTGCCTTGAATGTGTTGTTTGGGATCACAAAATGTAGCCCAATGTGCACAGCAAAGGCTTCTTTAGGCTAATGGTGGAGAAACAGGACCAAAATATCATTTACTGTCAGGAAGAGCTGAAGTGAAAAGGGGATTCAAGCCCAGATTTGAAGAACCTCCCACCTCAGGTGGCCATGGTGGGTCATTGTCACCAGACCATGTCACAGAGAAAAATGGCTCTGCAAAGGCACCTGGAGGTTTATTTAGACTGTCAGCAGTTATCCCCCAGCTGCAGACTTCTTACATAAAATGTGTGCCCAACATTGGCTGAACAAACCTGGACTTAATATTTACACAACATTACAACCTGTTGGAACACACTCCTGCAGATAAACATCCCATGTTTGGAACTGCATCATTTTCTCTTTGCTGGTGACATGTTGGTGTTGCAGGGGACGTTTGGTTCACAGCAGATTTCTCAGCAATAGCTGAACAGCCAGAATTGCACAAACCAAGGCCATAGAAATCTTATTTTGTTAATAAGATTCTGGATTACTTTTATTGATAAAATTACCAGTTAAGGAGAAATCAGTAAAATTTGAGGTCTGTAATACAAGTTGCCACATACGAATATGCTCCAGGATCTGTCATACATGCTGATTCTTTAAAATTAGGAGGAATTACACCATAATGTGTGATAGTCTCTTGCCTTTTGGTCTTTATTTAATTTCTGTCCACTAGAGAAAATGATTTAAGCTGTAAAGGGGAAAGAGGGGAATCCATCAATATGTACATTGTTTTCCTCCAGAGATTAAATAAAAGTTTGTGCATGTATTTACATTTTCCTTCCGTAGTATATACTGCCCAGTTATATTTGGAATGGGGCTTCAGAAAAGCTGCAGAGGAGTTAATGAGAATAGGATGTTTGTACAATTCTGTAAATATTGGTTTATGTTTCTGGGAGCAGCTATCATATATCTTGAGCCTTTCTTTCTAGGCTAGCGGCTCTCTTGGACTCCCATTTAGGTTAAACCTTTGGCAAGGGTTCAAGGAGCAGGGAAAGCAGCTGAGGATCTGGTCCAGTGGGAGAGATCCAAGAAAGCTCTTAGATGCTGGATGTGCAGCTGACAGGGATTTCAGGAGCCTGAGCTCGAGGCCGAGGGAGCAGAGGGGAAGTTGTGCTGCCCTCAGTGTCCAGAACCTCCAGGAGCTGAAGCTTTAGCCAAGATGATCCCACACGGGGCTCATGTGCTCCCCAAGACACATTCCCTGAATGCACAGGGAAACCAGAGCTCAGATTTATATCCCAGTGTCTGGGAAATTCCCTTTCTCCTCTTCTCTATAAGGCAGCATCTGAGATGATATTTCTCTTTCTCTCTCTCTCTCTCTCTCGTTCTCTCTTTTTGCTTAAACTCTGTAGGGCAGATGTAAAGGTCAAGCCAATTGATTTGTCTGGGTAGCAGGGCACTCTCAGTGGAGATGCAATTCACAGTTTCATAAAGTCTGGTGGTACTGGCTTGACTCAATGTTTGTGAGGAGAATCTACAGTTAGGGAGACCTCCATCATTGTTGAGAGCATCTCTGTAATTTGTCTTGAAATGATTATATTTCAAGTTTCTTGCTAAAACAACTCAGAAATGCTGGTAGGTATGTTGGGGGGTAAAAGCCACTAAGTAAATAATCCATGTTCCCTCTCTATATAACTATGAAATGCATCTTGTTCACTTTTATCTTTGTCACAGAATGATTGACATGTAATATCCCAGCTTGACACTTTGATATTGGTGATCAGAGCAATTTGTTTCAACCTGCATGCTAAACCCTCAAGGTTAGGATATTCCTAAAATATAAACATAAAGGATGGATTAGTGCTATCATTGCCTAGTTTATAATCTGTTCTTATCAGCAAAGGGCTGGTATTGCAAAAGAGCTGATTTCTTTCTGTCAGTAATTTCAGTGCCCATTGTAACTGAACGTTTCTTTTGCTCTTTACTTGTAACACTGAGTTATTCCAAGCCTGTTCATTAATACAGAGATAGTTGAGGTAAACTGGATATATCCATGAGCTCCTGTGTGGTTCTTGATGCACAATATGGAATGGGACTGGTTTGGCAGAAGACAAATGATGTTGTCAGCCTGATGAGAACACTTTGCTTCTCAAGGAGAACATCAGTGCTCCTTTTCTATTTTGTCACAGCACATTGTTCCTTTATTCTTCATCTTTCTACATTGCCAAATACACCTATATAAATGGTTTGGATACCTGAGAAATAATGGGTAACATCCTTCTTCATTGCCTGGGTTCACAGTTTATTTGGTAAATGCTTTTGACTCCTTTCAGCAGTCACATGAAGCTTTAGGAGGTGTCAGTGAGCCTGGAGAAGGGTTTATGAGGCTGATGTTGTGTTGGAAGGGACCTTAAATATAATCCATTCCCACTACTGCCATGGGCAGGGACACCTTCCACTATCCCAGGGTGCTCCAAACCCCAATGTCCAACCTGGCCTTGGGCACTGCCAGGGATCCAGGGGCAGCCACAGCTTCTCACAGCTTCCTTCCTAAAATCCACACTAAAGTCAATCTACGCTCTTCTGTGGGGCTTCTCTGTGGCATCATCTGCCACTGAGGAACCTTCTGTGCCTCAGCCTGTGAAAGCTTTTGCTGTTTTCCTTGTTTCCTTGCATCCAATTTAATGCTGAAGCCTGATTAATCAAAGTCCTTGGGCTGCCACTGATCAGCTCTGAGGTGCCACACTTCCTGTAACCATTTCACTCTGGGATGGTTCCTGTGCTGGTCAGGACTAGGGACACACTGGGACTGGTGTGGGGAAGCCAGAAAAATGCTGCTGTGTGTCTGGGACACCAACAGGATCCTGTTCCTTGTCCTGGGATGGACACAGTTTACAGCCAGCTCCTCCTTTTGTGATATTTCCCTGCTGTTAAAATTAGAAAACTCTGCCTTCTGGCCGGGAAGGAGGGCCAGACTTGTCAAATACAAGGTAGTTTGTAAGTGTAACACTATTATTCACATTGATATTTTTAGCAGTTTTCTGGTGCTTGTTGAGATTTGAAGCCAAGAGTTCTTTGAGTTCCCCTTTCCTTTCCTGCAAATCCCCAAGCACACACCTTCCCACACTGGATCATGGAAGAGAGGGTTTCTCCTGGTGTGCTCAGCCAGAGCTGCCTGGCTGATATCAGTGTAGTACAAGTGGAGGTCAGAGACTTGGTCCCCATGCAGCTCCTTCCCTTCTCCTGCAGTGTAGAACAAAATAGTGCTGCACTCACTGTTTGCGGCCCCTTCCCATCACAGATTTCACTTGTGCTTAGTGAAATGCTCCCAGATCCTCCCGAGCTGGAGGTGCTATTTAAATGTAAATTATTATTTACAATATCTTATGCTTGATATAAGTTTTGGGGAAGTTTCATCTTTACACTTGTTTGCAGCAGCAAATCCTTTCATAGCTATAATTTATATGCAAAGGTTTTCCCTGTCCTATCACACATTTTCCAGTATGTTTTGATGAAGTCTGAATAGTTCAAATTGAGCTCCAGCATTGTGCATTTTATTTATTTCCTATCTCATTTGTATTAAGTTTTGTCATAGGTTAGGGCTTGCTTTTATATTCCAGTAAGAGAGGATATAGAATATGTGATTATTTGAGGTCTTTGTTATTTATATATCCTGCATCCCGTGTGTGCTGCTCTGGTGTCCAAGTGAAATGCAGGATTCTATTTTAATTCTCATGACTGTATGTGATCATTAACAACCACTGCACCCAGCACAAAATAAAAATGCAATTCCAAGAAGTGTGCACATAAATAAATATAAGTGAGCACGTAAAAGAATGAATGAGATAAATTGGTTCTTTTCAAATATCAAACTTATCTTCAGTTTAAGGGAGGCATCCTCTGCGCTGCCTCTGCTCCAAATGGCACTTTAAAAAAAAATTAAACTTAACAATAAAAAAGAATTCATTGCTTTTAATAACATTTTCAGCAACGTGCTGAGGGTGGGCTCCCATTTTCCATTTTTTTTCCCTTAAGACTGCAATTTTGAAAATAGCAGGAAAGGTCATAACACATTGAGCATTGCCTTGCCATTTCTTTAGCACTTCTGAGTTTCAGTCAGCTTGGGTTTGTGTCTCTGCTGAAGCCCCGCAAGCTCCAGCCCGTTCCCTGTTCCCAGCAGTTGGAAGGGGAACCCTCGCCCCCTTCTGTCCAGACGCTGGGCTGGGGCCTGGATCCCATTGTTGTGCTCAGCATCTGCTCCCCATCCTGCCCGGCCAGGCACGGCGAGGGCTCCTCTCAGACATGGGATCCGTCAGCTCGCTGGCAGCTGTCACTACAGCAGCCAAACACCAGACGCGAGATAAAAGCTCCTGCTTGTGTTTCCCTGCAAAATAGGAAGCTCGGCTTCCTCCCTGTTTCAGAGATTTCCTGGGATGTGCAGCTCGGCATTGTCTCTCCAGCAGAGAGGAGCCTCCAGTGTCACTGATTTCCAGCCCGCAGCAATAAGAACAGCCAGACACGGTGATTAAAAGCAGGTGACTGTCAATCCTGGTCAGTTTGGAGAAGCTCTGAACTCTGGAAGATGCTCCAAGCAGTTTTCACTCCTCCTTTCCCTGTTCCCTCTCTCCCGTGTTGCTTGTAGATCCTTCAGGCACTGCAAGGCCACAATGAGGTCACCCCAAAGCTTCTCTTCTCCAGGTGAACAATCCCAACTCTCTCAGCCTTTCCTCATCCTAGTGCCTTTCTTTCTTCTCTGTAAACCAGGAATAACAGGGCTTCCATATGTGCCCAGGCTTGTCAGGAGGAGAAATGCCTCAAAGCTGGGGGTACCTGGCGGGACAGTGACAGGGCTGTGCCAGGAGCAGAGGTGGATTTGTTCAACCCTCTCAAATGAAAGGTGCACAGTGACCTCCACCCTTCCTGCTACCCACCACAGAGTGATCTCTGACAAAATCAAACACAATTCTTACAGCAAGGCAATAAAAACACCTTCTTTAATACAGCCTCTTGGGGCTCAAAAGTCCATAGAATACCATTTTTTTCAAATAATGTAATTACTGCTCAAAAAAAAAACCCAAACCAAATGAAAAAAAAAATAATTAAAAAAAAGGCTAAAAGATATTCCTCTTCTAGCTTAAGCACAATTTTTGCTCCACCAGCAGACAATGAACTCCAGTGGCTGTGAGCAGCCAGTCATCTCTGACAGCGCAGGGCTTCTGCTGTATAAAATACAGTATTTATAATGTTTCTGCAAGTGTCTCTTTGATTGCATTATTCCTTTGTCTGACCTATACTTTCAGATAAAAGTGTTTTGCTTAGAAACTACGTAATAAATCAAGTGGAGGAAACAGACACGTTCCTTTTCTATCAGGGACTAAATGTGAAAAATGGTTTCAAAGAAGCTGAGGGTAAATGATGGAGTTCTGTTACCAGTTTTGCCTTTGCTGAAACAAAGTAAAGGTAATGTACAGGAGGAATATCTCAGGGTCACTGCAGTCGTATGTCAAGTGCTAGAATAGTACTTTATTTGGCAAAGAGATCAAAGAAAAGCTTTGTGTTATTTTTCTTCTGTATGCTGAGGAATGGAAGAGGTTTTCTCCCCTTTTATAGTTACTAGAACTGTAGTTTCCCTGATCCGAGATGAGATCACCCACTCCAGGATATGATTACATTTTGGTAGTTAAAAAAAAAATTACATAAGTACTAAGCATGATTTGACCTACCTTTCCTGTGTCAGACTGCTGAAATTATTTTACATTTATATAAATCCAAGCTGCTTTGCACCTTTTTGTAGCTAAAATAAATGCTACCCTGGGAGCCAGGGGTCTCATGGTGGACAACTTATTGCATGTTGAACGTGTCACAGTAAATCTGAAAGAGGTTTTAAGCTGAAAAGAGATTTTTCCCCCCCCCCCCCTTAGAAGGCTAGAGGAAAGTAAGGAAATTAATTTTCAAAGCAGAGGAATCAGGAAAATTCCTTTTCATATTCTCTTCTCCTTTTCTGCAAGCACTGTGCTGAGAGAGAAAAAAAAAAGTAAGGCCAGTTTTAAGTGAAGTAACCACTTACTGAAACACTTGCAGAGACAAATCCTGAAGTTATATAGGCTGCAGTGATTCTATTTTCCAAGCCATGCTTTCAAAAGTGTATGATATACTATGGTTGTCTTTAATGCTACAGTTAACATATATTAAAGAAATGCTGGTGTCTTCATCCTCTGCATGTGCGTGATGCACTCGCTCTCACTCTCCTGGTGGCTTTGAGCTTCAGGTCCTGCCCGTAGCAGACTAAGGGAAGGATTGTTCCCAACGGAGCAAGTGTAGGATGAGACTACCCCATCCCAATGCCTCAGGAATCCTTTGGGAAGGACAGACATCCCCTGTCCCTCCCAAAGCATCATCCCCCTCTTGCTGTGCTGGGAGTTTATTTGCCACAGCTTAGGAAAGGAGCATCCCTGAAAAATTATTCACATTGTTCCACAGAGCTCCTACCTCACATCTCTTTTCTTTTTCCAAAAGCTGATGAAATTAATGAGAAGTGACAAAAGGAAAGGAGCTCAGCTAACGACGTGGCTGAGGTCAGGCTTGAGGAACGAGCACAGTGGGTTAAAACACCAACACAGTAATGTAGGTGGGAGCAAATGAACCGTCTAATAAATAATTAACAATTAATTTTCTTCTGTCTTTTATCTTTACCTCTGTTTTTTTCCCCTTTACTTTTCTACCCCACGCTTCTGTTTTGCATTTTCCGTGTTCCCGCAATTAATTAAAAAACAAAATCAAAGCGCGGGGTTACAAAGTTCCAGTGGTGAAATCCTGCTGGAATGAAAAGTTCTGCTTCTCCGATCCTATTAGCTTGTGCTGGTGTCGAGGGCTGGCTGTGCATATTTTATGGAGCAGTGGATCCCAGCACAGCCCCGCTGCTGCCGAGCTGGGAAGCTTTGTTTTAGAAATCTCCAATGCGATGTAGCCGCAGTTTGTGTCATGTTATATTGTCATATGACAAGACATGAACCAATGTAAGCCAGCGGAATGCAGCACAATGCATTGTATGACTTACACCTTGTCAGGTTTTTTGGCTTCAGAAAGAGCTTTTTTCCCCAAGGTAGTAAGTGATGCTAGAAAAAAATCCCCGTGTTACCTAGGAACTGACAGGTGCCCCTATTTTCTGACTATCCAAATTAAATTTAATCTGGATGTGTTTCCACACAGCAAATCTAAATGTTGCTTTACTTTTTGTCACTTCCCGATTGGAACATTAGTGGCCTGCTAATGTGATTAACTGTTTGCCTCAGGCAGCTCAGGCTGGGCTTTGTCCCACTGGACAACTGATGAGCTCAGCAAAGTTTAAAGCTCCCCGGCTAAGAAGGGATCAGCATCTCAAACCTGTATCCTGGCCTTGGGGGATTGAGCTGGGCAGGGCGAACAGGAGACGTCGCTGTGCTGGCACCGAGCTGGGGAGATGCACACAGGGATTTTCTGGGGCACCTTATCACGCTCTGCCTTATCAGAAATGCAGCTGCACATTGGTACCTGTGCCATGCCCAGGTGTGCCGGCGTGCAGGTGCAGAGATGTCCATGTGGACAGGTGTCCAGGTGTTCAGATATCCAGGTGTCCGTGTGTCCAGGTGTTCATATGTCCATGTGTCCACAAGTCCATGTGTCCATGTGTCCAGGTGTTAGTTATCCAGGTGTCCATGTGTCCATGTGTCCACATGTCCATGTGTCCATGTGTCCAGCTATCAGTTATCCAGGTGTCCATGTGTCCATGTGTCCAGCTATCAGTTATCCAGGTGTCCATGTGTCCAGGTGACCATGTGTCCATGTGTCCATGTGTCCATGTGTCCATGTGTCCAGGTGTCCATGTGTCCATATGTCCAGGTATCAGTTATCCAGGTGTCCATGTGTCCAGGTGTCCATGTGTCCATGTGTCCAGGTATCAGTTATCCATGTGTCCATGTCTCCATGTCTCCATGTGTCCAGGTAAACATCACATGACACATCCCAGTGCCATAACTGTTCATTTTTATGGGGCTGTTCATTTTACATATAACTGTTTCATTTTGCAGTGTGGGGCTATGTATAAGTATTTACTTTGTGTATTCCTCAGCTCTGGATATTTGGCGTCGGCTCAACCTGCTCCTGCATTACCTAAAACCTGCTAAAATCCCAACAATGAATCTTTTATTGCCCAAAACACCAAATTCCGGCAGCACCATATGCAGAGCACTGCAGAGAGCTCCATATAGCATTGACACTCCTGACTGGGGGGAGGAGGGGGTGTAGGAAGTATTATAAAACAAATTATATCTGCTTCATTGAGTAGTCACAGGGAAAAATGTTACCCTCAAGTTCAAAAGTTTCCTCTGAGTAATGCTTTCAGCATTGTTTCCCCTCAGGGGAACTCTTCCAACCCTTAGGAAGTGTTGTCCCACAGAGTTTTGTACGGGTATAGGGGTGCCAGAGCTAGTGAGAAAGATTCCATGGAATTGCAGTTTTTAAAGGGTTAATGCAGGGGCCACACGCACCCATTGTGTTCTGCCTGTCACTGTGATTTCATAGGTTCTATCATGTTCTACATCGAAAACCCATGGGGAATTACAGCATTATTTACCCAGAACACTCTTTGTCCATCTGGGATTAGACCAGCGCCATTTAATTCATTGAAGGATTGGAATATATA